>CADDXX010000236.1:967874-1112988 GCA_902810485.1 Alauda arvensis
TAAACTCCTACAAAACACACAAAGAAACTGTAAGCATTGTATAGGTGCAAAGTGGAGTTAGCTCATTTAGGGACATCCATGGGAGAAATCTCTGTTTTAAAAAAATCTGATAAAATGTACCCAAAAGAAGAAATGTAACTTTAATTCAATTAACACCAACTGGCGCAGTCAGCCATGCCACGGTCAGCTCCCTTTCTGGTGGGGAAGCTGGTAACCACTTCCAGGATTTGACTTTCAGGCTTAGAGGTAGTTTGGCTAGAAACAAGGTGGGATCTACTGAATCACTTGGTCAGGATTCTGTCCCTCTCAGAATGCTGTGAGATTATGGAAGGCTTTTGGAAGAGAAATCTACCTGCACTCCAATAACAGCAACTATGTTTCATCAGCAATGCTGTGCAAAAATAGATCTGAAAAGAAACTTCAAGATGTCATCAGTCCATCCTCCTGCCCAAAGCAGGCCCCTTGTCATTCTTGAGAAATAGGTTTCTGTTCTAAYCTTACAGATCTGTAGTGGCAGAGATGCAACAGCTTCCCTGGGTGATCTATTGCACACTTCACCTTGCTCCTGGTTTTTCATGAAGTTTGGTCTGAACTTTCTGTACAGTGGTTTCAGCCCATTAGTTTCAGTCCTATCCACAAGGCAGGGCAGATTATTCCCACTCTTTTTGTGCAGAAGCCTTTTATGTAACTCCCTAAAAGCACTGTGAGCCTCTTAAACAGCCTGATGTGGAGGGGGTTTCTTGCTGTTCATGGGGTTTTCTGAAGCAGAAGAAGAGGAGGTAACGTTCAGGACAGTGAGGTGATGGATATTTGATGGATATTCCTTCTCACCCTGGAAGAGAAGAGCCAAACTTGTCACTATGCCCCCATTTCTGGGCTGATAAAGTTGCATTTGAGTGTCTTGTGTCCCAGCGAGGCTGAGCTGGGTGATTGTACCAGTGCGAGCTGGGCCTATTACATCTTCAGCTACTTATATGCCCTTGATAAATTTATAGAGAACCTTTCTTAGCAAGATCAGAGGTCTGGCTCTCCCCAGACAAGTAATCTGTGTCTCAGAAGCAGTTCCAGTTCACATCTCCTGGRCAGATGGAATCCCAGTCTCTGATTGTATTTTGGCTGTGCTAAAAGAATGAGACAATAAAACCATCCAGGAAGGATGCCTGAATATTCACTAAACTACAAGCTGCAACCACAAACTCTCCAAATCTTCTTTGTTATTTTAGCAGTTCAGAGGAGTGTGTATTCTCAGCTGCACCAAGCAAATCCAGCACGTTCCAGCCCACTTGCACCCAGGGGCTGAACACAAAATCTCATTTCTCTGCTTCAGACTGTGAAGCTGTACAGCCTCCTTGTTTGTTTGTTTGTACTGATAAGCAGTGGCATTAATAACAGCAATTATCCTTTTGGTACAACATTAAAAGTACAGAAGTTATTTTAAAATTGTCATTCTGAATACTATTGTTTCTACTCACTGTCAGCCAGACTTAGAACAKGAGTCAGTTTAAGATGCCCAGGATTCATTGGTGTTAAACATTTCTCTGTGCGAATGAGGTATGATCAAAAAATATGAAGTATAGGCAAAGCCACGGAGTGTTGCAGTTGTTTATAATAATTTAAAAATGATTTTTAATGTCTAGCTTTGAAGCTTATATTTATTACTGTAGCTTAATTAGTTAAAACTTTAGCCTCTAAAGGCAAAAAACCAATCTCTTCACCAATCTAAGGTAATCTGGCAATAGCACAGTTAATTCTGGGGTTGCTGGTTTTGATTTAAGGGATGCTGCTCATCATCCAGTAAAGTTAAGAGTGATCAACATGCTCAGGTTTAGATTTAGAATGCAGCAAAAAACCAATCACTCTCACAGTGACCTCTGTTGTCCCTGAAGCTCAGAGATGAGGGGTCTGAGGGCTTTGGAGTTTGGTTATTTTCTGTGATTGCCTTTCTTAGTCATTTTTGCAGCTGTGAAATAACAGTAGGTGACATCAGTGAGTCCAAAGAAGACTAAAGGGTCAAGGGTTTGAGCTGTTCTGATGGAACTTCTAGTGGCTGCTTCAGGGTCTTCATTGCAGAGGAAGGGGCAGGGGGAAAATAAGAATTACATGGATGGGAGTGGGTGCAAGTTCCTCTTGGCAGATAAGACCAATAATGACTGGGAATGTTGAGATATTTTATTACACCTAAATATGCTAAGTTACTTGAAGCTAGAAAGAAGCAAGGAAAATKACCAAGTAATGACAGTCTGATTATATCCACTTGGACTTTTGAAACTACTTATGGAAAACAGTTACTTGAGATACATTTGAACTATTTTTGAGTAGTTTTCTTTATATACGAGACTTGATCTTTAGACAAATAGGGCAGGATATTACARTGGATTGCAACCCTGCACAATAGTTTAGGGACAGAATCCAGCTTTTTTTAATCCTGAAGTGTRCTAAATAACTATTTAAGTAAAATATTGTTTAGTTAAAACAGATGATTACTGCAGGTGCCAGGAAAATAGTGAGAGTTGTTAAACTTTCGGGCTACTCAGAGCACAAGAGAGAAACTCRAGTGGGCTACTGGAATTTCTAAGCCTACAGGTCAAAAAATTTGTTGATGCTGTTGTGCTCTGAGGATGGATGTAGAATTTTTGTCACACTCCTTTGAAATTAATGAAGCCTTGCTGTATGAGAGCCATTGCTTATAATTAAAAAATACAYTGTGAACAATGTACCTGAATCTGCAGCTGAAATATGAAGTAATTTATTTAAATGAACTATAACCATTACCTTTTTGTTTTCAACAAAATATTTTAAAAGCTGCAGAAAGTAATTTATTTTGTTGAGGTATTATTTTAACAAATTTTTTTTTCTGCAATGAAACATTTTAGTATGGATTAAGACTGTAACTTGCTTTTGAGATGTGATTTTTGCTATGGAGTTAAGCATGGTTTTTACACTTATTAGACATTCTCTAAAATCAGAAATGGTTCCTCAAGTATTTCAAATTCTGGAAGTCACAGGATGGACAGCATACCAAACTCATCCATTTGTAAAAAGGATGAGGAATAGTTCTCTTCTTATGGTTTGAGTGATACATGGAGGATTACCTGAGGTCTGAACAGGCCCATGTATAAGTGTGAGCAGCTGAAAAATGTAAAACTGCTCTAGTTATCCCTCATTGTTAAGTTTGCAGTGGAAATCATAACTGTTTAGGTTTTTACAATTTCAGGTAGAAATGAAAGTTTTCTAACATATATTGATATAAATGAAATTATTTTAAAAAACTAGCAAGCATAACTCCAGGCCATGAAGATTACAGTGAGTCAGTTGAAGCAAACAAAATATACACTGGGACATTTTCTCTCACTGTGTAGTTTGATTCTCTTCATTATTTGGTATTCAAAAATTCGCAAACTTGAGCTGCTCATTTCTGCTCTCCAGTGTGTGTGAACCTGAGAATCCAAGATCTGCATCCATCTTTACTTCCAGTGCTGCAGTAACAGGAGGGAGCCTCAGACAGAGGGCTGAAGGAGCAGCATGAGGATTCAAAGGAAGAAATAAACTGAGTCAAATAATGCAAATTCCACTCTGATAGCTTCCTTCATACTGTCTGTGGTCCACCCATCAATTACATCTCCCTTACATAAATATTTCCTTTCATGTGTGAGTTCCTGTGTTGTCATGTTCTTTGGTGAATGATGGAAAGCAAGAAGGACTGCTTGTTAAAGCATGCAGCATTCTTTATACAGACTTAGAAAAATAATTTCTAATACCAGGAAGTGTTAGTAAGGCAACAAGTGGAATGGGAATTGTCACCACTTAGAAATTTATTGCAACAAAATTGGTGCTGCAGGATTCCAGCTTGCTTTAAAAATCAAATCAAAAGGCTTTAAAATATGTTCCTCAGAATAGAACTACTTGAGTTAGTGTAAAGCAGCAGGGACATGTCACTTGCTTTTAATGGTTTCTAAATATTAAAAGCATTTTAAAAGAACAGCTTTTTTTTTTTACCTGAATAGGTAATTATTTATTCTTTAGAGCTCCTTGTGCTTATTGATCAACAATTCTATTGTGGAAAGAATAGATAACATTCCCCATGTTTCTTTAAACCTGCTTCTTTCCACTCAGCTGATTTTTTTTTTTTCTGGACAAGAACAAACACTCCCAGTAGCCTGAAGGTGCTGTTTATCCCTTTGCTTGCTAGGGGCACCTAAAAAAAATGAGTGTGATGCTACTTATGAAGCAAGAAGGGGAAGGAGAATATAAAGAATTCACACTCTRGACAGGTGGTTTAGGTCATTGATTTTCTGCTCAATTCTCCTGTTTCTGGCTATGTGAAATGKATCAAACCCATTTGTTCTCCTGGTCTGTGGTTTCCTCCACTGTTCTTTTTTCTGTGTGTTTAGATTATAAAAGAAGCTCTCCCAAGTGCTTTTATCTCAGTGACTGTGGAGCACAGAGCATCTCTGAGTGCAGCCCCAGCACAAGGAGGATTTGCTGTTCTCAGTAGTGTTCTGTTCCATAACCATTTATGAGACAGGTGTGTTTATAGGGGATGTAACAGTGACACCAGACTGGCACATAGCAATTTTGTTCAGTCATTTGAAAACAACCTCTTMATTTATAAATGATGTCCAATGCTTCTGTATTAAATGGACCAAGTCTTTATATTGTTTTAAACGTCTGATGTCAGGATAACTCCTCAGACTGGAAGGCAGTGTAAGAAAGGACAGTGGAGACAATATTTTTTTGGTTTGTTGCCTCCATCACAGTGGGGGTGAACATAAACACAGTAGAGTTCAGAATGTTTTGAGAAAATAATACATTGTTTGTGTTAGGTTTTTGCATTGTCATGCACTCTGGCACTCCCAGGCTCGACAAAGACTCTGCTCCTGCCCTGGTGGCAAACACTGGAGCCAGTTTAATTAAGGGGGACATGCTGGGCTGATCAAGTGATGGAAAACAGGTGCCCAATCCCATCCACACAGCTTCAATCATCTCTTGGGTGCCATGATCCTCTCCTTGGAGAGCTGTGTGGTCCCACTCTTCCTTGCTCTCTGCCACACCCCTCAAAGGCTGGTGTCAGTCTCAAGGGTTTCATTGATTTGTCACCCCCTTCCATGACCCTGAGACATTCTGTGCTTCTGAAAACCCAGGAGGGCATGAATAGACAAAATAGTGGTAGGTATGAATATAGATAGATGTGTTATAGGCATTAATGATGCATGCTATTGTAAAACTTCTCTGGTGTAATAGCAGWTTTTTGTACACAATTAACCAGCCTTTGCACTCTGTATCCACACAAACACATGCCTTACACTGTTTTTGTAATAAAGTACTTCACATCATAGGCCAGTTTCCCTCACTTACAGCACTGTTTCTTATGTGAAGTTTAGAAAATTATACAAAGATTGAGAGAAAAACTACTACTTCTTGGAAGTGATTGGTTTTTAGTTACTTCATTGACTGTGACTCCAGTTTGTTGGTGTGCAGTTACCAGGTATATAAGCAGACTGCAAAACAAATCTACATTACCTTTAAAAATGTTATTTTTAAATTTTTGGTTTTTTCTTGTTTTTTAAAAATCATGATGCACTCTAACTTACTTGCCTTTTATATAAAATTAAAAAGAGCAGAAAAATATGGATTAACAAGTGAGAGCAATTGCCAATCTCTTATAGGAATCCATCTCCATTAAAAACATTAAATTTAACTAATTTCCTTTAAATTATTTAATTAATTAAGTTTAAATTTAGTTCAAGAATTTAAAATTAACTTATTCCTGTCACATGACAAAGAAATTTAAGTAACTGATTGTGTGGTAGTGGATATAATAACCACAACATGTCAGGCCTAGTGTGTTTTGTTGTTGTTGAAAAGTTTTCAAGTCAGGTGGGTCTCTTTTAACCAGCTGCCTAAAACATTTCTGAAAGGCTCATTGGTACTTGATTGATTTGTTAGTGCCTGTGACAGATTTAATGGATATTTCTGACAAGGCTTCTGCTCCTCACTGCTGCCTGCCTTGGAGAGCTTCCAGGTGTGCTAATGAAAAAAGTTATGAATGAAGGTAGGAGCAGTGAGCTTTGGATGTGGTGTGGAATCCAGAGTACAGCAATTAAATTCCATATAACACTGTAATTAATAGGCATGCTAGAATTGAAAGGGTGACAGCAATTTAACAGCAGCTTTTACATGCTTTTAGACTAGAATACATTATTTAGGACAGCAAAGCTTCTACATCCCCACTGACAGCTTCCCTGGAGCTGGGAGCTGTGTTTCTGCATGGCCTCTTCTCCCAGGGCTTCACCTCTTCAGGGCTTCCCTAAAACTGGACACAGCAAAGGGCAACATTCTGCAGCTCTGTCAGCTCAAATGGACGTGTGCCCATTTCTGCCTGAGTGCTGTCCTTGTGTGTGGGAAGTGGCTGCTGTGTGGGAGCTGCCTGCTGGAAGAGCAGCATGAAAGGCAGTGGAAATCATGTGCAATGAAAGAGAAATGTGCACTGAAAAGCCCCATACACTTAATATAAAATTTTTGATTAAAAAGTGCTTCCTTGAATGGAATTTGCCCCAGCTGCTGCCATCTGTCAGTTTTTCAGTGCCCTTTACAAAACACAACAGTGCTGATTTCAGTCCATCTCTCTGGGGGTGCTGCTATAGGATGTTCCACATATGGCAGATTATCAGTGGCACTGCAGGAGCCAGGGGCTGCTGGGTGTGGGACTGAAAACAAAACAGTCCTTTGCTTTAATCTGCAAGATTTAAGTAGCAGGCCCCGCCTACTGTTTACTGCAAAGTGCTTTTCTGTGCTGCATGTGAAAGCACAGCAGAAGAATTGCAGCTTTCTCCAGTCCTCACATAATTCATTTGCTTGGTGTGGTTTTACATACAGGGARAAGTTAATTTGGTTAGAAGTTTTCTTGCCAGTGACTGTGGCTTTGTTGAGCAGAACTATATATAGAAATAAACCCCCTTGTGCTGATTTAATTTTGAATTTGTTTATTTCAGTATCATTATCTTCATAGAAGAGAGGGAGTGAACACTTGGGGATGAACACTCACGTGTCTGTCCTGATGCTGTGACTACAGGTGTAGAGGTGGTGGCCTGACTTCCTGAGAGATGAAAAACAAAAAAAGACAGTTTCTCAGAACAGCAAGAGAATGTTTGCAGTAAAAAAAACTCCAAAAGAAGTAACTCTGAAAATGTATTTAATGTATTTAAATGTATTAAATAAACCCTTAAGTCAGAAAGCTATAGACCATCCTAAAATACGTTGTTAATTCTTTTGCCATGTCTTAAGCTGCTTCAGCACATGAAGGTTTGCTGAGGTTTGAAATATCACTGGAGAAAAGGCATTAGATAAACAGGTGAGGCAAGCCACAGGCTGGGTGCATTTTGGGGCTCTCAGCARACACTTTCTGTAAGGACAACACTGCCATGGTGCAGCTAAGGTAGTTCTTGCATTTGCATTAAACTTAACCTGAATTTTCAGTAACATTTTGCCCACAGTGCAATTTCTGTATGAATTGGTCTGTGACCCAGAAGAAGGAATTCAAGTACAGCTACTTTGCTTAAATAACATGGTTTAAAATAACATAAAACTCCCTAGAAGTTTTAGAAATTGCTGTACTGAAGATGAAGTTAGTTCCTACACTTGCCTTGAAACTGACTCTTGATTGTAGAAGATATTGACTTATGTTCACTTTAATTGACTTATTTGCATCATACATAAACAACATCAAATATTTATTAGATCATTCTAGGATACCTTTATCATGAAAATGGGAGATTTTGAACTCTGTTTCTATGATAAAGATGTAAAAATCCAAACATCAGAAGAGAAGTGATGATAGATTTAAATATCAAAGTTCGGCTTTAAATGAAAAAAGGAAAGCTGAATAATTGTTTCATAAAACTAATTGGAAGTAATTTAAGGTGCTGAAATAAGCTGTACTGATGTTGGCTTGTAATTAATTTTTGAGATTGATAAGTCACTAGATAAACTCTAGGAAACAGAAGCCTGAATACATGGGAGAGACATGCTGAGCATTTCAGGTAGTTCTGTGATTGTTGCAGTCATAATATTTATTCTGAGTTCATCTTTAGCTTGGTCAAAAAATGGTCAAACTCARTAGTATTTTTCATATGAAGAAGGAACTGCTATCTTTCACTATGATTTATTGAAAACTCTGTTGGCTTTGTGGTATTGCACTGTGGTTTTCTGCTTTCTAAGTGCACCAAAGCTGCTCTCATTGTGCTGGCTCTTTAGTTGCCACTTGAGTATACCCAGGCTTTTTAGGAGGTTAGCACYGGTCAGAATTGATCAATTTTTTATCAGACAACCAAAAGAAGTAACTTACCACACTTCAGGAGGGTGCACAGAGCACAAAACTAGGGCATAGGAATTAATATTTCACCATTCTGCACTTAAGCCACTACGTGCTGTTTTGCTGATGACAATGGAAACAACTGAAAAAAGGAGGGAAATAGAGGAGTGTTCCCTTCTTCCATCAGTTGTCAGTAAATACTGAATCGACTGTTTCCACCTCACTGGGCAGCCAGCTTTCCAATACACTCAGTTTATTTTGTTCTTATTAGAACTGTCTATAATCTCTTCTTTGAGCCAGGGTGTGTATCTGTAATTGTTCTTAGAAGGAATTAGMGCCCAGAGGACTTCAGAAATCAAAATTTAATTCTTTCATCTGACACAGATTTTGTGCAGTCGCTTAAGAAGTGCCCAGGTTGATTATCATTCATCATTTGGTGTCCATCAACATCAGGGAACATCACTGGAGGAATCTGTTCCAATAAATGGCTGTTATTAATATAACTGCTGCTGCTCATATTCCCTGTACATCCCTGATGACTGTAATGTATTCAGTCCTTCCTCTTCATATTCCAACATTCATTTGAACTTTTCTGCCTTGCATTTCCTTTTGGTTTGCAAAGGTGGCTTCTTCCATTTTCCGAAAGCATGCTTGCTTCAGTTTCAGGACCCTGCCCAAACTGGTAAAAGTACAGAATGTACGTCTGTGTATATTCATCTCCTTGGAGGAAATATTTTTAGCAACTTAAAACCCTCTGAGTGYTTCATTTTATTCACTGTGGACATTCAAAAGATGTAGGTCAGTCCTGAGAGGGAGCTGTTTGCCTCTTGTGGCTTATTGCAAATTCTTCAATTGTCTCACTTGATTAGCATTTAAYTTTAGATTTCTTGCCATTTTGTTTATCACAGGCTGTACTTGAAATAGAACTTAAAGGCACAAGTCTTGTGTGCTGTTGTCTCTCAAATTATTCCAGATAATCAGTGCATCAGGTCAAGAAAATGCAAACTGCAGTGCTCCATGTGCTGGGCTTTAGCCCTTACTGCAGGGGACAGAGAAATTCTCAGCTATTCATTATTTGTGCACTTCAGCATAGATGTCCAAGAGGTTATACACAAAGGCTTTATCTATTTCTGTCTGTTTCTAAGTGATCTGAATCATAGGCAATGGAAATACAGTTTTAATTTAATTTGCAGGTTTTGGAAGTTAAATGGAGGTTGCCTTTTCTGCTGTGCCACAAATAAATATGTGTGTATCTATGGTCTGGTTACTGCCTTTTCTATTTCTCTTGCCACACAGTACTGCAATTGTCACAGGATTTCTGATCTAATAATGATCTCATCACTGACTTAGAACCTTTGACTTGCAATGACACAAATCTGAAGAGGATTACTCATGTCAGGACTGCACCTATTGGCAGTTCCTGCTTTCTGTTGCTTCCTTCTTCTGAATGTTTTTCAGAAAGGGAAAATAAAAAGCTTTTCATGAAGGCACTCTATTTATTCTTTGTAATGGAATAGTCCAGAGGCCATTTGTGCACTTAATAGATTAGCTCTGGTTTATTAGGAAAATGGACATCATCAGTTTGAAATGGTGAGTCAGATTTTTGTCTATAGTGAGTCATCACAGCTCTGCTAAAAGACCAAAGGCAAAATGAGTATGGCCCAGTAAGACACACATGGGTCTGGCCCAACAATTTTTTCTCATTTACTCTCCTTTCTAATCAGGAAAGTGGCTTTGTTTTAAAAAACCCTTTTTGAAGGTATTTCTGATAGTCAGAAAGTTATTTAATGGCTTCATATTTACTATACAATTGACAAGTTTCATAGGATACATTCTGTGACGCCAGTGAAGCCTTTTTTTCCAGAGACAAGGGTAGGAAATGTGTATTTTTAAATGTATTCTGGTTAATAGATCTGATTGCTTGAAAGAGTGGACAGCTGCAATAGCTCAGTTTTCTGGGGCTAATTTAAATAACAGGTCTCTTGGTTTCCAAGGGGGAGCAATTGCTTCCTTGATAAATAAAACAGTTTCCATGTTTTAGACACTAATGAGGAAAACCCAATAATGATAAAATATGTCAGTGTTCATTTTTGGTCTGTATGAAGTGCATGGCACAAAAAAGTGCTGTTTGGGGAAAACTGACCATCCACTTGCTACTGAGAAATAGAAAAAGCCAAGAATTCCATCTGAGCCAAAATTCCCAACCACCTTCCCTCTCTCTCTAGTTTTCTTCGAATAGCACTGCATCTTTTATTTCATGATTACAGCCATGTTATTGCAGCAAATAAATGACTGTTAGATCTGCAAATATCAAAAGTGTAATGGATTTAAAATTATACATACAGAATTAAATATTAAAGAGCTGTTTGAACCCACTGCTCTGTTAATGATGAYTCAAGTACTGGATCTACTTTTCAATTATTTCAGTGAAATGCTGACAGGAGTTCCTTGGCTTTTTTCCCAGTCTCCCCTGTAAAAATGCTGTATTTCTAATGCATAACCTTATTCCTGTGCTCAGCAAATAGGGACTAACCTTCCTGATGGACCTTATCTTCCTAATTTCTAGCCCTTGAAGAATTGAAAAATTGACTATCAAACAAAATCCAGTTACCTGTAAAGCAAAATGAATCAACTGCTGCAGAAAAGCAGCCAATTTTATCACTGCCAGGAGACCAGGAGCTTCAGTGTGACTGAAAATGAGCAAAAATAACAGTAAAAGAGAAACAACCTTTTTTTTTTTTATTTTCCCCACTCTGTGTTTTTTTGTCATGACTAATCAGTAATTCTAAGTGTGCTACCATCTGCTGCAGCCRGCAGTAATATCCAAGAAAGTCTGAGCTGGGATTTGCATCAGGAGGAGGGGGAACTGCATGGCATGGAAATCTTGGGCTCTGTAAAGGAAACAGTTCTGGTTCGGAAGTCCATTGTTCATTACAAACCAGAATTTAAGTGCTTAGCTCAGCCCTCTGGGGCACACAGAGACAGAGTTTCCAGCTCTTCCCAAAGACTCAACTTGTACAAAAAGTTCATTTGCACATCAGAGCCCTCAAAGACTMCTGGGCCTGAAATTTGCAGAAGGGATAGATGCTCTTCCCTGCTGCTAAAGATCTACCCCACATGCTGAGGAATTGCTTTGGATATAAGCTCAAGACTACAGTACCAAAGTACCTAAGGGAATGAGAACAAATTCCAAYTTATGAAAATTGAGGAGGAATGGGAGAACAGGTCCTTTAGAGCAGGTGTTTTCCCAGTGTTTTGAAGGGGATGGGGTAGTGAAACTGCTGGGTTTTTTTTCCTTTTACAGTTTTCTTCTTGTAGGCTTATTGAGCCAGCTGTGAGGGATTACTCAAGAGTCAAATAGTCCTTTACATGTATCCTGGGATGGTTCTGTGGGAGTTTGACTCATGTTAGGGAATCAGTAGCTGTAAATTTGAGAAGAGCATCCCTATTATATCCCTAAAGAAACTCTGCATTATCACTGTGGGAATGCCATGCCTGCGCTGGTTCTTTCTTCTTGGATTCTTCTTGGTGCTGACCAGCTGTAATAATCTTTGGTTGCTTTGTTGGTGGTGGTGATGATCCTTCTACCAATCCAAAAGGCAGTGATTTTGGAAGTGCTGTCCCTCCCAGCCCTCAGTCTGAGAACCCCCTTAAGTCCTTGGGTGTGGAAGACAAGTAGGATTTTACTGGAGAGCAGTGGTTTGTGCCCATGGGCACTCGAGGAGGCAGCAATGACCCAGTGCAGGGAGGGGAGCTGTCCCAAGGGAGGTCTCTAAGCATCATCAGAGCAAAATGCAGCAGCCTCTGCTGATGGGCAGCTTCTGCTTTCAGTTTCTCCTATGTTTAAACTCTAAAGGGCTTCACTGTTCCCTTTAAGGATGAGAAGTTCCCTGAGTCCCTCAAATCATATATTTTCATTTCCTTCAACAGTCATGTGAACTTGGATGTGAATCTGTAATGTCCAGGGTGCTTCCTATTCCTCTCACTGCTTCAAATAGCCTCTTTCTATTAGCTATTGTATCATTTCTGCCTGAACATAAAACCACTTATTTGGTTTGTAATGTTCTTTATCTCCCTTAGTTTTCATAAGTATGAAATATTTCCCCAAGCATTATGAAAAGATTAAAATTCAATTTGAGTGCTGAATTATGCATGGTTTTCAATTTGGCAATACTCTAAGAATTTTTTGTTTCCCAGCTTTTAGTGTTATGAGAAAAAATATCTAATATCAAATGTATTTTTAATAGATATTTCCCAGTATTAGATGACACAGTTGACATTTAATCCAYTCTATGAAGATGTCCAAATATTTAATTTTACATTTCATAGTGGCCAATGTTTTTGATAAATGGAATGCTTCCATTTATGGCTACAATTTGGGGGGAGCAAGCATATAAACAAAATTATTTCCAGAGGGGAGGAAAATCAGTTCAGTTAATTATTTTACTTAAATGTGCATGGCAATATCTATCAAGCTGACAACAYAGGAAAATAACCATCAACAGAATAAACCCTGAAAAGCATAAATCAAAATTCAGTATGATTAGCATTCTTAATTTGAATAAGGAGTAGGATCCTGAAGATATCCAATGCTGCTGGTAACAAGTGAATAATGGATAATAATAAAAGCCTTACAACACAGGAGAAGCTTTAAACACCCAGAGTTTTGCTCTACCATTTTTTATCTTTTAGTGTCTGAGTTGAAATAACAGACATTTCATATCTCAGCTTCATTGTAGGTTGGTCTCTCTTTTTTTAACATTCATGTAGATATAGAAATGAATGTTCAGAACACATTGGAATCACTTTGCTGGAATTAAAAAAAACCCAAAGCTTAAGATGCTGATTTCTTTGCTTTTATACTGAGATCTTCATAGTTCTTTGCCTGGAGACCTTTCAGTGGTTGGCAAGGTGAGGTTCTTTAATTCTTGAAAGGTACTGAGGAGAATTCTCTGAACATACTGCTTTTCTTTTTCACTTTTTCATTTGCACACAGCCAGTAAACTTTGTACCTTTATTTAATCTTATATAATCTCATCTTGACCTTCTCAGGCATGCAGAGAATCAAATGAATTTCACTTACTTGAACTTGTTTCTCTAGGTACTCTCTGCATTACCTCTTTATATACACCTATTTGCTTAAAATGCTTCCAGRAATTATTAGTGTTTAAATGTGTGAATTCATTCTTGCTATAAATACAATGGAGCAAAGTTTATTGATTTTATTGGTTCATAATTTTAGCTTTATGTATGGAATTGTGTGAAGCAATGCAGATGGATTTACAACTAAACACATTAATCTTCATGAARTTTATAGCTAAGGTCCTTAACTCTAGGATATTTCTGAACATTCACATAAATGCTTTCATAAGTAATCAATAGTGTTGAGTATTTGTACATGAACCATATGGATGAGATATGTCCAARGGTAATAGGGGTTATAAATCCATTTTGTCAGTTCTCAGAGTATTAAGTACCTCAATACAAAATAAAGGTATAYAACTGTGCATCTGTGTAAGAACTGATAKCTGCAATATTAGTACACTCCACACATGTTTTAGTAATGCTGAAATAATTTTTTGGTTACTGAGTTTAGTAAGAAACCTGCAGGTTTTGACCTACTATTGGTGAATTTATATAATACCTACTAAAAATACTTCTAATCAATCAAATCATTTATACTTATACAAAAATATTTTTTGCCTTTTGTTTTAAATAAACATTTCCTTTTGTAATTTTTTTATTGTCTAAAGGTCTAAAACATTAAATTAAAATATTTACTGCTGTCATTCAATCAAAAATATGTTGGTTGCAAAGGATTTCATAGTTGGCCACAAATGAGCAGGTTATAAAATGATCAGTTACAGTAATCTGTGAARATGGTACTTTGTTGTTATTGGAAAATAAAACCTATTTCCAAATTTTATACATTTAATATTTACTATATATAAGAATATAATACATTACATAGATATACATTACACATTATACATTTTATAYATATATRTACACACACACACATAAAAATTTCCTAATTTAATAGAAATTTGGAATTGCTCAGCAGCTTAATTTACAAGCAAACGCCAGTGCATAAAAATCCTCTTTTGAACTTGTCTCTGAAATGAATTTGTGGGAGTGGAAAAATAATGAAGTCAAAAGCAGGTGAAAGGATTTTTATCAGGATTGTTATCACAAGGTTTTATTGATGAATGTGTCCTCCCACAAACAGTTCTGGGAGTACAATGAATTGTTTACAGGATGAAATACTCACCAGAAGTGGCAAAGGTTGTCCTTTCTCATGCATCTCTTTGGTGGCGTTTGGCTGAAATACCAACGTGTCCAAAGAAAACAGATTCCAGCATGCTTGTATTTGGAATCAGAGAAATCTTTTTGTAAAGACAGGCAAATAAAACCAGTCAGGCATTCCTGATTCCATCAATCTCATTTAAATACCAGGAATTTAATTCAGAGGAGTGTACAGAACACGACCTGGAGGTGCAAGCATCCTGYTGAAATTCCCACTGGACTTGAATCTCAGGGATAATTTTGCTCCTTCTTGCCATACAAGTCTTGACATGCCTGAAAATTAACTCTGACTTCAAGGCCATAAATTATCAAATGCCTGTGCTGCTCCTCATGTAGGCCTCTGGTTTCACTGGCTGAACCTTCCTTGGCCCCATCCTTGCCTGTTACTAGATGATCTTAGATCCAGAACAAGTCCCTTGGCTGCTGTTCAGAGGGTCTTTAAATGAATTAAATGTGGCTTGGCTCATAGGATCAAATCTTCTCACTTTTGCCTTGCTTCAAATAATTTTCACAAAGAAGATAAAACATGAAAAGGTGCTTTTAATGATTGGATTTTGCAGCTATTATACATTTTCCTTATGTGTGACTTCTTGCCATGCCCATCATTTATTAGCAGCTGTGTACACACACACACASAGTCATGCTGCACTGTAGGAAGCATGGGCCGAGATCCCAAGGAGGGACCTTAGAAGGAATTTGGGTTATTGAAGAGAGGACTGCTGGAACAAAGGAGTTTACACGTGCATGAAAGGGTTGATATGAGGAAAGTAGGAATATACTTCTCTGCTTGCCAGGACTAGAACAAAGAGTAGTACTCTGAAATTGTAGTGAGAGAACTTCTCATCCATTGCTATTTACTTCTATTTTATGAGATCCTGTGATGTGCTAATGATCATTAACTATTACACTAGGGGAGCTAGGAATTTTTGGCATTTCTATTATTAGAAACTTGAATAGATGTTGAAAAAGGTTTGGGTTAGAAATGTATTTGCTTAGAGATACAGTTGGAGTAAATAGTTCCTTATTACCCCTTTCAGCCAGTTTCTGGTTATTTTATGATTTTAAAGAATTGAAATTCACACTATTAAAGGGTTAAAAGCATATGACAGGGAGAGTCCAGTTTGGTGTCAAGCAATGCAATTTCCATTACAAAAATAGAAATAGCAGTTTGAAGTCTCACTGTTTTAACAAGTTTTTTTTCATGGAAAATGTTGTCAATACATCACAAGAAATGGGAAAAAAATATAAATACTGCATCCTTCTCTCAGTTTTGTTTCCAGTTTCCCAGATGACACACAGCCAAAAATGTGAACCGTTAAGACTGTCTGGATATTTTTACTCCTAATTGATTGTCCTTAATGGACACTATTATTTTGTTTTAGAAGTTTATAAAATGTCATGCATGTCTCCATCTACATTGTTTTTCTCTGGTGGGTAATCTCATTTTAATGTAATTGTCTTCTGTTTTGTTTGTTATGTTGATCCCGTTTTGTCATTCTGTAAGATGAGGTGTTAATCTGTCTTTTTAAAGAGCCCATGTTTTCAAGACGAACTGCCCGGAATACTTTAACCAAATAGAAATGTAAATAGGAAAGAAAAGCTGGTCTTTTCTTTGCAACTTAAAAGTTAAAATCTCTTAACCTGCATAAGCATATTCAGTAACACAGTACATGCCTTGAACATTAATTTTGCCTAGGTTTTCCAATAGTAAATATTGTGCTTACAGGTATTTTACAGCTAATTCCCTGGTACTAAAACTCTGCCTGGTGAATGCTCTGTGCTCTGTGTGCACGGGAAAGCCCAGGCATGCCCCCGAATTCTTGACTGGGACTGAGGTACAGTTTTTTCTGGTAGCTTTGGTCATTTCAGGTATAGTCAGTTAAATCTGTTGAGGTCTTTAAAGATGGGAAAGGTCTGGAGTTTATCAGTATTCAGAGAGAGGCTTCTGGCAGTAGAAATCTTTGGCATGGTGTGCTCTTAGTGCCCTGTGTAACTGAGCACATCAGCTTCACTGGGCTTATTTTTCAAGTGTCAGAATCTTTAAATATCTTTATTATTAGGCATCCCAGAGTGAGAACAGCTTGGTATACTATTTGAAAGGTGTTGTATTTGCTGCTGGTCCACTGGGTCTCCACATGTTTTTTATGATGAGTTTTTTCTGAGGGGTAGAATGATGGTTCTCTGCCAAAGGAGGCACTGGGTTATAACACTGGATATGAGCATTTCAGCTTGACAAGTCAGTTTATGATTGGCATTTATTCTGCTAAGCTGTTTTTTCCCCTTTTCCTTTCTTTTTATGCATTAAAGAATGATGCTCCATGTAAAGGCAAGAATTTCTGCCAATAGCAAAGAACTCAGCCTGACATCAGGGCATCTCTATATCTGCCTGAATTCTGATTTACTCTTACATTTTCTCTCTTAATTTGAGCAGGGATTGCAGCATAAGTATCTCCTGCCCTGGTGACCAAAGTGTCCATCATTTGATGACAAAATGGATTGCATTTGCAACTCCTGTTCTGAGAAGCAGAATTTTTCAGGAAATGAGCCAGGGGGCAGGGAGATGCAGGAAATGTCCAGCCACACATACATGGAAATTTTGATCTCTCTCTACAATATCAGTTTGCATTTCAGTCAGCTCTTTTCAAAACTGGTAGTTGTTGAGGGCTGAGGGGTTTTTTTTTTCAAGACACAAACCGATTTTTTTGTGTGTTGGTGAAAATCTCTGCGCTGCAAAGAGGAGGATGATTCCTTCTGAGTATGTGCTGAGACTTGGTGAGGAACAGAGCAAGGTGCAAACAGATCCTGCCAGAGTCACAAGTGGTTACCTTGAAGGATTTAAGATGGGGAGTAATAAGACGAAAGACTATAGGCTCTGTAACAGGGATGTTGTCCTTAGGATGGCAATTAGTACCTTGCAATTTTGGAATTTCTTATGTTTATCTGGACTTTGRAAAATGGGATTTGCATTACTGCATTTGATTAGAAGAAGATCGTGAATTACATGGTGTGTTATTTTAGGCAAGTTTCCCTAAGAGCCAGACCCTGTGTAAGTGGTGGTGACTGACAGAAGAGGAGAAATGCACAGGTTTGGGGAAATGAATAAGGGCTGGCTGGATGTTGCACTGAGCTGCTGTTGGAAGGCACACACTGAGCAATTAAAGATCTAATGCAGAATGGTAAGAAACTGAGTTATTTTAAAAACAGGGCTCAGTGTAAGGCATGCAGAGGAAGCACAGCAGTGAGTTCCTGGTGCCATGAGAAGTCCTGTAAACCCCTCCCTGGGGCACAAATTTCAGGTCCAGCTTCAGAACCCATTCAGGATGTTTTCTGACCTTTTCACTGGCTGTAGCTAGGTATGACAGTCTCAGGCTTTGCCAGTGTGACTTTAATGGGTGTGCTTTATTCAGACATGTAATTRCCTCTCAACTGTAGCTAAAGTTATTTCCTATGAATAGACTTAAATAATACCTTTCATAATGTTCAATTTTCTATTCTTTTATGTTGTCTTATACTTTAAATATATTTTTTTTGCTAACCTTTACAGGTTTTCTTAACTCTTCCTGAAATTAATTGATACTAGTTGGGGAGTTGATTAGATTTTCATTATGATTATGCAAGCGTCTGATCTTTCTAACAGCTGCTAGCCAACCCAGTTGCTTGTAAATTATAATGCATTAGAAATCCCTCGATCAGAAACCTTTACATATTTTATACAAGGGAGAAAAAAAAAGGGCAGCATTTATTCTGTATATAGTAAATAGTGAGGCTACTTTCCCCTCAGGGCTCCCACTTACATGTTAGTGGTTGGCTGAATGTTCATATCTGATTTAGTAAATTGGTGGATGATGGCAATCAGGATGCTGCCTGCTTGAGTAATGAGATTCTGATGACTACCAGCTCCCTGATGAGAAGTGCTTCAGAGCCATTAAGTGCTGTAAGATTCATACCATGGGAAGAGTGTAGTGAGCTCTTAGTATTTAAAAATTGTAGTCATTGTTTTTCATAGATTTTTTTTTTGTTCCAATAAATAAAGCTTATTTTCTTTGTCTGTTGTGCAGTTTTTAAATTTCAGAGTTTAAGGATTGCCTTTTTGTGTCCTTCTTGTCATTGATAAAGACATAAAGCCTGGGGTTTCTGTGTGGATGCAGGGGGATCGTGGCAATGGTGTTTGSCCTTGGCCAGCCCTGCAGCAGATCCACAGGCAGCCCACACATCACAGCAGCTTCAGCAGTTCCACACATTCCCTGAGATTTCTCTTTCTCTTAGTGACTTTCTGCAGAGAGTGGGTACATTCATATAAACATTCCATATAGACATACTTTACAATGTTACCAACATTAAATATTTGATGCCGTGCAGCCAGTCCTAGTGCTTGATTTAGCTGCTCCTTCTTCATCAAAGCTGTTTGTTCAATGAGTACCCAGTTTAAAAATAACGTTTTTACAGAATAAATGGCAGAGATTGTGATTGTTATCTATCTGTTTATCTATAATTAYTTTATCATTAGAATGCCATATTGTAACAACTGTTGAAGACTTAATTCTTTGTAATGTATCTTTTAGGTTTGCCACTGAATTTTTTACTACATTCTTCATATCTGCTAAGCAAAATATTTTAATATCACATCTCTTGAATGTCAGGATCCTCCTTAATTTGCTAGATAATCTGTAAGAATAGAAACAAGATAAGTGAGAGAGTCCACTGGTAGAAAAACTGTTGGCATGGTAATTCTGTTTAAATATTAACTTTTGTCATTACAATTATTTCATGCTTCTTAATTCARTGGAATAGAGACGTTAATGTGGTCTTATGAGGAACAGGTATTGTTTACAGGGACTGTCAGCTGCTTTTATGAATTTTTGAAGTCTTGCTGATATGGCAGCAGATGAGTTCAGTGGGGTTTAATTAATTTGGAAAAGGTATTAAATTCCTTTTTATGAGATCATTAAATTATATGAGTATTTAATTAATTTTAAATTCAGAAATTATTAAAAATACAAGTGGTAAGATTGACAGGTTCTGCCAGATTTTTAGACTTCATGACTTTACTTTAGGCTGGGCAGTGGACACTGAATGATAGAATAACAATACTTGAAATTAAAGCAGGAAAAAGATGAACTACTCCGCTTTAGAAAAATTAGGTGTATCAGCCTTTCTTTATTGAATGGAGATATTTTAGAGTGCCAGAAATAAGCTGCATCACTGGAGTGCTCACAGCTTTTGGGGCATCCTGTTGTTTAGGTGAGAGATTTCAGTGTGACCTCAGCAAAATAGTGTCCTGTGCTGTAGGAGGAGGAAGACAAACACTTCTGGGTACTTTTCCCAGGGCTCTGATAAACATCACCATGGGTACACCTCTGAATCTGCTGTAGTCTGCTCCTGGAGAGATGAGCTGCAGTTGTTAACCTGGTGCTTTCCAGCCTGTCAGATGTTCCTGTACACAAACTTCTTGGACAGAGCTATCAATCTGTGCTTCAGAGAAATGAAGAACCAGAACACAGCATCTTCATGCAGATGGCAATGACTCTGCCTGGATGCCCTATTCCTCTCCTTTTCGTGGAGACAAAATTATCTTTAAATAAAGCCACTGAAAAACTCTCCAGCTGCTGACACGTTCAGTGTTCATTTACTGGGTTACTGAATGGATAATCCTTTATTAGGAACTAGCAGAACAATCAAGGGATGAAGGCCAAACACATGCAAGATGATATTCAGGGATGACAGTTTTCTGTATCCCACCTAAAATCCATTGCAGAAGACTAGGAGCTATTGGCTGATTCAGCTCTGAAGCATTACAGGAGTTTTTTCCTCACAGGAACATCTTTCAGAAAGGCTTCTGCTGGCAGTGTCCTGTATCACTTGAGAGACTCAGAGACTTCTCTGTTAAGTCTAACTAGTATGCTTTTCCTGTCCTATTTTGCATTGAATACAGAGCATAGAGTCAAAACCCCTGTAACAATAAAGAAAACTTGACTTGTTGAGTGTGAGTCTCAAGTAGCTCAGGTTATTTTCTGTCTGAATTCTGGTTTTTRGTGTGTAATCTTTGAGGACACTGTCCTATTTCCAGTTAGTTTTATCACCATACTAAGACTGCCAATCATCACCTGTCATAATTTTTTTAATGCAATATTTGGAGCTCACTAAAACACAGTGTTTCATAAATTTTCCTATAGGCTTTGACATGGCCTATTAGCCTATAATCTTAATGATAAATCATCTGCCTGATATTGCCATTATACTCCTTCCCCTTTTCTTATGATTTCTGATACTAAACCTGCCAGAAGAGAATAGAGAAAGRCAAAGAAATTGTGCTTCTGGAATGAAAGATTGTAAATTATAGCTGAAAGATAAAACAGAAAATAAATTTAATTAGGAGAAAAAAATCAAGCAGAAAATAGAAAGCTGCAGTAAAATGCTGAAGTGAAAATTATAGAGGGGAGAGGTAAAAYATTGACACCATTCTAATGAGAGTTGTGAAAACCACCTTCTTCCTTTTTTTCCTGTTGATATGAAGTGAAGGATTTTTTTCCCTTTTGTTTGTATTGATATAGATCTCACTGAGTATTACATTACTGTGCTCTGTTCAGGCTGACATTTACAAGAGGAGGTCAGTTGAAAGCAAAGAATAACAGAACATGTAGGAACTTCAACAGTGAGGCCATTTAAGAGGTATTAATACCCTRACAAGTTTTCAAACTGCTAGAAGGCCTTCAGGTAGACCATGAATTAGGACCTGAATCTAAATTCCCTTTTGTTTTTATGCAGTGGAAGGTTTCAGTGGAGGAGCTGGAGTTTTTGTGAAGCAGCTTTTAAGTGGCACTAGTACTTGCCTAATCCTTCACATGGAACAGATTTTAAGGATAAGCCATTCATTGTCTTCTAATATGTCCCACATTCCAGTGAACACATTTAAAATGCACTGTAGGAAACTGGCTGAAGTACCACCGTCCCCCAAATAAWAACAATGGCAATAACAATGATAAATTCCTTTGGTAGAATAACAAGAAGACGGAATGAGAAAAGGTTTTAAAAATCTGATAAATCCAATTGTTCCCCTTCCCCTTTTTCACATATAAAAAGCCTTCTAACATAATATCATGAAGATACTTGGATTACAGAATACTGCCCCTATGGCCCTGTACCCCTCACTGACAAATGTCACTGTATTTTAAGGATAGTGGATTATATATATTTTCTCAAGTTTTGGCTATGCTACTTCTCTTCTAAGACAAACCATAGAATCATCATCATTTCTAGACTACATCACTGTTTCCCAGGGTACAATACAGGAAATCACAGCATCAGTGACTAAGGCCTCCCTGGCACCTGTGAAAAACAGCCAAATCAYCTTAAACACCATCTTTTTCAAAATAGAGCATAGCTGATGCACAGCTTGGCACAAACCAAGCAGAATCAGTGGATGATGGAACAGAAGTCCCCATATCCAGGCCTCTCAGACATTTCCTGCTTCCTGTAGCATTTTCTTAGAGCTCCTGGAGAGATTCATTTCCAAACATCTTTACCCCCTCAATCTRTGCTTACTCTACAGAGGGATCTCCAGTGGATTTATATTTGCTTTTATAAAGGTATAGCCCTKGGAAGAGTCCAGTTTTTTGCCTAAATAGACAGTCCAATTAACCAAAGTATGGTTAGCTGTCCTTATTTAAGGTATCACTGTAAGAGCCTGAGATGAGAGCCGTGGGGACAACAGGCGGCTCTTCAAAATTCTGGTTCTTGTATAGAAGATGTTACAGCAGCCCTGGTGCAGGTGGTCCCTCTCTTCTAGGGCCAGCTCTGCCCGAGGTGACCCTGCCACGATCTGTGGGTCAAGGACACACACAGACCCCGGTGGGCGCAAGAGTGGTAGAAACCTTCCTGCTACCATTGGAAAAAGAGGCTGACTCCTTTGGGGGTCTCAGTTCCCAGGGTTTATTGAACTTGGCAAATTACCCTGAGAGGGGACTTGCCCAAAGGAGCCCCTCTCTGGGGTGTGCAACACCTTTTAACAGGGGGAGGGACAGGAACAACGAACCAATCAGGAGGGATCGGGGTGTGGTTACAACTTGGATTGACATCAGCTGGGAGCAGTGGGGAGAACTTGAGGGAGGGACAAACATGTAACAACAAATCACCTTGAGGAACAGGGAGAACTTTCCAGAAACGGGGGAGAGGTTTAGGGAAAACTGACAAGTGCCAGGGGAGGGCACAGGAGAGATGGACAGGAGCCCATGGAGGGGTGCATCAGGGAGGCAGACCAGGCAGAACCAAGGGCAGACAGCAAAAGGGGGTAGCTTGGAACCAACCAATACAAATGGAAAATCACAAACCCCAATACCCTGGGTCCTGGGAAACAGAGCCACATCTAAAAGCTGCCAGCTACAGCTCATAGGCAAGCCTGAAGCCACTTTAGTTCTGGTTACAATGCATTAGATATATTAGTTTGCTGAGCATCTTAATACATAACAACCAATCAGCATCATACACAACACCTTTACCATTACCTATAGCCTATCATAACTACTATCATTACCATATTGTGGTAGTAACTGTCCAATCACGAGATAGTATGTTACGTTTTAAGCTTAAAGTTMTTTTTCTGTTTTCTTGYAGTGGAAAATTTTTAGATCTTTTTTCATCTTGATAAAAACATGGTTTTTGTTTGCCTGKGCTTTTCCTGAGACTTATTTTTCTCTTGGTAAAAACATAKTTTTTGTTTTTGGTCAACATATCCTTTGCTCTAGTCAAAAAACCCTCTTCCAGCTCATTCACCCTTTGCTTCCTTAGTTATCTAGTAACAACTAGCTCAGCAATCCTTACTTTCGACATCTTTAATTCTTCTATATCAAAACTTGCTTTCATCTCTATTTCATTCACTGGTTGTACATTCAGAGAGCCTTCTGCTAAACATACATAGCTGTGAATTTTTCCTATCAAACCTTCATCTTCCCCAACATACCACTTTGTTAGTCTTTTGATTATTATTTGTATCTTCTAGCAGACCTTTTTGAATTAGTTGCATTTGAATTAATCTGCATTAACAGGCAGA
Source organism: Alauda arvensis (assembly GCA_902810485.1). Lineage (NCBI taxonomy): Eukaryota > Metazoa > Chordata > Aves > Passeriformes > Alaudidae > Alauda > Alauda arvensis. The sequence continues at coordinate 991,538 of CADDXX010000236.1, forward strand.
ACTGAAATGCACATTAGTATTATTAAAAATGCAGAGATCTGCTTTTATTTCCTGAAACTTTTTACTAGAAATAATAATACAAAATATGTATCACATTTAATGCATGACAAAAAGGTCAATTAACCTACTCAATATAAATAGGGCTACTAAAGGTTTTTAGTGTTTGTGCCATCATAGGTTATGTTTCTTGTCATGATTTGTAAATGGACCACAGAAAAATAAAGTCATTGTTAGTATGACCACCTTAGGCCAGAAATCAAAAAATCTTACGGGTTGAAATGAAATTTCACTGTTTTAACTTGAAGGAGTAGTAACATAGCCAGAGGCAGTTAAGTGCATTAAAACTCTTGTCTTTCGAATTTTACCCTGAGGGATACTACATAGTTTTAAAATATTCAGTCCAGGTGTCTGAGTGGTTTTGGAAATTTCAGCCTTTGCGTTTACCATGATGTTTCTACCAAAASCACACTTGGTAGGCATCAAACTGAAAAGTTCCTCTACCTGGTCATAGAAATGAATCCAAATGACAAATGCTACAAAAAATGGGCTGAACCTTTTGAAGTGACTTTGTAGCATCTCTACCATCTCCTTTGCAAATAGATTTGAATGGGAGTTTTTTTCCCTCACATCCCGTTTTCAGTTTAAAGGTATTAGTTTGGTTGCTTCAACCAAATTAAAAGAATKAGAAGGTTTATTTTAAATTGTAAGTGCATGAAAAGGCAGGAGTCTTTAGGTACAGAGGAATCTCACATCACATAGTGCCCCACAATACCTGTGTTTTCTTTCCTCTACAAAACATAGCAGAAGGGAGAAAGCCCTTCAGCAAAGGATTATGGAAAGTCTTAAATGAGTGAAGTGTATTGGCATGGCCCCATCTGAGTTGTGTAGCTGCCACAGTGCTCAGGACATTAATTTAGACACGTAGAACCTAGAAGGGCAAAATCTGGGACATGTTCAGCACAGCATTATTTCTCACTAAAGGAATTGGTGCAAGGGTTAAAATAAAATCTGTATTTTCCCCTATCAGCTTTTCCACTTGCATTGGGAGTGTGTGTATGTTTTATTAGACCAAGGTAGGAATACAGCCATGATTCAGAGCTGGGCTGAGCCATGCAGTCAAAAAAGSACTGTGTTAACATCTCAGAGTTGATGAACTGTTGTCAGATCATTCTGGYGACTTCCTCTTTGGAAGTCCTGTCAGCACCCTGCTACAGCCATTCTCTGTTGATCCTCCAAATGCAAATATGCCTCACAGAGGCAAAGCTCAGGCCTGTTTGGAGGAGAGCATGGCATCCTGTGATGCACAGCTCCTGCAATGCTGCCACGAGGCTAGAGAAATACAGAAGGACAARCAATTATTCATTCCAGGTAGGAATTGGAGCATTTCAATTCCAATGTGTCTTCTACAACATACGGAAATCATGACTGTCAACAAAGAACTGCTTAACTTTTCATGTTAAATGACCAGGTTAGACTGCAGCACTCAGGTTCTGCTTGAGCACTCTCTCTTATGTGCCCAGGAGTTACTGCTATGGGAAGGAAGCTCTTCATTCTGCCGGGACCCTCAACACTTGGCATCACCAGTGRGATCACTGATGTAGCAAGTAATATTTTAAAGCGACTGTTAAGAGTCTTGTCACCTATTCTGCGATTTCATGTCTGAATTAAGGAGGTGCAAAAGTGAGAACTTCTTCCATCTTGTGAAAAATGTCCCTCTTATGCTGCTTAGAAAAGAGCCRCCTAATTTTTKCATAAAGAATTGTGAGGAAGGACTGTCTGTATAGATGAGGTACTCTGGTGTTTTCAAATGCCAAAAGACATGKTTTTTTTTGCTCAACAGAACATTTCTGAGTGTGGGATAAATTATTCCTATGAAATTGAGTTAGCAGTAAGCAAAGGCAAATTAAGCTCCATCAGAGRCTGAGGCCTGTTCCTTCATACATGCCAGAACTGTCTGCTTTAGAGACAATTCATTGGAAATTACTGCCTTTCTATACTGCTTTATTTGTCATCTGAAAGACTCCATGTCTATTCTAGAGGTAATTTTTTTTAACTTGGTGTTCAGGTAAATTCATTTAGCTAGTGTACACAATGAATGCAAGGGCAAGCATTTGTCCACCTTCCTTTAAACCATCATTAAAGGTAGGGCTGCAGTTAGAGATATACATTGTATCTGTACAAAATTGCTCTCTGTAAAAAAGCACGGATTTGTAAAGCAAGAGTMTTTTTTAGGGCTGTGGTACAAAAAGTTAAGAGAACTGTCTTTCCTGATATTCCCTTGGCTGCATTCAGAGTGACACAATGAGGAAGGGGTGTGCAAGTGAGAACAAATATTTAGGTATTGCTTTAACTACCAAAGAGCCTTTTCTGCAAATGCCCCCTTGTTGCTTACAGATAACCCTGTGTACATATTGGAGATTCCCTCCAACCTGCTCATAGAGGTGATTATACCTGTATGGAAGCTGTGAGGAATTCATTGTGGAAGCACTGCAGAACCTGTCCTGTGCCCAAACTCAGCAACAAAACTGCACTTAGTCTGTGTGCCAAAGGGCAAGCACGCAGGAAGAATAAATGAAATAAAGAGCAACACCTCACCTTTAGGATCATTTGACTAACACTGCCTTGGCCAGACAGCCATCTGAGCCCCCTTAACAGTGCCCCACTGCTCACCTGATTCAATGGCATTTAACATTTAACAAAGTGTTGCTGTGACAGTGTGAATTTATTCCAGCTGTGATGACCTTGTGGGATTTTCTCCTCTCATGCAACAGATTTCACTGAGGTGTAAAAATTTAAAAATGCTAAACCCATGAAGACTAGAATATTCAGGCTTCTTTTCAATTTATGTTTACTCACTGCAGTTCTAAAAATGAAATAAATGTCCCAGTGTATGTCCTGTCTGGAAGCTGTAAAGTATACTTGGCTCTTTTTAGAGTAGACCAAAGGTATGTGACACATGGATATTTGAGGAGTAAGAAATTAATTTAACCTTCCAGAGAGCTGTTAAGTATTTGTAGCAATATATTGAATCATTCTGACCTAGGAGTTGGAGAACCTCAATGTTCACAAACTGTGTTGACCTCCCTATTGYAAAATCACTTTGTTCCCACAACCAACCCGCTGTGGGCACTCTGCCATGCACCAGCTTCTGAAAAAATCCCAGGTGCTGTCATGGAAATGTAAGGTAAAGATTCTTTAACTGATTCATATTTCTTCTTGGATGAACCAAGCAGAATGATCCCATTTGCTTCAGAATTAAACCAGAACTGAAGACATGKCTTGAGCCCTCTGCAACAGTCAGCACAGTGCTCGTGGCTCTGGGCCTGTCCTGCACAGCAGTGACCTAAGGCACTCCTTCTTTATAGGGCCTCCCATTTCATGCTATCAAATCATGCTCTATAAAAGATGGATATTGCAAATGTACATGCTAAATTCTTAGTTCCCATTCATTTGGGAAAAAAAAAAGGATTTTAACCACCTGCCCACTTGGAAATGACAACCAGGTTTATCTGTTACCTGAAAAACCATCATTGGCTTTGCTGTAAAGTACTGATGTAGCAGATGAAGCAAACAGAATTTTTATGCTAATTGATCTGACTTGCTTTCTTAGTATTTCTACTCACCTGTTTTCTGGGACAGACTGTTTTTAAGTCACAGGTGTTTGCAGTGGAAATAATTGTGCCACACACTATTGTGTCTGGAGGTTTTGCAGGCAGTGGKGCCCAGGGCAGTGCCAGCTGGTGGCAATTACCACTTACCCACAGCCAGGGCTCCTGTCCTTGGATGGGGCAGACTGTYCTTGTCACACAATGGATGAGGAACCTCAGGAACCTGGACTTCTCTGCAGCATCTTGGGTGTAGGAGAGTTTATTTTCTAGACTTTTCTTCCTTTGGGGAGCAGCAGCCCCAAGATGGGGTGTTGGGCAGAGAGCTGGCTGCACCCCAGTGCCCAGGGGCTCCCTGGCTCCTGTTTGTGCCAGCAGCCCCCACTTCAGCCAAGCTGGGGGATGCTGGGGGGACTGGGCTGGGGGCAAGGGCAGGTCAGCTGTGTGGGGAGCCCCCAGGCTTTGTCAGTTCTCTGTGAAGGTAAAGCTTGGGAGGAGTGCTTGTCCTCAGYATTTCCCCTGAACATTTCTGCTCTCTTAGTAGATTGTTTCCCTATTAAAATGCAGGAGAAAATCAGACCTGCTGTATTATTTTAGCTGTACTATGAATGTAAAAGAAGAACTATCATGGTGGTTCGGGGAGCTTTAAATTTAACAATTATTATATGGTCATTTTAAGGACAGGTGAATGCTGTTCTTAGRTGAGAAAGTAGTCTGTAGTAATGCGTTGAAGAAGTAGTCAGTAGTAATGTGTGAAGTACAAAGGCAGTCAAAGGGTAAAAGGGAGAGAAATTAAATGTGTGTCAGTTTTGTATTTTCTTTTTCATCCTTATTTTTGGTTTTATTTAGGTTGTTGAAAATAAGGAAAGGGAGTGGTTCTTGGAAAAAGCAGCACAGCTGTTTCATAGTAATGTTTTGTAGGTTATGAGGGAGTTCAATTTTAAAAGTTGCACAGGGTTTTTTTTACTTTAATTTCCTAAAGCTGTTATTAAAATGGATGAAGTGCTATATTTGAACCTTCAAATGGCTGCACAGGGAAATGTGTCATAACTTTGCACTTTCTGCAGGCTTTTCTTCATCTTGCCAGCCCTAGGTTATAGATGAACACAGAAAGGAAAAGAGCTGTGGGGTAAATTTTAAATACTTTCACATTTAATGGAAGGTGGAGGGAGAACTGTTTAAAATGATCATAAAATTTTGAATGCAATTTGCAGACCATTTGGTATGTTGATTTAGGCAACAACAGAAGCAGAGATTCAGCTGTGTAGGGGTGCTAAGAGCCTGGAGTTTCCACACTGTATTGAACCAGAGGCTTTTTCTGCATGCTGGAAAGTTTGGCTTTTACACCTACCATGAGAAATTCTATATAGGGTTTCACAGGACCCTAATTTTGGTGCTCTTGTGATACTAATAATATGTAACAAAATTAGTGTTAAAATAATTCTTGCTCKAGACAAGAAGGTATCCTGGAGTGCTCTGATAATTCTTGTGTTTATAGTTGTAAACACATATAGAATGTATGTGTTGGCTTCATGGGATGCTGTAATTATGCAGAGTTGATTGACAGCTTTGGACCTTGTTGGTGKTTTTCTTCACTGATGAAATTCAAAGCTGGAAGTTCATGTATGAACATTCCTTGTGTAAAGCATTCTTTGATCAACACTTAACTGAAGTTCAGATAAATACATGTCACAGTCTGAATGCTTAAATGTGTGTTGAGRGTGGTGGGTTTTGATTTTTTGGTTTTTTTTTAGAATAAACCTGTAACCATCAGCAGTGATAAGCATGAGTAAATACCAATATTTAATGTAAAAGTAGAGAGTAGACAGAGATGTAATATTTCAATCATCAGTTCTTGTCTCTCTGCTAACTGCAGTGTTTGTTGGCCATCTCACTTTCCCAGATCCATAGCTTGGTTTGCATGACTTCATCTGGCATTTCCCCTTCTGTCTCTCATCTCCCCACTTCAGTGATGAAAACTGATAACTTTAGAAGAGCAAGCTCTTGCTGCTTTGCTCCTTAATGCTCCTTTTGACTGTTTGTTTCAATCTTGCTTCTACTGAGATATTTTTGCTGGAATGTGATGGCCTGCTATGTTGTGAAGGTTGATGCAGAATAAATATAAAAGACATGCTCTGCTACATCCTCTGAATAATCTGACAACTTCTAGGTTTTTTTGAACGTTAGGAATTTTGCAGCCCATGGCGTTGAACAGACAAATGCATGTGTTAATTTAATTGGAGTGCAGWGTTTCCCTTTGGAATTTGCAGTCAAACAATACCACAGTAGCTTACTGTTTTTTTCCAAGATGTAGAATGGCTGAAGTTAGAGCCATCCTAGGATCTTTCAAAAATGCCACAAAATTGCATTTTGCAGCCTTTCTGCGGAGACTTCTTATCCTAAAAAATAGGAGGAGCAGAGAGTCAGGAACATGGGAGAGTTTGGCATGGTGTTGTGCCCCTGCCCAGGACAGCATAGTCTGTCTGATCCCAAACACTCACCATCTTCTGCTCCTCTTCCAGGTGGGAGCCTGAGATCTGGCAACTGCAGCATGGGCTGAGCAAGCTCTGCTCAGCAGTGCTTTGTTTTACCTGTGAGTAAGTTTTCTGTGGTTAAAATCCACAACGTGCGACTCAGAAACTTCTGTAAATGTGGGTAAACCTGRCAGAGGTCACCTTGGGCTGACGCTGCTGTTCCCTGGCAGAATCCCACCTGTGTGGGCATTTGTGAGCCAAGCTGGAGGAGGACTTGGAAGAGAGAAGGCTTCCCTCTCCCCCAGTCACAGCAGSAAGAAGGGTGGTGAAAGAAAACAGGAAGGAAATATTTGCCTGTTGTCAGTTGGCAATTAGGGAGATTTCTATCAGCAGTACTTCCGTGGAGATATCTCAAATAAAGCCCAAAGGCTACCYCTAAGAAAGCTGAGTACAAACAGCTCAGCATGTGACTCATCAAGTGACTGATTGCCAAAAAAACCCCTCCAGGTGCTGGCTGTGGGCAGCAGGCGAGGAACTGCTTTGCTTCCCTGCCATGACCTGGGTGTCTGGTGGACAGAACATCCCAGTGAGATGGGAGTGGCAGGAATTCTGCAGGTGCAGCCACAAACACAGCAAATTTCCTATACTGAGGATGTGACTGCCTGGAGTGTGAGGTAAAGCTCAATAGAAGGCACTGAGCAGAAAGCATACTCTGATTGCTATAAGTAAATACATAATTTGAGCTGGGGAAGAATACAAGTTGGATTTTTTAGGATGAGAAGAAGCAAAACAACATAATATATGAGGCKGCTGAGTTTCTAGATCATATTCCGTGGCAAATTTTTACTTCTATAATGTGCAAAAAATGGTGGTTATGATTGTGGTTGCAGAAGTTGTGGAGAATTTGAGCAGAACAGATATGGCAGCAAATGTTTGGGGGTTTTTAGAGGGTATCTTCCTCTGGGTCCTGTTCTATAAATGAACCCTGGCACTAGTTTAAGAAAAAACTTGCCTTGAAAAATAGGAAGGTTAACASAGAATGGAGTTTTAGGTTTAGTTCAGCTGTACGCAAGTGTGCTTTATGGAGTCCTAATGGAATATGTAACTGAACAATTAAGATGATTAATTGTAATTATTTTATTTGTAACCTACCCCTTTTAATAAACTTCCCTGCTAAAAATACACTGCTGATATCAGGAGGCAATGTAAGAGGTATTATTTATCTATACATTTTTAATCCTATTGATTTTAAAGCTTTACTGTTAATCTCAGAGAAGAAATGTTGGACGTGAATATTAAGGTGCTTCTGTGGCAGTTCAGAAATACTTAATTAAAATGAAAATACCTCTGTATGGGGAAATTATACATATCTTAGACGCTTCAGGTAATTTTCCAAATAATGGATTATCGATTATTAATTTTGGACTTGTGAGAGCCGTTACAAATGTTAAATATACARCAAAACAATTAGGATCCCAGAAATGTAATAGTTTGTTAAATTAGGTGCAAAGGCAGTTCCTTAATAGTAAAAGTAGGTTGCCTGAAGTCTCTTTATGTCTTTATGGGTTTAGTTATTATTCAAGCCTTATTGAACAGAATTATGTAAACATATTGTCTGTTCTCCTTGAGCTATAGCACAGATTCACCCATATAATTCATAGTGCTGCTGTGTGGTGCTTTAAAAWTAGGGAGGAAAATTTACAAATTATCTTACAATTTACATTCCTTGAATTGYTAATGAAGTTTTATATGACCATTTAGTGTGGTGGTGTGCCAGGAGTTGGGTGGTTTCCTAGCCTGGCAGAATGGAACGGGGTTACAACACCTTTGGGTTTTTGCTTGCTTTTAGGGTAATAATACAGGGATCATACAATACCTATTCCCAGCCCTAGTATTTCTGCACATACCTCTGCTCTTTTGTGCCCTGAACATGCTTCAAGAATCTGATGCAGACAATCATAGATTCATTCTGTTCTGAAGTCCTGGGGCAAAATTTCCCCAGGCAAACCATACATGACTGATCATACTATCATCCCCTCACTGGGTGTGACCTGGAACACACTGACAGCTGCAGGTGCTCAGGGCTTTCAGTCCTTCCTGGTTTCAGGGATGTTCATGTCCCCATGGTTTATGACACAGCCACAAMTGACCCCCATCTCTTAGTTCATTTCTGCTGTCCCAGGAATCTGCCCAGTAAACAGGAATTTATCACACTTAATCAGTGCTGAGGCTTGCAAGGATGTACATGGTAGGCCAATTAAGCTCAATTTGCTGCTGTGTCACTGCAGTTTTGGAAACTTCTTTTAACTACTTTGCAGAGGAYGTACTTTTTAAATTGTTGTTTGTGTTTATCCCAGAGGTGGCTGCWTTTCAGTGACATGTAGCCTGATGCTGACATAATCCTTAATGATCTCTTAGAAGTACTTTGCTACAGTCTTAACYTGTTTAAGATGATGTGAAAGGTGCCTCAGGTTAAAGCATCCTGTTGTCCTAACTTGTATTTACTTACTGTGTCCTTCTTCTGCATCTTATTTTTTCTGTTTTAAACGCTAAATCTTGGTTGCTTAAAAAAAAAACAAAACAAGTATGTAAGCTTGGATTTTTGTAGTCCTTTTAAAAATGTGTTGCTGTTTTCTTCATAGATGCTTTATTGCATGCACTTGATGTTATGACTTTACAAGAGTTGTGRCTGTACATTGTCAAAATTGCTAGGCAATTAAATATGTACCGTTAATGTCAGGGAAAATAAGTAAGTGTCATGGACAGATCTGACTTCTAAAGTAGAAAGTACATGAATGCTGTCCATCTGGCGACTATAATGGATCAGTGATGAGATTGTTGAAATTCATTATACTATTTCTTGTACATCTCTTCAGGTGTAGACTTACTTGTGGGGCAAGAGTTGGTAAACTAAGTTGAAATGACAGTAAGTACTGTGTGTTTATAAACACAACAGAAATCCTAAGGAAAAAAAGCAGTAGTTCATAACTGTTTTGTAAATCTTATAAAAGATGTTTATGCAGAAGAGCAGTTTTTGAAATGTCAGAATCTCCAGTGATTTTCTGGTGACATGGATGCTGTATATTTCAAGAGCACAAGGACTCTCCTCTCCAGCTGACTTGTTTTGTAGCACTTGGAAAATCCGTTTGATGTTAGTGTTTTACGCATCAGTCATTGATTTTTTGGGTTTTTGTTTGGTTTTTTTTTGTTTAGGCCCTTCATTTGTTTTGACAACATTAATGCTTTGARTGAAGTTTTCTTATTTGCCAACTGCAGAAAGAGGAGAGTATAAACATCTTCCTGTGTGTGCAGAAACCTAGAAATGGTTCCAAGTTTTATATTAACTTTAAAGAGATTCTGTGGAACTGAAAATACTTCCATGCACACATCAAATGAAATGCATATGTTTGAAATACTTCTGGGTCAGGCAATAACCTTGATATTGCCTTCAGTGGCAGCACCTTTCCTGGTTTTATTCTGGTTTTCATGTTTCAGCTTTTTTTTCCCCACTGGTCTTATTGAACATGAAATTCACATTAATATTTTATTTTTAATTGGAAATTATGTCCAGGTTGACTGTATTTGAAATTTATGAAACCAAGAGATTGGAAGCATCTAGAGACTGAAACTCCACTGATGTAGGAACTGCTGGTGAATGTTAGTTAAACTTTAAAAGTAAAATCTTCACTGTGGTATGGATATATTGTGGAATGCTTTAGCAACCAAATTTTTAAAATAAGAAAGCTTCAACCCCAAAGTAGGACCAATCAGAGAAAAACGGCTCAAAGTGGGTCAGGGAGGTTATTTTCAACTAAACCTGAAGAGAGAAGACACCTGTTCTACACTTCCATGATACTGGATATGGAAGAGTAGAATTTATAGCACAGAAAAGAATAGGGAAAATTCTCTGAGGTTCAGAACACTGGGAGATTATAGCATTCTTAGTATTCTCTGTTAGTATTTKATTTGTATGATTCTAAGTAGATTTAGACTCCCATGTCTTCATTTTACTAGTGACTTAGTTGGGACCCTAATTTGTGTTTACTGTTTTCAAGTTCTGCATAAATAAATCGGCATGACTTCTGTGATGAGAAAAACATGACAAGGCAGTGCACACCTAGGAACATGCTGCCATGTCCTTTGTGGAACAAAAAAAAAATCCACTTTTATTTCTGATGTTATTTGATAATAAGCCCTATAACAGAACTGACAGACTTCCTTCAAGGAGATGTAGCATATTTTCCTTCCAGCATCTGGTGGAATAAAGATTTTCTTTTTTTCTGTCAGTTGTGTCTGTGTGACCCTGATCCTGCAGCCAGTCTGAATAGGTGGCGTTAGAAGAATGTTTAGGCCAGTTTCTCAGGATCTGAAAATGACAGGTATGAAAGGGAARGTCAGAGGCCTTTTTTGAAGCTGAAATGCTGATGTTATTATGCACCCTGAGATACTTTCAGTACTCTGGGCTTTGTTATTCTGTATCAGAGGGAAGCATTCAGCTAAACGCTTCATTCTACAAAAGGCTTGACTTTTGCTCATATCTCTGCAGGTGGGAGCACAATTCTAAGTTCACAGAATGGTTTTCTGAGTTGAAATAGCTAAAATCACTGAAATTAATAAATACATTTTAATATTCATGACCTTAAAGGGGATACAATGATAAGCCTTCAAAAATCAAATTTACTAAATTGATGAAAATTTTTCTGTTGGCCCTTATTTGAACCAAACATTAAAAACATAAGTGTGTCCCTTTTTGGTTTTTTTCACATTTGGTATTGGCTAAGTGTGGGAGGAGATGGGATGGAGTTGAGCTGTGGGACCTGCCCACAGGGAGGCACATGGTGGCACAGGGAGGCACATGGCAGTGAAAAGGAGCACATGGTGGCACAGGGAGGCACATGGTGGCACAGAGAGGTTCATGGCAGTGAAAGGGAGCACATGGTGGCACAGGGAGGTACATGGTGGCACAGAGAGGTTCATGGCAGTGAAAGGGAGCACATGGGACCACGTGGTGGCATGGGCAGGGATATGGGGCACAGAGAGGCCCATGGCAACACAGAGAAGCACAGGGCAGCACATGGAAGCTTAGAGCAGCTTGCCTCTGCCCATCCTTGTGGGCAGGAGGCATCATGTGGCAGAGCCCTGTAGAGAGGAAGTTTCCAGAAGCTGACCGATGGGTGAACAGCACGGATCATCCCATAGAARGACGTTTAGAATGTCTGTTGCTGATGTGGCAATATGGGATAGGTCACATAGAAAGAATTGCCATGTAAGGAAATACTGTGCCTTGAAAAAGTGCATTAAACTCTCGTTTCTTTAAATAAAACGTTCAGAGTCCCTGCCAGGCTGAATCAGTCTCTCAGTCTCTCACAGCTAAGGAAAAGGCCAGAAAATAATGAAGCCCTTTTCAAGGTTCTCTGAAAGGTTCCATCATGTGAGTATCTTCCAGGATTGATCCCAGTGTACACAGTACACATCCTGGAAGATGAAGCTTTGTAGATCAGGGATGTTGATAGTAAACCTTGGATTATTTAAGAGAGAATATCAGGACAGAACACTGCAATGGGATAATGTCCTCCCATTGCTGGATGAATGTCTCGGCATCCCTTGGCACTCAGTGGAAATAAACATTGAGGTGAAGCAGGTACATTTATTTTCAAAGTGAGAGTCATTTATCCTTCTAGAACATCGTATTTCAGGGATGCTGTTTCTATTATAACAAACAGTTGATGATGGAAGATATTGTCATTTGATGGATGTTGGTGTTGTAGAATGACAGGTGATCTTCATGTGACTTTTATGCAAAATGCACATAGGTAGTTAGAATAAGAGAAATGTTTCCTAATTGTCTTGGATGACAGATTTGCATTTTGCTTTTAGYCATTCTAAAGGACCTTATCATAATACAGTCAATTTAAATTTTATGTACTTGTCATACTGATTGAAGCGTAGTTACAAGAATCAAAATTTTGTCATTCAGCCAACAAAAATATTTAATATAGGTGTAGCAGATAATAGAGATGTCCTGTCACTTAACGCAGTAGCAGCTTTCAGTAGGTCACAAATGGCTTGAGCACTCACTTAATCCAAAAGTGAACTTCAGCRTTTGTGAGTTTTTAAATCTGATTTCTGAGCTGGACAGGCCATGTTCAGCTATATTAGATGTATATTAAATAATATATATTGTATTAAATTATCTCCTAGGCAAAGTGTGGCCTGAGTGCTGTTGTCCCAAGGCAGCAGAAGGTAACTCCCTGCAGGGTCTGTCCCAGGTCAAATCCTAAGCTGAGTCCTCTCAGAACAGCATTTCTTTCATGGGCACTTGAAAGAGAAGAGGTCACTGAGCACAGTCAGTGCGGGTTTCTCAGGAATAAATCCTGCCTCGCCACCCTCCCTGGTGTGCAATAACGTGGTTTGTGGCCAGGCAGAGAGCGGTGGCTGCCATGAGCTGGCCTTTCTCACCACACATGTGTGTGCRGGCTGGGCCAGGGGGCATTGAGGGGGTATGGCCAGGCCTGGCACACACAGCTGTGSTGTGACCTGGGACTTGTCCCCAGCYCCAGAGCAGTGGGGKCAGTCCCTGGGTGCACTCACACGGAGCTTGCATAGGAACCCACACTGAGGGAGCAGCTGTGCTCAGGGCAGGGCTCTGTTTTAGAGTGACCAAGGCAGGCTGCATTTTCATACAGGGATAACTTTCAAGATTTCATCATTGRTGATTAAATATTGAGCCCATGAAAATTCTTCTTTATGCTTTAAAAAGCTTAAAATATTACATAAGTTTTGATAGCATGCAAGTTGCTTTAGAAAGGCTACTTTTCAGCATTGTATGTAATATACTGAAGGCAAGATAAYTTCACAAAATAATTTTCCACTGAAAACATATGGTACTGCTTACTTTATGATGTTCTCCTAAATTAACATGACCATAAAAAGACGACTATTGAAATTTAGACAGTAACTCTGATTGTTAAAATCCTAATAACAGTTCTGTTAACAACTGTAGTTTGGGTAATACTCTYTATTAGTTCCACATCTGAGAATCAGAATCAGTTTGTTCACATTAATTTCCATGAACTTTGGAAGTGAATGTGTGTATTAACTAATGAGCCTGCCAAGGCATTTATGTAAGATAACTGGATACTGGATTATCCATTTCTCCTTTCAGTCTGTAGAATATGGTGAGTTTAGGGTTCATTTAGGAAAATGAACTAGGTTACCTGGTTTAAATGTGTAGATGTTGAAATTTAATTTACACAGTGTTACATTAGAGAAACAGCATTGTTTTGGAGGGAGAAAAACTGAGTAGAAGTACACAGCAAGACAGTTGTGGGTAGCCCATGCCACTGGCCAGTGAAGCAGGGCTTGCAGTTTGAAGTGTACAGTGGCCAGTTTAATCCCAAGGGCAGTGCATGCTTGCAGGTCTTTTAAATGAATTCCACAGATATTGGCAAAAAAAGGAATTGCTGTTTCTAACAACTGACACAATCTATTTTGAGATAATAAAAAATGTTCCTTGTAGGGATGGTTAGCTAAGGGAGAGTTAATAGAGACAGTTATTCGAGAARGGCCAGAGCTATTACTGAAGTCAAGCCTACTTCTTTTATGTGAAGACAAATGCAGGAAAGAGAAGAGGAAACTGATAATAAAAGAGAAAAAATTATCCTTTTTATTTGTTTTTCATTCAGCCTTTTGCTGTTGTACTGCCTCTGCAGAAACATGGGCTCAGCTCAAAGTCCTACCAGGAATTTTGTGACCTGACAAACTTGAATGAACATCAAACTGTTTAGGTCAATGCTCTTGACTGCCTCATTGGTCACAGGCTCAGTGAAAAATGGTCTTGTCTGGGTAAACCCAATACTTGCTAAGGAAAAGGCAGCTAAAGGATGARGAAAGAGAACAGTTAGAGAAAGAAAATCAGAAAAAAAGGGAAGGTAAACCAAACTGATATTTTTAGGTCTGACTTAAAATTGTGATGAATATCTAATATATTCACACAAGTGGTTTTGATCAGGGAAATAAAAATTCAGGTGTGTTATGAAGAACCCAACAAGACTAAGGGACTGGCAGCTATGCTGATAAGGCTTTCCAAATGATGCAGAAGGAATTAATGTGTAAATCACTATGTGCCATCTTTGCAGATTGWGGTCCAGGCCTAAATCATAGATGCCAATTTCAGATTTCCTGCTTCTGGGTTTCATCTATGCAATACATTTGTTGCTTCCACTTGACATGGTAACTTACATGAATTTTGATCATTTTGAATATGTTTTTGTGATTGTTATTGTGATAAARATTCCATAACATCAAATACCAGAAAGAAACTATGACTTAATTGGTTGAAATTAAAATATCAGTTTGTTTGTTAGGGTTTTTTAAAATTTGAAACTAAGCTGCAGGTACATAGTGATGCTAGTGGAGTACATCTGGCAGCAAAAATTAAATTTTGCTTTGGAATTTTGGGTCATAAATTCCTATATTGTGTAAGGATTTGCATCACTGGGATAGCACCTAGGTACTCRGTGAATATAATCAGTAATATGGGATTAATAAAGAGGATGTCCCTTTTGTAAATATATTGTGTCCCCTCCTGAGCAGAAACTTTTCCTTTCTCTTCGTCCTCTCAATCTCAGTGATTGTTGTCTTGTAAGATCCTTTATTCTAGGCCCCAGTGCCACTGAAAAGCAGACAGTGTTTAATGACCTTCTGCATCACTGGTTTCATCTCCTGAAAAATTAGAATTGATTTGTTTTGTCTTTGATATTGAAAGTCTAAAACAGACCTTTTTTCCCAACTTGTGTAATAGCAGCAGCTGTATTGAGGAAAGCTTGGGGAAGAGGACAAAAGTTCACAGAAGTTATATTACAGAATTAAGACTACTTTAAAATAAACTTTGTTAACTAGCACGGTCTAAAAAAAAAACCAAGCTTGTCACTAGGAAGTTTAACATGTGTCCTTGAGAAGAATTAATACTTTGCATCATCTTTGTATTATTACAGGGAATTCTGTCTGTGTGAAGAAAAAAAAATGGTTTAATATGACCAATTGCTTTCCTGTGTATTCCATAGAGTCTTATTCCTATTTATTCTTCTCATCCTATCTTGGAAAGCTTCTAGGTTAACCTGTATATGATCTAAGAAATCCTATACCCTTCTTTAGAGGATAAATTAGTGTTTGACCTCAAACACCTTATTTTTTTCTGTGACAGACTGTGAGTTTTAGTTTATTATTTTAACAGATCAGTAGGTACATTAATTCTAACAGGAAGCTCAGACTCTCTGCCAGAAGTTAAATTTGTCGGGTTTTATTATTAGTTTTATTCTCCCACAAGGTTGAAATTTCTTGAAGAGAATTGAAGACAGGAAAGTAATTCACTGGAGAAAGAGCAAATGATGCAGAAAATGCCAATATCAATTTCCTAAACAAGTCATAACTGRAATGACAAGAATCTTGTTTCCGGCTCTAACTCTAATTGTATGAGTAATCTAAGACCCTGATCAGGAGGCACATTTGACAAACCTGTGATTTAACTTAWAAAGATGACTGAGATAAATTAAACCTGGCTGGGCTGTGTGTGATAATGTCATGAAGAGAACTCTAGAGGAACTAATGTTCGTTGTAGCATGATTTCTATTTTAAAGGCATTATCAACAATGTAGATGGCCAAGTGCTAAAGATTTGTTTAGGGACATTCCCAGTTGTATTTCTGTACTGTGTAGTATATTTGAACTTGGATGGAATCTGAAAACAGGCCTTTAAAGGGAAGAAACTGTTAAAATAAAAATTCCTTTGTGTCTTTGACCTTAGCCAGTTCATACATTTTTCACCTTAGAAGCACAGTCCATCACATTTTGTGGATCCAGCTGGAAATTGGGTTGCTGTAATAATTTTTGGCTCAGTGGTAGAAGGAGTGTAAAACTACTGAAGTTATTGCTGATTTCCTCGAAGACACATGGGAACAGGACATGAAGACAAATGTTAAGGTTCCAGGTTAGCCTAAACCAATTTTTTTGTCTATCTTCCACACTCTTCRCTTTTCTGTACCTTAGACAACATGGGAAATTAAAGTTGTGTTGGTGGCTAATCTTGTGGAAAAGTGAATCTGCAGTCCTTARCCYGGACTGACTTCAGCTCAGAATGAGCAGGACCATCTTCTGAGACTCTGTGACAACACTAGAATGTGTAATATTCTGCTGGTGTTGCTAAAAGGAGTGAAATGGCTTTCAGGAAGAATAAGATACCAATAGAAACAAACTAATGATGTAATGAATGAAAAGGAGGAATTTCCAAGTGTTAAAAGCAGTGGGGGGWAAGTGATTTTCTTCTTGTTTGTTGACATTTTGGAGCTTTAGTGCATTATCAGGCATGGATAAAACTTCCAACAACACAACTTGTGTGTGGTGCCTGCCTTTCCCCCACCCTGAATTCCTGCACTGTTCAGTCCTAGCCACAGCTTCCTGGGCTTTAGCTGGAATTCAGGACATGAGAAAAATGGCACATCGAAAGATTGTTTCTAATTTTARTATTTTGATCACCACCTTCCATAAAGTGCAGTTTTATTTCTTGTGCATGGACAATGTCTAAAGGAAGAACAGTTGTCCCTGAAAACCAGATGATTCTGATCCAGCAGTCCAATTCTGATCCATACTGGTATTAGGAACTATGCCAAGGACAGGTATATACTGAATAACAAATTCTAAGCTTTTTTGGTTGCTAGAGTGCATTATCCTGGTCTGCTCCTTCAGTCTGGGCTGTATTTTGGCCAGAATAGCTGCCTGGTCCTAACCAGTTCTTAGTCTAGAGCTGACTGCCCCAGCTCTAGGAGAATAAACCTTTATTTCCTAAGGCACATGGACACTGTGCAGTGCAAATGTTTCATATGAGCAGAGCTTGTTGAGATTTTAGGGTGATGTGCTGAAGAATGGTAGTTAATATTTTAGTACTTTGTGTTTTAAGAGTGCACAACAGACATAGTAGAATATGTAGATCAGCCTTTCCTGGATTAACCATCCAGACATTGTCTTCATTTCTCATTCAAAGCACCCAGAGAGAATTTAGGAGACCTTGTGCTTACATTTGTAGTATTTCAGACTCACGGGATTCTTCTGTATTTTAGAAATGTTGACTTGCTATCAAAAGCTTGCTATTTAGGTAGTATTTTCTAGGGTTGCTTTCCAATCAGTTYTTGTTTTCAGTTCCTTCTTGATAGTTTTTCTCTCTCTAGCAGAGGGTCACTGTATTCTGTAACACAAAYAGATGTTTAAAGTCTTCTGCTTTTAGAATACTTTTCTATTTCAATGCTGAGGATCTTTATTCTCTGATAAAAGCAGCAAAGTCCTTTTTGGGCATGTTAATCTTTATGAGCGAGAGGAAACAATCCTTTGCTAAGAGAATCTATTAASTATTGTTTTATTTTTTTGGTCATGCCCTCCTCTGGACACTCTTACAGTGTTTTTGGTTTTTGGCTCCCAGAACTGCTCACAGCACTTGAGGTGTGGCTGCAGCAGTGCAGAGTGTGCTGTTGTGTCCCCAGACCAGCTGTGCAGGACAGGTTGGCTGTTTTGTGTCAGGGCCCACTGGTAACTCCTGTTCAACAGATTGTTTACATGGCACTGCTCTCCAGCAGTGTCCCCCAATTTGTACCTGTAACTGGAATGATCCCATCCCAGGTAGAGAGTTCTGCACTTGCTCTTTTAAATTTAATGTGGTTGATCATTGCCCAGCTCTGATCTACCCAGATATGTGTCCATCAGTAATTTTCAAGTTATTATTCTCCCCTTCATGTATTTACCACAATTCTAATGGCACTGAGTCAGTGCAATGACAGATGACAGCTGGGATTATTCAATGCATTTCTAGAAGTACTGAGAAGCCCTTTGAGGAATTTATCAGAGCTTAGTGAGGCACTGGATGCAGGTTGCTCATGATTTGTTGTTGGAGACCTGGCATAAAGGGCTCACAGCTGACTTCCACATATTGAACTTCCTTTTTGTTTTTTTGCTGAAGGTAGTAGTCTCATGTGCTGCTTATTTTCTTTTCAGATCTTCTGCTTACTTTTGAAGCATCTTCTGTAATTTATCAGAGGGAAACCTAAGTTCAGTATAACAGATTTTTTTACCCTTCAAGTTTGTGAATACTTCTGTTGTCCCCTCTGAGCTCACTGTACAAACAGAACAGCAAAATCTCCACTCTGATGTATGATGTTGCACCTGGAACAAGGCATTATTTAACRTGGCTTTACAATGCTCCCCATCTAATGCAGTGAACCCAGAGCAAAACTAATGTCCAATAAAGTAGCCAAAAAATGCTTCTCCAGTCTGTTCTATTTTCTTTCTGCTGGAAAACAATGCTTTTGATAGGCTTGCTCTCCCTTCAGTGAATCCTGTCTTCTTTAGTACCATTCCATAAAAAGATGCCTTCTCAAAGGACCCATAGCTAAAGCCAGCAAATGAAGAAGGAAATGGGTCTAATGTGTTCATATTTACAGGAGAAGATATCTTAAAAATTGTTCTGTATGTCTTGTGCCATTCTAGCATGAGTAAAAAAAAATCTGAGAAATCTAAAACCAAAAAGTGACTTTTGTTTCCAGCTTATAAATTTTGTCTTCAGATTTCTGAATGTTTGCATTAAGGAAAAGAGAAACTTCTTTTTCTCTGTTTGCAGTTTAGGACTGTATCTTAAAGTTTAATCGTTTCAATTTTAAATATATTTTAATTTAAAAATATATTGTCTTGGTATATTATTTTGAGGAGTRTGTTGGATCTTTGAAGAGAAAAGCATTTATAGATGGCTTCCTTATTTTGCCATCAAAGCAAAATGCGCATAGGTATCTAATGATAACTCTATTTTTTGTTACATCCTAATTATTGCAAATTAAGTTATATTACAAAATGGTGTTCAAGATACTAATTACTTARCATTATAGGGGCAGCCAACCTAGTGGAAATAGATTAGATGTGATTTATAAAAAGAAAACATTAATAGGCTTTTGGAAAATAATCCTGGTTATATATGTGCAGCAATAAAGTTCAGGACTCCGAGTATTCATCCCACAGGAATAAATCAGGACAAAAGGCAGCTAATTGGAGGGTGTGCTAGTGGAAATGAATTTTCATTGCTCTATAGCTGAAATTCAAATCCTGTTGACAGAAACCTCAGTTATAGACTTGCAGCTAATTAGCAGCTAGCAGACTAGACAATTAGCTTGAATAGAATGGAGTTTGAGAAACAAAATTTAAAAGTTTGTAGCACTCATTAAAAATAAGTTTCAGTTTCTAGAAATACACCAGGTTAATTGCCAGCATAATGACAGTGCTCTATGCATCTAGTCTGAAGTCTTGTTTGTTATATGTATAGGTGTTTAAACCTGTGGTGCAGCTAAGATTTACAAAGCCTGCAACACTCCTCCTACACATGCAGCAGAAAAAGTTAAAAGTATTCCTTAAGAGGCAAGGATGCAAGCAGTGTCAGAAAGGATTATCCTGGTTAGAACAGATGTGATAGCTTTTAAATAATTAGGACAAAGCCAATTAGWAATATTTTTCCAAGGAGGTTGTGATTGTGTCCATTGTGTGTAATGTTATGAAATGCTTCAGATTGTAGGAGCAATGTTTTCTAATTTTTCTTAATGTAAGCATGATTTAGAKTAAAGTTCAAAAACTAATGTATTGACAGGTATATTTTAAGTCATGGTGTTACAAAAGCTCTCTTTCCAGGTTCTGGTAAAGTCTTCAAGTCTGCCCTTTTGCAGTGAGAAACAGTTTTTTCCAATTTTATTATACTTGGGTGCAAAACATGTTGTTTTGTTACACTTACAGATTCCTGGAGTTAAAAAACAAACATTTTAAAAACTACATTTCTCAGAGAGCTGTTATCAGAACTGTGTATTAATAAGCATCTAAATTACAGCTCTTGCCATGTAGAACAAATTACATTTCTTTTCATTAATATCAAGGAAGCAGAAAACAAGCTGAATCCCAAGGGAATTAAATGAACATAATTATTTGCCATTTCTTTTTCTACTACAAACCAGTCTTTATTCAATTAAACRACTCATAATCATGTACCCGCTATTTCAGTGGAGTTCAAAACAGCTGGTGTCAAAATTAAGTAGTTTCCTTATGTATTGTATACAGGACTTGGAACTCTGTTACCCTAAGCAAGTGTTCTGGTGCTTTGCTTTGARCTAAACAAACCAACAAACTGCTGGGGGCTCTGCAGAGTTTTTCTCCTACGCAGGTCTTTGAAATGCTGTGATAAAAATCTTTTAAAAAATGAATGTTTCTGTGTTTTGTTGAACTTGATTCCAGTTCTAGATTAGGCTGCTAGGAAATAAATTCTTTTTTTCTCTGAATCTGTTTTCAYGTGTGTGTTTGGTTTTGTTTGAGGAGCTTGATAGAGGAAAAAAAACAATCACATAATCCCAAAAATCCTTAATTACTARCTGTGCCACTGTTTCATTCAGAGCTTTATTACTTCCATGGTGTCTTTATTGGTCTAAWCAGTGCTGAAATGATGAGATATTTTATAAAATGCAGAGCAAAACYTCTAGTATTTAGTTCTCAAAGGTATTTTTCCCTCTACTTTCAATGAWGTATTTCTCAATGACTAAAGTTCTATTTTATGGGAGACCAGAAAAAAAAAATCTCGTTTCTGCTGCTTCAGTCAGCATAAATGGATTTGTTAATTTTTTTGAGACTGTTTCCCCAGAACTTCTCATTTCTGCCTCATACCTAAACRTTTCTAGCTGGTAGTTAATTGTTTGTTCCTTTCAGTATCACTCCAGAGATCCTCAATGGAGTAGAACTTCAGTGCAAAACATTAACATAAGAAGATAATTCTCATAATGATACAAAAGAAAAGTGCCCTGAAGTGATGAAAGCAGTTTTCCCTTAATGTTGTTATATGCAGAGCCAATTTGTGTTATGGCTTTTTAAAAACATATTCTGCTACCTGAGCTGCAGAATCAGAGTTAATTTAAAAAGAGSAGACACAGCATAAGGTGAGAGTGAAAATTTGAGCCACAAGGTGGAAGAGATGAGAAATCTTCCTGTGCCTGGGAGCCCTCCTGAGYAGCTGAGGCTGCAGCACAGCCATGCCCTGGAAAACCAGAGGTACCAGAAATTCTGCCATTCTCTCTAGGGGTAGATGGAAGCCTTCTCACTCTGAGAGCTCAGAAGGGAGAGAGGCTCAGTCCTCTCAGATCAAATCCCTGAACATTGCAGCATTTGGGTGGAATATTATTTGTTTTTATTTACACACACAATTGGCTGTTCTTCAAAACTAGGTTATTGCCTTCACAACTGACTTCATGGAATAATTAAAATAAGTCTGTTTGGATAGTCTTAGACACCTGCACAGACCAGTGTTTGGGGTTTTTTGTTTGTTTGCTTTRGTTTTGGGTGGTTTTTTGTTCATTTGTTTGGAGTTGTTTGTGGGTTTGTCTGGTGTGTTGGGGTTTATGTTTGTTTGTTTGTTTTTCTCCTTTCAAACAGTTTGTTATTTAAGAGTAGCTGTATCTYAAAGGCTGTGGTCAAATATACTTCTGTGATGGTGACCTGGAAAGGACACTTGGAACAATATAWATTRTATCTGTACATGTACCACTTSATTAAAATCCAAACCTGAACAACTTTAGGTTCTAGAGGAAAGCCAGACATTGATCWAGATTTTAACTTTTCAGTTTATATAATCTGCTTTATTGTCATTGGTTCTCTTTCCTAAATTCTTACTTTTTTGGATTTTTTTTTCTCACTGCTGTGGCTTTCAGTTAGGTCCAGAAACAAAACAACATCCTGGGGTATGTGCCATCATCAATTTTTACCATCTACTATAAATTACCTCTCTCTGAGATTTAGTATGGTTTCATATAATGAAGATTCTTTTTATGTGTGAAAGGATAATTAAYTCTTGACTGGAGCTGTTTCCTTATGTGGACAGAAATAGAATAAAAAGCCATCACTGTAGACTGACTGTCTGCTTTTGAGTTYTGCTTTTTCCATAAGGGAACTGCATATTATTTTTTAGGATTAAAGATAAAATAACCTGAAACTGAGTTTGCAGCATTTGATGTGTGTTGCAGACAAGTGTTCTGGGATACACTTATTCTTTTTACAAGTAAAGCACCTCAGGATTTTTTGTTATTGTTTTGTCAGTGCTACAAGCTCAGCTTGAGATGTCAATCAAGCTGTGTTCATCCTGATTCATGCTCCATTGCCAATATTGGTTTGGGAAGTGAAACTTAGCTGGCATATCCTGGGTATTTGGAGATGGAATCCAACTCACATTTCCACAAYAGTCCAGATTCTTCAGAGCTATTGCAATGCACAGGAGAGGTAATTTTTTGCTGTTTTTTCTCTTTGGAGGGCTTTGGTTGGACTCTTGGGCTGACTGTCTCAAATCAGTATTTTCAAGATCACAAACAACAAACATGCACACACATGAAACCACACAGCAACGGGGGCTTTAATAAAGACTAGGTTTATKAAATAAAACCACAAATTTATTAAAATAATAAATCTAATAAAATTAATAGATGATTTTATGAAAGCATTTTATCRATAACTGAGCAGGTATATTTTTCACTAGCCAAAATAAACTAGTTTCTCATKCCAGTGCCTTTGAGAAATTCTCAAATGAACACTGTGTAGGATCCTCAGCATTAAACAGCCTTTCAGTTTTTGCTTTTTAAAATACCCATAATTTTATCTTTTGTGATTGTTCATAAATTCAAAACTCTTTTAAAATCAGATTAAATTCTTGCATAAAGCTCAACACTAGTTTCTTGTAAGCTCATGTCTGTGTTGGGTGAAAGAATATGGCACTGTAYTGTTTTTCTGTGTGTGGGGATAATTTTCTTCTATTTAAATTTGCTCCAGTGGTACCCTAGAATTTACTTTTTTGTATGAAAATAAAGTGCTACTCAACTATCATCTCAGAGTGCCTTTTCGTTGAGTGATGCTATAAATCAACATCATCAATGTTTTATATCATCAGGAAAATAGAAACATTCTTATATGTGGACAGTTTGTTTATATGTARTTCATAGACATTGGATTGGAATACTCGGATGAAAACAGAATAAAGTTAATAGGGAGGGAGGGGTGGAAATTTTTTTCTCCTCTAAATAGAACTTAAAAATTTGAGTAATAGAAGTCTTGACTATTCCTGTTAAAGTTTTTCTTATGTTCTCATGCTTAATGGGCATACAAGGCAAAAAGCCAGTCCCCCTGATAGGAGAGAGGTCTCATGTTCTGTACAAATCAGAATGAATTCTCTTGGCACTCAAGAGAAAAAGTACTGGTGCAGTGGGACTTGATCTTGCTTAATAGATGGATGTCAGTAGTATTTTGTTAGTTGATAAG
This sequence comes from Alauda arvensis, assembly GCA_902810485.1. Lineage (NCBI taxonomy): Eukaryota > Metazoa > Chordata > Aves > Passeriformes > Alaudidae > Alauda > Alauda arvensis. The sequence goes on from CADDXX010000236.1 coordinate 1,014,977, forward strand.
CTTACTTTATTTACTGGGGATATTTGAATGTATTGAGGAATATTTGAATGGAATTAAGTATTTTGGGATGTTTGAACKAGCAGTTCTCCCTTCATTAGTAGAATGTGACCAGCAGCAGCCCCAGGTTATTATGAACTCATGGAGTGCTACACAAATAGTTGTGATTGTTTGACTGATAAACTCCACTAATTTGAAGTCCATGGAGTAGATCAAGGTCCTTCCTGGAGTGAGCGAAACTTCTCAGGGCTGTTGCACTGGCTGTCCTAAGCTGTACCTGCCTTTGTTCAAAGCAGACAGGCTGATAAATGCCCTCTCTCACAGTGTTGGAGATGGATCTAAACATGTTTCACTTGTGGTTGSAGAATCAACTCCTAAATAATAGCCTGTCACAAGAGGTTAATTTTCAGATCTGATGCTCATGACTAGACTGTAAAGCATCCATTTAAATATCCAAACATGTAAAACAGTTTGCCCCAGAAATTAAAATTAGCATGTAAGCTGACAGAATRTGTGCTGACATCTAATTATGGTGCATAATAGGGTTTTGTCCTACTGTACTAGCGCCTCTCTTATTTTTATTTTTTCTAATCTTATTAATCTGTACACATAGCCTTTTTTTCCCTTTYAGGCTCTCCTGTGCTAAGATTCGAATTCAGCTTCAAAATCCTATTACGGTTGATTAGCAACTTTTGCTGAAAACAGTTTTCTAGTAGATTAAGTAAGAATGTTACTCAGATTCTGTCKTGTCTGCATTTAAACATCAAAGCCTGAATCTTGAAACCAAGTCTGTGCCATATCCTGTACCATGACCCTTTAGCTAYTGTACTCTGTTATAATAAGCTTTCAATAATAAGAGCCTTACSGTGTCATCTCTTGGTTCTGTTCTTTTCTGAATTTCTGATGGATGGCATTCATAGGGGTACTGACTGCATTTAGGAGGACATCTGCAGTGCTGCTGAGCTGCTGGGGATGTGGCAGTGTGCTGTGGAGTCTCATTGTCACCTGGGGAGTGTCTGAGCCCTGGTGACAGAGGTGTCATGTCCAGGAAAGCCTGAGCTCCCAGGGGGTGCAGGAAGATGCTGGAGAGGGCTTTTGTTGAGAGAGAAGGGTTGCTGAGAACTCAAGGCTATCCAAAAGGTCTGTACCAATGTGTTTGTTGGCTTTTTACCAAGCTTGGATAACAGAAACAGTTTTGGACACATGCACATAACCACACCCATCATGATTGTGAGGACAGAGGCCCATCAGCGGGTTGGAAGATGAACACYGCAGCTGCTGCTGAAATCCATAAGGACTTTTCTTAGTGGCTTCAGAGGAAGTAGAGTTCAGTGCCCAGTGGGATATATCACTTGATCTATTACTTGGTGTGCATGGCTTCAACACTGAAGGAGCTTAAGCAGAGGGGCAAGCAACAACACACAGGTTGGGAATAAAATCTCAGGGAAACCACATGGACAGAGGAGTGTCTGACAGTTGCATTTCATAGACTGAGCAACAACAACCAAACAAAACACCAAACAAGCAAAAAAAAAAAGGCCAGTTCAGATGTGAAAAATTAAATTGGCCATTCAGAAGTGACTCCAAGGAAGTTAGGTGCAGTTGGGTAGTGTTGTCCAACTGGGACAGATTGTATTGGACTTGCACTTGGAAATGGACACAAGTTTCAGGTGCAGTTTGCTCAGTGTTCAAAGATGAGTRAAGAGGGTGTTTCCAAATGTTCTTCAGGAGTTGTAATACCTGTGATTACTGACAGAAATGCAGTTTTACCAAAATGATTTGAACATTAATGTTTACAGAGAAGCCTACCTTTATGAATGGTAATATTTACTTATAAAGTTTGCAGGCATTATAAATTTAATTAGTGCATTTATTGTGGCCTACAATAGCAAATTGAATTTCCATGTTTTCTGTTAATTTAAGTAAAAATGAGATGACTTGTCATTGTGTTGGCTGAAATACTTGCAGTAAATTGCCAAACTGCAATCCAGTGCCTAGGGCAAAATAAATTAGAAAACAGTAAAGTAAAAACCCAACCAGCATTTCAAAGACTATTACTGTAGAAGGAACTTCTTATTCTTCTACATATTATCCATGAAAAAGAATATATTGCTTTAGGGCCATGTTTTAAAAGTTGTCTCCTAAAGCTTATGAACTTGCATAGTCCTAAATGCATGCTCTCATTGTGTTGGGTATTTCTAGACTTCATTGAATGCCAGCCACTCTGTAGCRGAGAACTTGTAAGGTAATTCAAGGTGTTAAATGTTTCTGAGGAACTGCACCCAATTACAGTCAGTAAAACTGATGCTGGTTATTTGATAGCTGGAGTGAATCCTCTGCAGCCCAAATGACTGTTTATGGCTTTCATTTTTTGTTTGGGATATAATCCAGTGAACTCCATGTAACACCAGCTAGGAAAATCCACGTGTTTTTTTTCTATTCTCTTGTTTCCCAGGGTTGTGTCATAAATACAGATTAAATGACAATATYTACAGTRTCTGATAAGGCTTGTAAAGCTGAGGTTTATAATCTTTTATTAAGAATTCTGTTTATCTGTAAAACTGGGAARAAAAGGGGAAAAACAGAAAAAGAAAACCTTCTTCCCAGAATCCCACCTGGGGTCTCAAAATTTGGGTTCCTTTACACTATTTTTAGCTGCTAACATTTAGGCTTTTAACTCACTTGAAAAGCGTTTTTTTTCTCACTAATTTCTGGACCACAACTTTGATACTGAAAAAAGGTCTGTCTTCTGTAGGAAGATGGTTACTGGATTCACTTAGTTTTCTTATTTGGTTTTGTTAAAAAAAAAAAAAAAGAGAAAAAAAAGATAGGGAGACTAATGGTGGTCTAGATCTGTGTTGATACAGAATTTTCTCATAATCCTTTGAAAAATGAATGTATAAACCTGTTAAATGAAAATGAATATACATGTCCATATATTCTTGTATATATCCCCATATTCTCTTTCTTTCTTGATTTAATAGGATTCGATTTTTTTGTGTGCTTTATATAATACAATACAATTTTTCCTTTAATCTGTTGATTTACAAAGGAAGTGCAGCACAGATGTGACCTGGAAGTATATAAAAGAGGATGTAGAAATTGGCAGAATAAATGAATGTCACCTTCTCTTTTTTGAGGTGCCTGTAAAGCAGGCTCAGTGCATGACAAAGTTCTGTTTTAATTTTCTTCACGTTTTCCTATTCAGAACTCTAATTTTTTATTATCTGTGTATTATTTTCTTTGTTTTGGTAATTTGTATTCTCAAGGCATTTTACTAGATTTTGCCAAATGCTTAATGTTCATTAMCATTTGGTTGTTTACCAGATGTTGATGAAATGGACAGAAACAATTTTTTTTTAATTACCTCTAGAAATAGTTCAGGGCAAACAGTCTAAGGCTGTTGTAATTCAGTATTTAGACATAATTTGAGACTAGATGATGGTGTTTATCCTGTATTTAGAATTGTTACACATGGGAAAAACAACAAAATYATTAGAGTATTTTTTCAGTACCTGTGAAAGCAGATGTGTTCTGCACTATGGATAAGAGGGGGAAAATAGCTGTAGCTGTCTTACCAATCAGTTTGAGATTGATATGATTGGTGTAGAAGCAAATCAATATAGTTTTTTGAATTCTACAGTTTTCCAGACTGTGGGATGAGTTCAAAGTCTRATCCATATGTATCTAATTATTCAGTAGCTCTAGATTATTTAATGCAGATTCATTCTGTGATGGCAATTTTCTACTTTAACTGCAACAGTTCCATCAATCTTGAGTTGTCCTTCCTGGTCCCCRGAGGACAAAGCTGTGACACCAGGGACAGTGCAGGGATGAGCCTGGCCTGTGGGCAGGCAGGATGATGAGCATCAGGAGACTCCCTGGTTAAGGTGGGCTCAGGTGACGTGTGCAGTGTTCAAAACAAGCACACTGCTCAAGAAGGGGGTTTTTATCAATTTCTTCCTTTGCAGTATTTTGTAGAAATATTAAAATAGTTGTTGGGATGGGAAATTGAACAATTCTCTTCCTCTATCCCAAGCAAATGTCTTCACTAGTGGACTGTAGAGAGTGTTTATCCTTCTCTTTCCTCTCAGAATCAGCCAAATAAGACCAATTTTAGCAGAAGAATTTATAAGAAAAAGAGAATTACATTGTGCCCAGTGCTGAGAGATTTCACTTRGAGTGCAGGAGACAGAGTTCAAAGTTTTTCATCTGACTCAGAGGTGAAATAGAGTTATTTATGTCCATAGTTAATATGATGCTTTTGACTCCTTCTCCTATCTGTTTTTTTTTTTTTTTTTTTTTTTTTCCAAACCATCTTTTTTTATTACCATTTCATCCCTTTGCAAGATAAAGAAAAGTTTGCCATGTCCAAGACTCCTACTTCCCATAGCTGCCTCTGACAGGTTAATTGTTATTACAGGCAGCACTCAGTAATACAGCAGAGAGTTTTAGGCAAATACAGCTTTGCCAGAGGAAAAGCTAAAAGATTGGAAGTAGTATTACACCATCAGCTTGCTAGAATTTATTTAATTGCATCTGCTCAAAAATGGTTATTTTTAGATTGAGCTGTGAGTGATATATGATGATTATTTGYAGGTGTGAGTGATATATGAAGATTATTTGTGTCTCCACGGGATCTTTTAATTCCTGAGAACCTCGGCATCTGGGAAGGTGGAAACTGAAGTAGAGTTAATATTCCTTGTAATTCCATCCACTTGGAAATAGAGAGCTATGAGTGAAAATATCCTGTGTGTATGATGTCATTGTTCARGTCTCAAAATAGAGTGAGACTATACTTTCATTTCCAAAACACAACAGAGTTCATAGGATCTTTATTCAGTTTCTTTCAGCCTGATTTGAAGAATTAAATGAAAGATGATAAGAAAGGAAGAAATGTAATATTTTTAAAAGTAGTTGTTTTGTAGAGATGTGTTTTCATTTCTGCATGGAATGTAATAGACTATTGCATGGAACTTCACTTTGGGACAACCTCTATGCCATGTTCCTTAAATTTTTTTTCTAGTCCCTTTGCAAGAAGGAGAACGCCATTCTGAGTCTCTGAAACCTCAGGAGTGCTACTTTAATGGCAAAAAATGGTAATAAAGACCTGAAAAATCTGATCGGAGGTCTCATTGATATACTAAATATATTTTTTTAGGAATGAGGCTTATGTCAAAGRATGCACAGTCTCTAGAAATAACCATTTACTCTGTTCGCAAAGAATCCCTTGGAGAGTTCATCCACAAGGAATTTACTGTAATACTGTGATCTCCATCTGTTCCTGATGGATATAAGCACCCTCCTTCTCTCCTGTGCTATCAAAGCTGTGATAATAAATTGGRAGAGTATTCTAGAACAGTATTTTCAGGCTTTACTCTTGCAGTCAGCTTTGAATTGAGTAAAAGGATGGCACAGTTTTTTGGAAATGAATGCTTAGCCTAGCCAACCTTTTAAACAGATATGATCACAAATGTCCCAGGAAATTAATAATTCCAGTAGTAAAGAGAATTGGTATATTGTGGAAAATCCTTGTGCTGTGTAATAGCTGTTTATTAAGCCATCTGTTCTTTCTTTCTTTGGTATGAGCATATTTTGGATAGGGACACTTTACTCATCATTCCAGCATCCATCACTGTGCTAATCTACTTCACTAGTTAAAGATCAGCTTTATAAAATAAAAATATCTAACATACAAATCTGGACCCCAGCTCTCTCTGTGCTGGGAAGGAGCACATGGCAGGAAATTTTTTAATAGATTTCAGTGCAGATTTTCCTTCCCACTTGTTCTTTAATGTGAGGGTGATTTAAGGCAATGGCACATGCAGCACTGTCAGCAGTCTGTTCTCTGATTATTTACTGGAGGCCAAGCACACGCATTTCTGTGCACCACTACCTTGAGTGCCATCTGTGCCTCTCGGGGGTCAGCTGGCGGCTGGGGGCACTTGGGATTGTGGCATTCCAACCTACTGGATGCTGTAGCTGAGCTTTGCCTCCATCAGAGCCACACCTTGAGGCCTCACATGTTGTTTTTAGCACAGCAGCTTCTAACACTGAGTTAAAATTTCGATCAGTTTTAGTCCAGTTTTGGAGGTGTTTGGATTTCTGAATTCACTTGTGCAGCGACTACAGAGCTCATGCATTTGGGAATTGAACTGCTGCAGAGGATCCACATCCTTAAAAAAGGAGGGGAGACCCTTTCTTAATGAAGATGGGAATAACTCTTCAGCACCACCTTTTCACATCCAGGACAGATTCTCATTAAGGTCCCCTTTTCTGCTTGAGGAGCTTCCAGCTCTCCTGCCCTGGGCACTGTGCAGTGCTGCTGTTTGCTCCCTGGACACTGGGTGCTGGCTGTGGTGATCTTCCTCTRGGTGCCTTTGCTGTTCTGAACAGTGTTCCTGTCCCAGCAGATCCACCCTGGATTCCCACTGGCTTTGGCATGCTGGCCTTACAMAGAGTGGAAGGGGAAGGACTACAGTGGGCTGAGATGGCCTGGTTAGAGGGGCTCAGAAAACATCCCCTGAGCAGGTGCCARAAAGTTCTACATGGCCAATCTTTTCCCTCTGTTGAAGTGCATTGATTCTGATGGTATTATTTTTTGGAATGTGGGAAGAACCTTGTTCAGTCTGATAGTTAGTTAAATGGTTGACCATCTTGTAAGTGTATAAAATATWTTAATGCTGGGAAGTCACAGGGCTTGTAAAATATGTTTAGCAATTTTTAATGTACAGAGAGATCAGATGTTGTTGATTCCTTTTGTTGCCTCACCTTTGCACTGTGCATGAAGGATCCTTGCCTCCTTGCAGAGGTGGAACCCCTGCTTCAGCATACCCTGAATGCACCTGGGGAAACAACCATCATTAAATGTTTTCCTGAATCAGAACCTTAGTAAAATAATGACAAATTTTGCCTTACTGGAGGACAAATAATTTCTTGTTATCTCTTCTCCATCCCTTTAAGCCTGCCTCTTACCTCTAAGTCTTGCCATCTGCCTTGAGTGTTTTGCTGCATTATGGTCACATCATCATTGATTTGCTCTTTGAGGCTGAAAAAAGCAAAATAGGATAAATTCTATTGCTGCCTACATGCTTTAATCAATGTTTTTCTTCACATCCACCAGCTTGTGGGGGACTGCAGTGGCTACAGATGGGCAGAGGATGGACCATTTTCTGTGATACAGATTTTGTGTTCAAAATATTATGAGCCAGCTCATGCCATCCCTGGGATGGCCTGCMTAGGGTGAGATATTTAGCACAGAACTGCCTAGAAAATGTTAAACCTTCCTCATGAGACTACACACTTTAGAATTAAAGGCTGAGTGCTCTGACATTCAGATATAGACCAGCTTTTCTTTAGAAGCMATGTGTCTTTAAAACCCCTCATGTTTTGCTAGTAGACCAGTAATTGTAGTGATTTTATTCTTTCTCACACCCCCCAGTCCTTCTCATTAAAATAAATTAATAAATTAGAAAAACCAGATTGTAATGAAAAGAAGAAATGGCTTTAAAATTAAGATCATTCTTTTTGGAATGACAGTTTAGTTTTGTATCCTTTGAGATTRATCTAGTGAAAAATGGGTCACCTAAGCTATCCCTGTTCTGCAGCTTTCTGGAATTAGAAGTGGTCCTGGACTTTGTGCTGTGCACATTTGTAAGGCAGTCCTGAACCCCATCACTGCAATTCTTCAGTTGCTGGTAAAAAAAACAAACTATGAAAGAATTATATGAGAACCTAATTCTATGAAGAAACTATGTGAGACAAGTCCCAGAGGAAATGACAGAGTGATTCTGGGGGGAGGGAAGTGGCAGCATGRAACACAACTTGGCTTTTGGCACCAGGTTTGAACCCGCTGTGTGATGGGAACTGAAACATGAGGAAGATGGGGGCATTGGGAAAATCCTAACACAAGCTCCTGATGGAAAATGAAATGCTAATATCAAACTAAATTGTTCATTTAAAAAAAAATAATTCCTGTAGCATAGCATTTCTCTTTCTGGAATGTACCAGGAAATTTATTAGGGAATTGTGGTTATTTATTGCCCTAAGGGTACATTTTTACCTATTCAGCTTCTCAGACACAGTTGACTAATTGATACTAAATCTTGCTAAAAGCCAAGATTTATCCTCCTTTCCTGCTAATTTCAAGGTAGTTGAAAAGAAGCAGCTAAGTAGCTAAAGATGACAAACACCTTCTTCCCTCTAGTATTCTGTGAAAATGACATGATAAAACCAAGCTTTTCATTGTTCTGGGAACTCTTCATACAGTTTGTTTGAAATACATATTTTTTGTTATTTTAAACTTCAAACAAAATTAATTAATTWAACTGATAGGCTCTGTTGAAAAAAAAATCCCACTTTGATACCAGCAAAGTTATATGGAAGTATTGTAAAAATGCTAACATCAGAATGTTCATTGCATTAAAGAAAATTGATCAAATATAGTGTGAATTCCATCCTTTGGCAGCTGTTATAYTTTATTGGCTTAATGACCCTGAAAAATGTTTATTGCTTAAGTTCTCTTTTGCTGTCCCTCTTGTTCCTTCTGTTATTCCTCCACATTGCTGGGGGAGAGAAACCCCACAGAACTTGAAGTATTATTATCATGGTGCAGCAAAAGCAGTTTCATGGCAGCAATGAAATRAATTCTATTCCTATTAATGAATGCTGTTTAAATCATTTTACTCAGTAATCATTAGGACTCACAATTACATCTTTCCAGTGTGGCAAAATATGATAGGGCTCACTGGTAAATGCAACCATGTCCCATTCATTAAAACAGATAAAGGCTTGTGCAGGGAGCTTGCAGGGAGCTTACAGGGAGGTTGTAGAGTTCCCATTGGATCTCACTTGGCAGGATTTTACAGTGCTGTGCAGAGGTTTCAGGTGTGGCATTCAGGACGATATGTGTGTGCTGCTTGGTGTGGCTCAGCACTCACAGGAGTTACTGCTGGGAGAGAAGGGTTTGCTTAGAGCAGAGGCATTCACTGGGAGGACTTCTCCAGCTGGGTTATTCCCCTGGAAGCTGGAAGAGTTACTGGGACAAGGATGAACATCCAGTGACACAGACAGGTGTAGGACTTTGTCACCTTTTGAATTTTAGCAGCAGAGCACTGACTGCAAAAAAAACTTCATGCTCACAGCACCTTGCTCTGATGTTCCATCCAGGAATGCAGAGTTCTGGGGACAAGAGGAAGTCTCCCTTTCTCTGAACATAACCAGTGTTGTCACCCTTTCTTCCTGGCCCAGGAGTGCTCAGTGATGCAAAAGCACCCCTTTGTACCACCTGATCATTAGCAGTCATGGAAACCAAGCACTGAAGAGGGCCCAGGATTTGGMTATTCAGCACAGCTGTCATTGTAGTACCACAAAACCGCTTCAATTAAGAGGATAATACAAGAAACTCAAATGACAAGGCAGAGATTAGTGGAATACAGAGCAGCGTTAAATCAATAGTGGTCAGGTTGCATTGTGAAGGAGTTGTGAGGTGCTGTTGTTCAAGGTCTAYCAAAGTTTCCTTAGCAAAGGAATTTAAAATTAATTTCCTTAGCAGGGGATTTAAAATTAAGTATAATATCAGCTTTGAATCTTTCAGCTTGAATCTGGAAAAATACAAAGATACTCAGGGAAACAAGCATTTTTTGAGATTTCATTTTATTTCAAGCCTGCTTCGTTGTCTCTAGCCTTGATTTAGTAGGGACTGTACATCAACCAAGACCTACAATTGGGAAAACATACCTCATAGTCTAAGAAATAACTGATTTTCAGAATCAGATTTTGCAGCTGACATGCCTTATACAACTCTGGAAGAATTTGACTTTGCCTAAATGGGAAAATATAATCTTTAGTTAAAGGGTAAATAATTTTAAATRCTTTATTACCAGCTTTTAAATGTCAAATTTTATAAGACCCCGCAGGCATACGGGCATGTACTCAAATATTGCTAGATCATTTGAAATATTGAACAATAAATGAGAGCACTTACTTTAAAAGATGGGGAAAATAAAAAAGAAACCCACCTGTTTTCAGTGGGGGTGTTTTGGTTTTGTTTGTTTATTACAAAAAAACCCCCACATTTTGTTGAATTCATTAAGCATAACCTTGAATTTYAGTTCAACTACTTATGCTTAGATTTGCATTCCAACCCCAATTAATATTGGCCTTAGTATAAAACACACACTAGCACAAGATTTTCAGGGGTGCCTGTGTCACATGTGGAACTGTGGGCTCATTACGGTGATCTGAAGTGAGCAATGCCTGRAACTGCTTCTCTAATGAAATCCATAATGCTGTTTCAAGACTGTTTCAAGACTGACAGTGTTAGGATCACCTGGACATTTGGAGCTCAGGTCAAGTCCTTACGTGCGATSAGTCCCCAGCCTTTGCCTTTATGGTCAGGGTTAAAAAGAAATCACCAAGCACTAATATTAAAGTCATGTTTAAAGAATAGATTCCTGCATACTGTGTCTGTTTTACCACAGTGAAGTCTGCTTTACCTGTTGGCTGCTTATTTATGAAGGTATTTATTTTACTATGCCAAATAAAAAATGACAAAGCCTTATTTGTTCTATTAACACTGAGCCTCAGAAGTCTGTCTGTAGTGTGAAAGTGTCCTGAGAGCAGCGCTGCTTTTGTTAGATACTGGTGAATTAATGAATAACAGTCTGGCTTCAAATATCCCACAGTGCACAGGATGGGAGGGCAAATCTGTTCTGTGGGGAGAAGAGCATCAGATTAAACATAAATTGGCTTTTGTGATTTCCTTGAGCAACCCAGGTGACTCAATCTCTGATTCGCAGAGGAAATTAGAAGTTCCTTCATGTTTGCCCATCATAGAGAAAGGTGACTGGGACAGAACATATCTCCTGTGCTTTCTTTGAGAGCCCTTTTCTACTTCCTGGAAACCAGTGTCATACATTTCCCCTTGGAAAGGCACACTGGAATATGGTGGCACAGTAATGTTCATGAAGCAATATAAAGTTCTAACGTTAGTAAACATCTCTAATCACTTACATTTTTGGGGTTTTTTTCCCATACCGATACTAAAAAATGGAGAGGAAATTTTTTTGTGTACTTACTGGGAACTTTGTGACTTACTGGGCCAAGGAACAGCTCCCTAAATGTGTGTCATGTCTGTCCACCCACAGTCTTCTGTCAGCCTGTAATCTGAAACTGAAGGTCGTGTGTACATGTTTCCACAGCCTCCCACTGGCCAGCAGACTTGGCAAAAATCATTCATAGGGTTTTTGCAAGATCACTGCTTYGGGGTATAGAGAAATTGTACTAATCTGTTAAAACATTTCTGCTATTATAATGGCCTTTTTTTTCCCCCTTTCTGAACTAGTCTCAGTAGAGGGCATGTGCCTCTTGGTTTTTCTTTTTACAGAAGAAAATGTCAGCAGGACACCATTTGCAATTCCCCTTGGTGGCAAAGACAACTTCTGGGCATCAAAGTCATTTTCTTACAGATGGATTAACATGTGTTTCTGATGCATTTGCAATAGGTTTTAATGTGTGGTGGCTCTTTATATTGAGATGGTTGTCTCTTCACATTTGTGTGTCTAACAGTGACCTCAGTGACAGCTCCTGGGTCCCCTGCTGTGGTAAATATGGATCACAGAATGGACACAGTTTCCAATTTTCTGCATTCTGGATATTACCCTTGAAAATTTTAACACCTTTCAGATAAAGAATGAATTAATTATTACACTGATCTAGTTCTCTGCTCTCAAGTATAACACATCCATTTGAATACTCTGAACTTGAAAGGCAGCCAGCAGCTCTGTTTTCTGTCTCAGCTCATTAGTGACCTTGCTTGTTTACAGTTGCAGTTTAATTCCCCCAGAACTCATTAAGGGTGCAGCCTGCTGTTAGTGCCCCTGTAGTTACTGGAGTTTGAGGTATGTGTCAGATGTGGCATTTAACACCATGATGTGTGTGTGTGTGTATATATATATATATATATATATCTGTATATACATACATACATACATACATATATATATATATATGTGTGTATATACACATTTGCATTTACATTTATTTATATTTATATATTTCCTTAAGGCAAATGATTGGAAGTCTGCCCTTGCTACACTGACAACAACTGGGAAAATGCTGATTGAGTTTATTAGGGGAAAATTTAATRTTTCAAACTCTAAGAGGGCACTGTGCATGCTACAGAGCCTTTAGTGTGTGAGATCTGTTAGAACAAGAGAGGATTGCATCCTTTCTACCTCAACAAATTGATGGGACATGGATAACCTAGATAAGATGTTCACCTTTTAATTTGGCTGAAAGGGATGATTTAGTTTGCATTTCTAGCTCCAGATTTTAAATGTTTCTCCTTATAATACAGAAGAATAAAGCAAACATACTTTTAATGGACCACATCTATAAACCGCTTACTGCTCTGAGCTACAGAGATAAGCAAACTGCAGGGAATGCCTGAAAGATGATATTACATGAGGAATAATCCAAGTATACCTCATTCTTCCATTCTGAGGGATGCATTGTTGAAGCAACTGCATGTCAACTTGGTTAAGTGTGGTGAATTCCACCTTTGTAATAAGGTGCCTAAGAAAAATTAGGCCTAACCTTTATTAATGGCAAATATTTTCTTTTATAAACTTCCTAAATTAAGTGAGCCTTGTTGTGAAAACAAAGTTCTCTGTAAGCAGAATGTATAAGCAGAGCAAAAAGACAGAGACCTTCATGGAAGATGCTAAACAACTTTCCCATTGTTCATCAATGAGTGCTCTGATAGATGAGTATTCTCTTCTTATTGTAGTAATAAATTACTGAACAAAACCCCCTTTTTCACAGGATCACTTCTTTCTGCATTTTTCTCCATTTTGSTCTGTTTGCCACTAGTAATTTGTGATGCACAGGTCTGGGAAGAAATGGTACTTATCAGTTGGATTTTCTCAAAGTTCAAAACTGAAATGTACAAAACAGCTCCTTAGAATTACAAAGAAGAAAAATCCCTTCTTTTTCCCTGCCATAAATGACAGGCTTTAATCGGTACTTTAAGAGTAAGGGTACACAATATATTCTCTAGTAGAGCTTGGTTATTCTGTTGTCTTCAACTGTGGGAAATTGCCTTTTAGATAAAGAAATAAAACAATAAACTGAGACGCAGCAAATTAATTTTTGGAAGCCAAAACTCCATGTATGATTACAGTGGTAGCAGAAAAAGTTAAAAGCAAAACTTTTACCAACAGAGTTTTTTACGTAAATAKTGGAGCCTCAGTTCGTGGGTCTTTATAATCAGTACTGCTTGGTGACTCCGTGTATTCAGAGCAGCAAAACCACACAACAAAAAAGCCAACACCAAGCCAGTTTGTTACAGCATTGTGATGATTTATCTCTGTCAAGTCTCAGAAGGTGACAGAATGCATGGATTTCAGATAACTCATGAAGCCTGCAGCATCCCAGGACAGTGGGCTAATTAGTTTGTGTGAGAGAACCCAACTGACCACACAAAAATGTGTGTGGTTCATTCCTTATAATAACTTCATTAAGTTTTGCCAGCCTGGCTTAACACCATGGGACTGCTGAATTGGAGTTCAGCTCRGGAAAGGTGTTTCTGTTTGTTTTGTCCTCAAGCAGAGAAATACCCAGTCCCTACCTAAATCACTGCAGAATTTGATGGCATTTCAGATGGCTGTGAGAAGGGAATGATGAAAGGCTGACAGAAGTATGTGGAGCATTCAGTTGCACAACACTCAGCAGCAGGATGCATTAACAACAGGTAGACAGTGGTTAGGGAGAAAATTCCCCASAGGCTTCTGTTTGGAACATACTGCCTTATTCCAGCTCTCTTAGGGTTTGTTTTTTTTTTCCTATACAAATACATGTGCAAACTATCTGAAACTCAGCTTCTGTTTTTTCCTTCCTGTTCTTAGCATGTGCTGTATAGCAGAGAGAGGGGCAGGCTGGGGAACAGCAGCAGGTAGTGTTCCCTGAGGAAAATGGAGACACATCCCATTGTTCTGGGCTTACTCAGGCATGAGAGTCACTTCTGCTGTCATCCRGTGTCCCAGGATGCCCAGACACATTAGGCCAGGATGCAGTGTGGGAAGTCCACAAACCAGAATCAGGACTATTGTTGTCATGGTACTTATATTCTTTAATTTCTAGTATGAATCATTAAAATTAGGAATTGCAAAAAGTGGCAGAGRGATAAAAGGTTGATAGGGGCAGGGGCTGCTCTTGGGTTGCATCAGTATCTTCAGATAAACAGCCCTGGTCAGTAGGAAATAAAGGACAGACAAATGCTGGGCRCTTGTAAACACTGAAGGCTTCAGGGGAATTGCCTTTCTTTGTGAAATCAAGCATTGTCTGCTAAACTCTGCTACTGAGGCTGTCTCTACTGSACAATAGGGAAAAATTCACCACCAGACTCCCCCTTCCCTTTCAGATGCAGTAACTATTAGAATTCTGCTGGGGCTGGAACAAGCTCATTAATTTGGGTGTTCGTATGCCAGTTAAAAAGAGGTACATCCTTCCRTCTTTGAACCTCTTCATTCTCTGTGTTCTGTGCAGCTGATGTCTTTGCTCTGGAAAATCCCTTTGTCACTGTTGTAGAGCATTCCWGCAGCTCATTAAATGCTTTACTCTGCAGAAACTCCAGGCTGGTCCAGATACCAAAATTTGACCAAACTGTGTTTGTAATCCAGATACATTCCTTGACTACTGATGAACAGAACCCCAAGTGTAGAAAATTTGCATACAAAATCTGCTCTTCTGTCTCTGTAGCAAAGGCACCCATCTAACAGGATTTTCCTGCATGAATAAGGGCAGAAAAGGAAACATGAAATATTTAATGAAGAATTAACATTTTGGAAAAAAAAMARCAAAATAYATACATTCATAGCTGGGTGAGCTACTGTATACCTGCTTGATACAAAAATTATGTYTAGTCTGGACATGAAATATGCTTGAATCTCCCTAGTTTGTGGAAAATACCTGGCCTTATTTAAGAACTTCTCTCAACTGTTGCTGTTTCTAATCTGCACTATCAGACTCTCTTAATAGCCAGTAACTCTCTYTCTCTGCAAGGGGGAATTCTGGCAGTGTTAGCTCCAGATACAGCCTGTGAATATTCCATACTCTGAATTTCTACGCCTGAAGGAACAGAAGTGTTGTCTTGCCATTTTCAAACCTGGTGCTGCATTTCTTATTATTTGTTTTTCTCACTGACACTTACTACAAACTTGCTTTTGTAAACAGTAATTTGCAAACTGCTTTGTTTGCTTTTAAGTGGGTTTGTCTGACTTCATCTGTGTCCAAAGTTTTGGAGGGCTTGGGAATCTTCTAATGTCAGTTTTAAAAATAAAAATGCTTCAGGCTTTAGTCAATTAAGACAGATTGGCTAAGACAATTAACTCTTTTTTCTTTTTAATTGAAAAGCTCTCATTTTGCTCAAGAGTTTTAAAAATAGGTTCTGTTATATTTGGTGTGATTTACAGTGTGTTTATTCAGGCTGTAAAATATGCATTTCTGTTCCCTCTGCTGCTGATGCTTTTTCTTCCCCTTAATGCAAGATAAAAATTCTATTACTTTTCTCCATGCCTATAAAACTCATAATCTGTGTGACCTTGTTGTTTTGGTTTTTTCTGCCATGTCACTCACAGCTCTTCTCCTTGTTTTGTTGTGGATTGTTCTCAGTCAAGGAAATGTCCTTTCTAAAATGGCCCTGGATTAAACCAGTCTTCAGCCGTACTAAAATATAGAGGAAAAGATGGTTTTTATTCCCAGGAGCTTTTCAGCAGGCCTGTAATTCTACATTGCATGATGTTTAACACTAAAGATAAATCTCCTTTGGAATTAAAAGTCATCTGTAATTCTCACATGGCTGCCAGAATTTCCAAATGGTCAAAAGATTACGAGGAAGTTCTAGCTGAGTGTGATTCTGTTAAGGTATTTTATTTARGTAATCTTGGTGTCAAAGAAATAAGATACATTTTGAGTCTAAATTYTGTTATCCATCCTGGTTTTCCCCTGATATGCTGCCACATTCTGTTTTGTGGTTTTGGGAGTGGGTGTGTGAATAAATCAGACAAAATCCCTCAGTATCTCATGACATAACTTTAAAGCAAAAATCTAAATGAACACCTGCACAAATGTAGCCTAATGTTCTCCATTTGAGTTCCATTCATCCAGCTTGACATGATTAAAATGGAAAACCTGTTAGCACGTGGAAATTTCAAATGTTGAGGTTTTCTTTTCTTTCTGCAGTATATAATGGATTAAGAGGTTGCATTTTGACAGCCTATTTCCAAAGCATACATCTGTAGTCTGAATGAAAAGAAAAAATAATACAAAAGTTACTGAAAGAGAAAATACTGAAGGCTTTGTCTTTGGTGTCAGGGATGAGTGAACAACATCTAAAGTTCTACCTTTGAGGGAATACAGGTGGATGCTGTGAGGACCTTTTTGATGCTGATGATAACATGGTTTAGCATTCATTCATTCATTCATTCATTCATTCATTCATTCATTCATTCATTCATTCATTTTATTGCCACAAACTGTACCCTGGATGTTTTCTCTTTCCTAGTTTCAGTCCTCCCACTCTGCACCTTAAAGCCTTTGCAGACCAGTCTCACACAGTCTGAGCTTGTTTTAACTTTTTTACTTTCTTCCTAATCACAACTGCCTGGAGAAATTCTCTGCCTTATGTCAAAGCTCCATTGTCTGTATTGAGACTGTGGGTATTATATTGTATTTTATCTGCCTTTCTCATGCACAAAAAAGTTTCTTTGTTGCTATAACACCATTCAGCTTTACCTGTCAGGAAYATGGATCAAATGTTACTCAGATTAAATTTAGCACTCTCAGGAAGAGTTGTCCTGTCATATCTGCTGCCAGCAAAATATCTTGTGTTGCAATTCTACCRTCCTGTTATTCAAGTATTGTTTTATTAGACATGAACACTTTTTAAGCAAGTAAAGCTTGCTTTACCCATCACGAGTTATCTCAAGCAAGTACCGCAGAAAGCAGGTCTGTAGTAAATAATCACACAGAAGAAAACTGTTCTCCAGTCAACAAGAYTGAAGTTACAATAATGATCCATAACTCAGGATCTCTCCTCCTCTCCTATGTTCCAATATACGGGAACATGTCATTTTGGATCCTGCTTCACCATATAAATATCTGAAATACATCTCTGCTCACTATCACCTGCAGTCAAGGACTGTTTTCTGCGTGTTCACMCATTATCTAATTTATTTACCTTTTTAATGACCTCTCTATGCAGAAAGAGGAAGTTACACTATCAAAAGAAAAACAAAAACCTACTTGAACATCGTAATTATCTAATGAAGAAAGAAGAATATCAAGCAGTAACAAAAGCAATCCTAGACATTTGTGTTTGGTAGRTGTAGGAGGAAATAAACCAGATTTTGTGAAGACCTCCTACACTTTCACTTCATTTAGCACTGGAGAACCATCCACAATAAATGACAGCAACAACAACTGAGGAGGGAGCAAGTCAGTTTACCACTGAGTAATTAAAGCAAACARGCCCCCAATTTAATTTACTGAAAAAGAAAGGGAACTGTAAATGGTGTATGTGAAACACTAATCTGAGRCAGGATGTATCTCTTGCTCCCAGGACTCCTATCAGCAGCACAGAGTTCAAAGTCAAGTCTCTTCTCCRTAATGTTTAACGTGGTCACATTCCAATTCCTCATCAGCTCATAATGGCATAGAGAAAAGCTGCTGTGAGCTTTGCAAGCCCTGTGCAACATTAAAGGAGGAGCTATAACTTTCTCCCATCAAATACCTAACAGTTACATCTTGCCTTTTCCAGGTCCAAGAACTGAGATATTTAGACAAACAGTATTTTAAATGCTTAGGTCCATCTTCCTCCAAGTGCCCAGTGTCAAATAAAGCCTTTCATATGCCTTTATTAACCATGGCAAAATCTGTCAGCTGTCTTCATTAACTAACTGATAACGTTTTTATCTTGAGCAAGAATCAAAAGTTTATCCAAAAAGTGATGAGCATAAAAACTTYCTGAATGGAAACTCTTTCTTTATGAATCCATAGAATATTCAGAYAGTGGAGTGCAGCAACTGAGAGACAGCAGCATCTTGCTTTGACGTACTTGAACAGACTCTACTTGAAACCAGAGTGGGAAGATAACATTCTCACACAACAGGAAACAGGATGTTCAAGGACACATGAGTGAATGAAAAAGGGGAAAGACATGTACTGATAGCTGACCTCAGATGCCATAATCTCAACAGAATAATGAGTAAAAGCTATGTTAGCAGAACAGTGGAGAGTCTGAAGGGATGAAACAAAATTAATCCAGCTGTGGTGCTACCAACATGTTGTGGTCATTTTCTGAACAACCCAACTATCATTAAAGTGCTCTTCAGGGACTCAGAGGTAAAAAGGGATGTTTTTTTTCTGACAGCAGTAGCAGAGAAGCTAAAAGATGTACTGTTTATAARCACAGCTTCTTTCATATCCACCATGGCTTTCGATAGTATTTCACTGTTTCAGCCACGATTTCCCCCTTGTGCAGTATTTTCCTGGAAGTGCAGCAGGCTGTGCTCAGCTGTCAGGGAGCTGTCCTCTTGCTAAGGGATGGTGCAGGAGCAGCCTGGGCACACGGTAAGCCAGAGGTGATAATCCACACACTCAGCTATGCTGTTTCTCCACACTCAGTCCATCCCACGGGCCTTTCCCTGACATCCTAGAGTGGATGGTTCTGCTGGACAGAGGCCTCCTGGCAGTGAAATAAAGAGGAGCCATGGAGCCAAAGCAGAGATGAAATAATGGCAGCAGGAGAGGAGTAATGCCCAGCTCATGCTTTGAGACTGTGTGGGGTTTCCAACCACACACCTGCACTCTGCAGGTGAATGCACCACATGGACCAAACACACCTTTACATTAAATGACATTATCACTTACGTGAGGGGCACAGCATTTGTGGCCCTTGGTTAAAAACAGAGTGAAAAGACTCTAGATTGGTACTTTGAAAGCTAAAACTTCRCAGACAGACATTGTACATAAAATAAAGCCTGAACAAGAGAAATTACACAGACAAAAACCTATCAAAAGCTATTAAAATAAACACATAAGCATTCTTTTGGTATTCCAAGAGTTTTAAAGACCCAAAAACTCCAAAAAAAAAAAAGCAGGTCTCCTGCGCAACATTTATTTCTGAACCTGAAGATGAGCACTGCATTCAGGGTTACTCAGAAGGTGACAAATTAGGATTAGAAAAATAATACAAGTAATTCTTCCCACTGGAGTGGCAATAACAGCTATATTTAGGTCCAGGAAGACTGAAATGGATACAGTAGCTGGAAAGGGCTTTTGTTGTGAATACTGACTGCTGGGGAGACAAAGCTTAGTACCTATTATGCTGCAAAATTTATCCTGCAATGGTATACATTCTTCCATAAAAGTTACATTTTCAGACTCTGATCAAAGTGTTTTACACAAGTTTTAGCTCATTTATGTAAGAAATCCCATMGCTGTCATTTACTTAAAAAGAGAATGAAAATAATACTAGATTTTCTTCCTTGATAAATTTATATTTTTTAATATTTAAATGGAACAGAATCTTATCATTTTTGTCTACACAAAGAACACTGACACAATTTCCAAGCGTGTGTAAAGATGATTTCCAGCTGTTTCTCATGTGCTAATTAAAGTCAAACCACTAATCCCCTAGGTACAACTGATAAATTTTGTAAAAAAAGTTAAAGCTTGAAATCTTGGATATGGTGCAATGCTAGAACTAGGTCTGAAAAAAAAGGCAAGTTTTTCATGTAAATGAAGAAAAATCAAATACATTAAAAGAAAATGTATCAGATATGTAAATATCCTGAAATAAGCAGAAGTGCAGGAAATCAGTAGACTGATTAGGACACTTGCTTAGTGAATTAAGWTGTATTTTCTTATTTACTTTTTCTAATTAAGGCAAAAATAGTAACTTGCATCCTATGAATTTCTAGTTGTATAATTACTAGGAAATAATAGTTGAATCTTTGAAAAAACTGTAGAACAAAGAACCTTTGAGAAAAATGTACCAATTCTTCAGTTATACAGAATGAAAATCCCTTTCTATTAGAATTATCCTGCAATTACTTCTGAATCTTTCTTCCTCTTAAAGGTCTAAGAAACAGAGTGAACTACTCCAAAAGATTACATCCTTACCAAAACTATATGCTGTGTCCAAGATGATGAAAACATAACTKAGTGTTGTTACATTTATGTTCCACTTCAGTTCATCAGGAATTCAAATGCTTCCATCAGTGTCAAAGGACCAATTAAGCTAACTTKAGAGAGTTTAATTGACCCCCTCACACACTCCTGTGAAAGAAAAGGACACATCCAAACATCAGAGCAGGAGTTAAGAAGCAGAGTCCCCAAAGAGTGTGATGCCTTTGTGCTGAGGGACACACAGCTAATTTTTCCAGGAGGGCAACAATTACTCTGGATTAACTTTGAAGATAAACTGATGGTAAATCTATACATGGATTTGGGGAGGTGAATCCAGCACACTCAGGGGGTACAGTTGATAGCATCCAACTCCTGGCAGATGGCTGCTTGTTGGAGCATGAAGCCACCCTGCACATGAGTCAATAAATACACAGTCAACTTCTTCAACCTGAAAATAATGGGACTTCTGCTTTGGATGGGGAATTTCAYGCAGGAACCCTGCTGCTGCCACATATTTCAGAGAACAGCAGTTRCAGGTAAACAGTCGCCTCAGACACCCCCAAATATGTCCAAAATGCACATACTGTCCCCAGTATGTGGCCACGGCTGAGAGATGAATGACAGCAAAGGCTGTTGAACATGATATGCAAAGCACAGGACACAGAGAAAATTATCTTCAGCAAAACTAGGGATGCATCCAAGCTTAGCAGTTATCAATATAATCCTACATGTAAATATACCAACTCTTCCACTGCATGCTGCTATAGCAATCAGTAAAACTACTCTGGAAATACTTTTTCTTTCTTAATAGACATTTATMTGGACAAAAACTGGAATTTAGTATTCCATCACGACTGCCTTCGTATTGTTTTTAAACATCCTCACTATAACTAGTGAGAAAAGAATGGATTTTTACAGACCAATTCACAAAGACCCTGAAACTCTTCAATTATTTAAACTACTAAAGAAGTGATCTCAAGCTGTAGTCCCAAAGTGAAACATTTATTTTATCAAGTCTATTTATGTGTATCCACTAAAGTGAAACACTTATTTTATAAAGTCTACATATGTGCACCCACTAAAAAGTGTCTGATAACCAAAAAATAAATTGATAAAAGGAGCAAGATAAAACTGAAAAAACAAAACTAATTGATTTTAATAACATTACAGTTTAGRTTGAAATCCTAAGTGTAAGGAAATTCATGGAAAACATTGACATTGCCGCTTCAGATCAYATAATTGAATAAGTCCTCTGCTTTCTTTTTTTTATTTTACGGAGTTTTTTACCTTTTGGTCCAGATAAGATATTAGGTTCTTCTACTGAACCTCACATATTAATATTAGGTTCTTCTGTGAACCTCACACRTTTGGTTCTTTTTTCATTCGGACGCTTCTGCTCCCAGTTGGAGTTAGGAAACCTGTGGGGTATTGATGCAAGGGAATTTCTACYCACTGCCAAAAGTTACCAAGCTCTTGTGGAGCTCTTGGGTAGCATGGAATTCAGAAATGTGATAAACAAATCTGAGCAAACTCCGATTGCTGTTCTAAAATGTCTCATTGGAGCACAGCATTTCTCACAGAATCCCATCAACAAAACCTCCATAACAGCATTAAACACAACCTGTCACACCACTGGGAATGCTTCCTGCATGTACAGGCTGCAAAACTCCTTGGATCCTTGGAACCAAACTTCCCCTTCATCTTTTCCATGTGGATACCAGAAGGATGAGAAGGATGACTGGCTTCTTAGGACTGGGAATTAATTTTAGGACATTTTTACCTACAGCTATTTCTTTTCAAGATTCTACTCTAATAAAAAGCCACCTCAGAGACACCTTACACTCTGTGATGGCTCTAAAGGAGCTGAATGGGAAAGGATCAGGTGTGCAGAGGGCTGGGCAGCTCCGGGCTCCCATCCCAGGAAATCTGGTCTCACSCTCCTGGGCAGCTCTGAAAGCATCCAGTGAGGGAACTGCACAACTTTCCTGCAGAAGAGTCAGGCCACAACATAGCATGTTTMATGTGCAGACTGTCCCCGATGCAAACTTTCTCTGGCAGCTCTTTGCTTTGTCTGCAAGAATCAGTTTCAAAAGTCAAATATTTGAGCTTTGTGTAGGCAATAATGATATTGTAGGTAATATGAATTTACACAACCTGCTTTATCATCAGGCTTTTTAACTCCTACAGATTTAAAAAAAACAGGGCATATAAATGCTACAAGTATAATAAAAATTAAGTTAGGCAGATTTTTAAGCAGTCTGGTGAAAATTGAGCCCAAGATGCCATCTGATAGCAATTAGTACAATTTATTTATTCTGCCTATTACCCTGATTGGAATGCATAGAATTTATTCTGCTTTCTATCATGGGCAAGACTGACTAGAAGACCAATTATTGTCATTTGTTAAAATTAGTGAATTGAGGCAAGAAAACTAAGTCTAGAGGTTTGGTTCAGGCTAAAAGACAAAACTTCCTTCTCTTGCCTAAAGGGAGAGGCATAATTATCTGGAAAAACAAAGATAAAGAGACAACAAGACATCCTTTTGAAAAGCACTGGCAGTAAAGCAAGTGAGAGTGCCATGGGGAGCTGCACCAAGAGAGAAGGGAAGATGCATGGCTATGTGCCCTGCTTTGCCCCCAGGGCACCAGGAGAACATTCTTCATCTTCCCTTTGCCTGCCTGAGACCGATGTCTCCTATAAGCTTCCAAATGAAGATGAATTASAGAGGTCCTGAGCCTGTGAGTTTGTGTTCCAACAGTTTCGACTCTTTCCTGTTCCAGTCAAAGCTCACCAATTCTGTCCCTTCACCAAATCCTGTGACTTTCTTACAGAKTTTTGTGTGTTTACAGGTATTTCCTACACATATTAGTGTGTTTACACACCCCACCCATGGGCCAAAAGTAGTAATTTCCCACTTGATTTAAATCTAKTCCCAGTGGTATAAGCCAGAAAATCATCCTATGGAGCTGCATCARTGAACTCCCCTGGGAGTAAAAATGTGTTTATACACATCAGGTAGAGAATGGACTAGAGTTCACTCTGCACAGGAAAGGAGGCACAGGTAATAAGGGCATAGTTGGACCCACCAGGTGGCAGAGCTTCTAATCCATCAAGCAGACCAGCCTCTGGAGTTAGTTGCTTCTGCTTCTGAAGCTGAGTCTCTCTTCTCGAGAACTATAAGAAAAAAATGCTCTGGAAGTGAATGAAGGACATTTATCAAGTTTTTTATGAGTATGAGGGAAAGCTGCCTTGTTGCTGCTGCCTCCCCTTTTGCCAGTGTAGTTTTTGGAAATTCTCTAGGCCTATGCAGCTCCCTGGCTCAAAAGTGAATATATAAATATGGAGGGGCTCTCCCTGTGTGTGAGAAGCTGCATGTCTTTGAAACATACTGATACTTCATTATAATAAATTGCTGTATCACATTTACAGAGTATTTGGTACCCTGTATATGCTGGCTGTGCATTACAGAAGTGCCTAAGCTTGCAGACTTACAGCCTAGCAAACATATTCATGTTTAACTGTACACAAAAAGGAGACACGTCTTTGGTGGCTGAAAGCTTCTCCATTTCCAAGCTTTCTAGAGAGGAAAAGAGCAAGCCCATGTGGACATACTTGTGGCATAAAAAGTGTTCATTGCTGGCTCTGTGCCTTGTAGGGTAGAAGATTAAAAATGCATCAGCACCACTGTTTTGCTGGAGATAGCCCATAATAAAAGGTCAGAGAGAATAAAGCTGGGAGCTTCCAGCAGCCAGTTGATTTTTCTGCATCCTAAAATATTTGCTTACTGTCAAATACTATATGAAGTGACGTAGCTTACGTGAAGAAATTATTAAAATGTTCATAACATCAGAGTAGAAACCTGTGTAATCTTTTTATAGTAGTTTTCATTATGTATGTTAATTATTCAGCAGACTGAGTTCCCTGCCTAACAGAAATACCTAAATAAAGAGATGACAAGAAAGAAGGAACACAGCAGTATCTTCAAAATACACTCTTGCAAAGTGTTTTCTAAGTGTATTTTTGACAGAAAAAAGTAAAAGCAGGCCCTGTGTTTTTTCTAGAGCATGTTTGAAAAGAAACCCCATAACCTATATCTTAGCCTCTCTGCCAAGATCCAGGA
Source organism: Alauda arvensis (assembly GCA_902810485.1). Lineage (NCBI taxonomy): Eukaryota > Metazoa > Chordata > Aves > Passeriformes > Alaudidae > Alauda > Alauda arvensis. The sequence continues at coordinate 1,039,284 of CADDXX010000236.1, forward strand.
GAGACAATTGCCAGATTGCTACAGAAAATATCTTGTTCCATACACACAGTTGTTCACCACTGCTGAACAGAGTGCTTTGAAATCCATCATTAGAGGGGGGYTTCTATTGTTTCTCAGTCTGGTATCTCACTTACTTTACTCATGCTTTGTCAGTGCCATTTCACATGGCTTCTGACGCCCCAAAGCAGCATCTCCAATACCCCTCCTGGAAAATGAATGCCCTCCTTCCTCAGAGAGCAGTAACAAAGAGACAAGAATGTGCTTTCATCTGGATTTTTGATAACTCCATTCTATAGTGTCTGCCTTCATTTTCTTTCATTATGGTATTCATCAGAGCTCTGGGAAACTACTCAAAATGTTTCTTTGAGGTCTTTTCCCCTACATAACTGTTTGCTATTTCACACAATTTTACCTCTCCTCAGAGCCACTTTTCCATAAGATTTGACAAAATTGCCTTCTTATTTTTTTGTGTCACAACCAGGAAAATGGCAAAATYAGATTCTTTCTCTTTGTTTGGAATGAATAGATGTTGGTATAATTTTACTGGAAAGCATCCATTCTATTGGTACCATAACAATTTAAATATATAAATAAATAAAACCACATAGAATTTCTTAATAACCTTTGTCCTCTTGTACATCCTTTAAATAGTAAATATTTTTGCCTCKTTAGGAAAATATTATTGTGCTTTAAGCGATGTTGAATCACTCAGTGGCCACACTTTTATTTTAGTTTCAGAAGATTTAGTTCCACATATTTTGTATAAAATAGAATTGGAATGCAGCCTGGTCTATTCCAAGTCCAAGAAGGCACACCGTATATTTCCAACTAAAATGCCTTTCCAAGGAATTATGCTATCAAACAATGCACGTGCGTACATTACACCTTGCTGCGGAGCACTGCAATATTTATTTTCTCTGAATCCTTTGCTGAGCTCTGCATTACTCCCTCCCAATTTCCTGTTATTTTATTTCTACCCTGATAGCAAGGTGAGTCTTGTCAACACAACTGAAAATTTTATTATCTTCTCCCAGTTCTCAGTGCCTGTAAAAAGCATTAACATTACTCTTCTAAGCTGAGATGTTTTCTCCCAGTGATGTAAATGTCAGCCAAAGGTGTGTGGAGAAGGAATCCCAGGTTAAAAGTAACCACTTCAAATATTTGCATGTCAGGTGGTCCAATCTTAAGTTTTAATGGACTTCACTGTATACTTATCTGGGCTGAACTTCCTCAGTTTGTCAGTGAGGATGTTATGGAGACAGTGTAGAAAACCTTCTTGGAGTCAAGATGATCAATGTCCACTGCTCTCCTCTTGCCTGCCCTTAGGGAATGAGAGAGGTGACCTTGCAGAGAAATCCCAAGTGCCTTCTGTGACCTTGGAAATAACTCAGATCTTGAAGATTGATTGGAATATTCATCAATCCATCCTTTTTTCCTTGAATGAATTGCATCTGGCTAATGAATAGCGCTGGTGTGTGTTTGTTTATTGAAATTAGTTCATTTTCCCCATGCAATGTTGATATTTTAAACCAAGGACTGTCACTTRAAAGTCTGGCTTTAAGCCAGCCCTAAATATTTTTATAGTGTAACCACTGTGTATACAGTCTGTGCAAAAACTTGAGGTATTTTTTTTAAGTTAAAAAAAGACATTAAGAGAATCACATTTAGTTTAAAATTTGAGTAAAATTCTGTGTTGTAAGCAGTATGAGAGGCCAGATGCAAGTTTAACACAGCTGCTTTCTATACTGTAAAACCACACTRAAGTGTCAAACTTTGGTCTGCATTTCTGTTAGCTTTTCCTTTTYTCTCTCCATCTGTATTTTCTGTTGACTTGCACAGAGTATGACTGTGGCAGCCTTTTCTTTTTCATTTGCCCTGAACACTTGCATCCTGCACAATCAGCAGGGGCCAGTTTTCTGCTCCGCAGTCACAGTACAATCCTCACATTAAATTTTGTGCTTGCTGGGCTTCCCATTACTGCATTCCTGATGTGCAGACTGTACATTTGTCTYTTGGAGGAGGATGAGTGTTTTGAACAGGAGCCTGCACCCCCAGACCTGTCCTGCTGCTCCCGTGGTGCTGCTGTGGGGTCGGGAGAACAGTGGGAGCAGCAGAGCTGGGATTAACATAGCTCTGCAGCTTCACACAGGAGCAAGAGCTGCATTTATGGACTCATGAACCTCACCTGTTTCCAGGCTCCAAAGCAGGCTGAGAATTGGATTGTGTTGCTTTTCCCCCACAAAAGCCTCTTCAATTTACAGGTGCGATGGTGGTAACCAAAGGGGGAGGAACACAACAGAGAGTCTGAGGAATGTGCTGGAGGCACTGGAGCGCCTTTGTGCTCTGCAGCTGRAAGGCTGGAAGAGTGTCATGCTTGTAACAAGCCCCTTTAATGCACAGCTGCTTCAATTGTATTATGAGTCCCTTCATAATTTCCATGCTACTTGCCTCAAAAAAGTAAAGTTTGATTTTCAGCTGAACCAGGGAGATTTTGCAGCCCTCAGACATGATGTAAAACTGAAAATAATGCCACCTACATGCTTGTATAACGTTAGGGAAAATATATTTCATAAGCAAGTAACCAAAACTGAAAARAATTGTATAAGGTACTTTGCAAATATTGTCTCTCTTGATCCTATCCCAAGCCCTGCTGCACCCAACCTGAAAGTGTCCATTAGTTAAAAATTGGCCTTGTGTTGTTTTATAGTTAGTGYCACAGAGCAATCAGTATAGTATTATGAAATAATACCTTAAACTGAGCTGAGGCCAAAAAGCACATACTCAGTTTGTATTTAACTCATAGGTGTTACAGAAGCAATATGTTCAGCACTCTTTGCTTTRTGTGAAATATAGTTGAGGTTATTGATAATTATTTTAATGTTGCTTAATGAATTATTAAAATAAAAAAGTTTCAGATAATATTTTGYATTTTTTAATGCCAAGTCAGATGCTTATCTGAAGTTTTTGACCAGCTTTAAATAAGTTAGTGGGGAGTAATAYCTCGAACGTGGGATATGTTACAAGTTTATGAAATGTGAATGTGTTATAGTGTAAATTCTGCAATGGTTCTTAGAGTTGAAAGGTTGAAGAATCTCAAACGTGCATTGCAGGAGGACTTGAGGCTAAACCGTTCCACATTTTAAATGGGAGGGATGTGCTGACTTCRGGGATCCCAGTAAATTTTGTGAGTAGACGGAGTGAAATTTTTCCAAAAGCCTTTTGGCTATAAGAAATAACACATGGAATCATCAGGGCTACCAGGTAGCCAGGCCAAGTGATGGAAAGGGTGTGGATTGGATTGGATTTATTTGGTTAGTTCCTTYATGAGGCAAGGAAAAGTACTATGTCCTTCTCCTGCAAGAGGAAAGATGGAGACTCCTCAGGCTGAGCAGGCAGTTTGCATCAAAAGACATGATGGGATGTGTTACCCAGGCTGATAAAAGGAGTAGTAGGAGGGTATCTTTGCTTTGTGATCTGTGATGAAGGGGGGCAAGGACAGAAGAATAGCAGGGTAAAAAAAGCCTGTGAGATTCTCCTGATAATACAAGGAGACAGAAGGGAAAATCTTGTTAGGTATTGTCAGGGTSTCAAAGGTGACTCACAAAATTGGGGCATTTGTCACAGAATTAACTGGTGTGAAAAATGAGAATGGCACAAAATACTTTTTAAACTGAGCAGTGCACTTCCATTTTGCTGGTTGAATTGAAAAGATTTACCCTTGATTCCCTCTATCACACATTGGGCAGCTGATACGTTAATATTGGGTTCTAAGTACTAAAGTTTAGAAAGACAATGCAAGACCAAGTGATTCTGATATGACTTCCATTTGGAAGACACAACAGGAAAGAAATGCATTTATAAAGAACATATCTCTGCTTCAAAATATTACTGAAGCTTTTCACCAAGAGAATGTTGGGTAACTTAACATTTAAAATCAAAACTATGTTAAGCTTTTAGCCYATGCTTGCCTTTAGGGCCCCTGTTACTTATTTAGTCCCAAAATTACCCATGATTGACACAAACTTGGCATGCTATCATTCTACAGTTCAAAACTGCAGGTGCTGGAAATAGGGCTATTTGCWAAGAGGAAGTGAATTGCCCATAATTTTGCAATTTCCTGCTTGGATACTACAAGCTTTRTCACAGATTGTGTCCCATATCTGCCTTGGRAGGTAGGAGTGTGAGGTTGGAATAACTCTGGTTGCTAGGAGCTGATGTTATAAAAGTGGTTGAAAGCATTTTTTATTCCATCATCACAACCCAATTAAGCTTTTTAATACTTCTGAGAAATCATCCTTGGTTTCTCTGTGTATCACRTAAGTCTTTGGCCTTTAGACAAGCCCTACTTTTGCTTGCAGAATCACTATGATTAAATGATGCTTTTACCTATGAGCAACAAAATGCACACAGATAACATTTTTGCACCTACTTGCTATTGCTTTTCTGTGTATTGCTTTCTTGTATACATTTTTGCACCTGCTTGTATTGCTTTCTTAAATACTCTATGTCTCTAAAAACACATATCAAAAAAAAAAAGATAAAAAATAAAAATAATGGAGTCCTTCTTTTGGTTTGATTGGGGTTTGCAAAGCTAGAGGGAGGTGCTGGATCAGCCCACAGCTGGCACAGGTACCTCACACTGCATCACAAGGACTCCCAAGCACACAGCTCAGGCTGAGCAAGGACCTGTTGGACCTAACACCTGCTTGCTGTAGCAGTGCACACAAGGTGCCTCATGGCACTATTCTCTTCCTCTTTCCCCCCACCCAGTTGTTGTTCCTGAGGAAATAGTKCTTGAGTTACTATTTGTGGTTGCTTTAAATCTAAGGGCAGTTAGAAAATAGCAACAAATAATGTGCTGAAGCTTTGTGTCTGCACTGTTGTATGCTTTGTTTCATTTTTAGTGATTCTCTATTTCTTTGAATGTTTTTAATGTTCTACACATGAGTAACAGGACAAATTCTTGCCAAGAGGTATAACTTGTGTCATACTTGGTGCATTATTGCAAGTCCTGTGAGGAGCAACTGAAAGAGCTGGTGGGGGCTTTCACCTGGGCGCACTCAAAAAAGACTCTGGTTTGAGAGCAGCAATATTTTTTGAGTTAGGTGTCATCTGCCAGTCTCATCTCACGTGTGTGAATCCAAGTCAGCKAGAACTACACTAACTGCCTGCTCTGAGTAGTGCTTTTCCTTTGTGGATTTTATTTCTGCATATTTTTTCCCACTGTAATTGACTGTACAGTTTCGTGCTCTCCTCACCTGGCTCTGCTCCCCAAAGAAGAGCTGCAGGATACTCTCTTTGCCTTTAGACCACCATTGTAGAGAAAGCAGGTAAAAAAATCCCACCATCCCTTCAGCAAGGGGGAGAAAGGGAGAAGATAGATTTTATTTTTTCTGGCTCATAAAATGATGTGATCATTCAGTTGAAATACCCRGTTTTTCTCTCATGGGGAAAAGCATTTAAGCACAATTTTTTCTGAAAAAAGAAGTCGCACCACCAGCAAGTCTCAATTTATACYTAAAGAATGAGGAAACTGTATTCCAAATAAAAAGGCACCAAAAACCCCCTAAACTTTTCTGTGTAGGCCTGGAAACTTAAAGTCAGTTTAGGTTAGCCCCTGAGACATGGCACTAATGATTTTGTGCCTTTAGTTATACGTAGATTTAATCTCGGAATCTTCAGTGGGATTACAAACCTAAATCATAGTTCTTTGTGTGTGAAGCAGTCACAGATGACTGTGAGAGCAAAAGTCAAAGCCCAACCAGTATTTGCTTTTGCTTGGGTGGGTTGGTTATGGATGCGAAATCATCCTTAAAAAGGCTTTTCCAAGCCCCTGAGGGTTAGGTCAAAATGTGAAGACTTGKCGTTGGTTTTAAGAGTTATTTTTAACCTGGCTCAAATTGCAGTCTGTTCAGAACACATTCCAATGAGCATTGCTCTGTGAACAGCTGGGGAGGAGGCATGGTGAGTGTGGGGTGAGAGTGAGCAGTGAGAATAGGGGCTGTGTGTTGGTGTCATCTCAGGGCCTTCCCACCTCACCTGGACATGTCAGAGAAGAATTCTGGCTCTTAAAATTTATTTGTCACRAATAAGATGGTGAAATGAGGGTTGGCTTCACCCATTTCACTGTGCTTTCAAATCTGATCAGATGTGCTGGAGCAAGAAATTAAACAGTCCCATTAAAGAAATGCCAATAGATTTGCATGTTGATTTAGATGCAGGAAAAGGAAAGGCAAAAACCARTAAAGGTAGTTCAGTCAAATTATCCTGCATACATGGAATGCATTTCAGAGGTAAATAAATAATGGTATTGATAGTTTTATGTCTGTTTTCACATAGTGTTTTGTGACAATGTTTTACAGATCCTTTTGGCTGCTTCAAAAGATCTCTTTCATCCTCTCTTTTAATTAAGTAAAAGACTGCCTGCTTTGATTCTCTGCAGTAATAAAATCGTGGAAAACTTATGGACAAGGAAAGATTGCTACTAATRCTAGTTTTTGCTTACACATTTAACTGCATAATGAAACTGTATGATGAAAGAAGAGAATGATTATTCCTTATCTGCCCCTTTTTATCAATCAGAAAATAGGAACTAAAATCTCAGAACTCCATCTCAGAATAATTTTTATGATCTCCTGGTATTTAAAAAAAGCATAATCTTACTATGCTAGTAAATTGGCAGATGCYTGTGTACTGTATGGTTTGAGYRGTAAACAGATAAATATTTCAGGAGGTTTTTCTGAAATCCATATATCATAAATTTCAAATAATTATTTCAGTTTCTATTTATGAATTTTCAAAGGCATATGCAGGAAAACACTGCTGGTCCAAAATTATGAAGTTACATTAATTAATAATAATGTRTCTGTATGTTATGGCATTAAATAATTTTTCCCATTTACTTTTCATGTTTTTTCTCAGCCAGCAACACAAAAGCCCATTAAAGTGCTCATGGTTTATTTCTGCAGATTTTACTTTAAGGAACTGGGGTGACATGTAAATTATTACACGAGAAGTGTGTGTCAGGAGCTAATGAATTCYAGATGAAAAGTATTTCCCCATAATGTGAGGCTCTATCTTAACATTTCTTTTCCAATAATATACACATTTTATTTCTGGGCATTGGGCACTCTCTTTTTGTTCCCTGATTTTCAGAGACCCCAGCARATATTTAAAATAACCCTTACTTCCCACAGAGTTTTATTCAAAATTAATTACTTCTTGATGATRTATTTCAACATGGAGGGAATATATCAGATTTGTCAAGGTTTGAAAACAAATTATATTTCAATATGATTCACTATGTAGAGCTACTGGAATAAAACTCTTTCCCCATGAGTAGCAGGTATATWTTTTCTGGCATTACACAGACACCTAGAAGATCTCAGGGACATCAGATCACTGCAGCAGAAACCTCAATGAACTAAACCACCAGCATGGCTTTTGGTTTTTTTTCAGGTCTGTGGGAGTCTGAAATAGGGGATTCTAACATATTCTATTAGAGAGCAGTGACTTAGTTTATAAAAGGTGAAGGGTGAAACCCAGACTCTGATAGACTCTAATTAAAATTAATGGATGATTTCAATACTTTCAAACTAGTTTTTCAGTAGTACAGTTAGAAATTGATTATATTAATAAATTAATATTCCATTGTTGAATACTTAATTCACAAATGAAATCTCTTTCTTTCTGGCATTTGAAGTTAATGTTCTCATATGGAAAAGAACCTGGCTTTATCTGTGGGAATGCAGCCATATTATACTGCATTTCTTCATGAAGACACAAGTGGCTGGAGAAGTTGCATCAACTTGGGTTTTTTATTTTTCTGTTTCTTTTTACCCTTGGTCAATTGGATCCTGCAGCAAATGACTTTGCTGTAGGAAATGGTGAGTGACCCTCCTCCTTTTGCGTGGCCAGATCCCCAGGGTCCAGTAAAGATGTAAGAGTTCCTGTGYGTTCACAGATCCTGTTTGAACTGTGCAGTTGTAGATGAGTCCCTGTTCACAGAGCTGCCACTCCAAGTGTCTGGTTGGTGGATGGGAGAAATGATGGATGGGTTGGTCCTACATTTTATGGAATGAGATCCCTAGATTTTTTTTTTTTTGCATTTCTTCTTTCATAGCTGGGAGTTGCCATGGCAGAAAGGGTTTGAGCTGTGCCTTTAGAGACTCCAGCCCACAGAGTGCCAAGTGACTGTGTTTGGAATCCCACAGGGTCTTGGGCAGTCTGAGTTCTTATGGAGTGCCTCATACAAAAACCACTGAAAAGATTATTCACTGTTAGTAAAAGGCAGTGATTTATTCCCAGGTGCCATCCCACSAAGGCACAGTTGTGGTAGAACTGTGGAGTGGAGTTATCAGCAAAACCAGCTGTTTGCAAACACTGTCTGATTTTCTGCACCATGATTTGGTTTGATGGCTTGATTTTGCTTTGATTTGGRCGTCCAAGTACTTCTGCTGCTTAACCTTTTCCTACCTAATGGAAAACAACTCAAAATCACTCTCCCTATACTGAAGAAYAGCCTATCAAGTAATTGAATATATTAATGGCAACAAAAGCAGGTCCTGTCAATTACTAGGAGCATTAATTATTACATTAATAATTACATTATTTRAATTGTTCTAAAGGCATATTGGACCTTGCAATTCATTAGCTTTATTTGACATTTCAGCCATGTGTGCTAATTTAATTGAACATATATTTTGGCATAGCAGAATTCCCATTATGTTTCAGTTCCATSTAGTTGTCATCTGTCTTTCCTGAAAAAAAAAATGAAATTCTGCCATTAAAGACCATCCTTTGAAGCTGAATATTCAAATGTGTATTACACTGCAGACTGAACTGCATAGTGATGGAAAAAATTTTATTTTTCCATATTGTGATTTTGAAACTGTGCATAGTTTTCCCCTAATGTGCTGTATATTTTGTGTCTCTCTTTTGAAAAAAATTTTCCTCATTGTGCAATATCTAATTAAATAATAAATTAAAATATATTATTATTTCTCTTTTCCTTTTTTCTCTTCCCACATTGAATTTTTCATAGCTTCCTCTTTGGAAAGTTTGCTTCCTTTTTATTGTAATTTATTTTAAATATATGGACCATATMTATAAAGGAGGCCACTGAAATTACAGAAATTTTGTGTTATGTATTAAACCAGTAAATACCTTTTTTCCTCAGTTAATGAGCAGCACAATTAGGAAAATRTTTAGAATGCAGTTAGTTTCAGTAAGTGAAAACAACTCCTAATCTGACAACATACTTTTTTCTCATCAAAGATTGTTTGACAAGAATTCTTTACCRTCCCTATTTCCCATTTTATCTAAACTCATCTTAAACACCAAGAAGCATGTAAAAGTTAAACCACCTTCTACATAAGGTTTCTGTCTTCCTAGCCGACATCCCAAGAGGGATCTAAGGAAGCGTGGTCATTAGGAAATACTGAAATATTGTGTCTTTCTCAGATGCTTTCTCTGACCAGAGATTTTTGTAGCACAGCAGGTGAGACCAAAAATCTATGCTAAAAAAAAAAAAAATTCAAAAAAACCCACACACTTTTCTTTTGAAATAACAAATCTCCAACAGCTTTAAAACACAGTTGTGGTGGCAGCAGTTTGGGTAAAATTCACTGTTTTTCTTGTGGCTTCATTTCATTTCAAGTCATTGATACTGTATTTTACTTCCTGTTCTGCAAGATATTGCTGACAGTCTTTTATGGGGAATTGGTATGGGTAAATGGATTCAAAATTGTTTGCTGGGAAAACCTATAGAGAACCAAAAAATAAATATCTCTATAAGCAGAAATCTATTCTGAAAAAATGAATCCTGAGTAGCTGGACTGATAAGATGCATTTACTGCTACTTTAACTGTATTTAGAGGACAGAATTGAATCATTCTTTGAAGAAGATGATTCTGTTCTATCTGAAGAAAAACTCTCAATATATTTCATACTGCCTTGGGTAATATTGAAGAGAACATTAAATGCATGCTGGTTGGAAGCTGAAAGGTGGTTAAAAAGAAACCTTAAGAGGTATGCTCTTTCCTAGAGATGTGATTTGTTTATTTCTTGGAAGATCTACACCTAAATTCAGTCAAGAATTTCTGTGTACTCACAGAAAAGATGAGGTTTTTGGTGACATTCCTACCTTAGGACCTGTTTGGTGGCTATTGGGAGATGAAAAGTTCGGTTGGCTGATTTTCCTATAAAGAAATTTTCATGAGTCATTAAAAGGCATTCTTGCAATAATCTTGCAGTATTTTCTGGGGTCAGCACATCTCCAATGACCAGAAAGTGGAGGCTGGTCCAAAGCAGATGTATTGGTGCCCACCCAGCTTGTGAACTCAGTGGTKGCCTGTTGGACGTATTACAAGTTCATAGCAAGTATTTAAAAATACTTGAAATATTTCTTAAGCCATGACATGTATTAAAGAATAAAAGAGGAGGGTAAAGGAACAGCACAAGCTTTCTAAAATAATTTATTTATCATTTTTTTTTAAACTTTTTATCCCCACAGTAGATTTTGAATGTGAATATTATGCATGCTTTAATTTTTTTTTCATTCTACACATTCTACATTCACATTTCCTTTCCTTTTTCTTTGTTTGTTTTTTTGAGGAAAGAAAAAACAACTGGTGTTTTTAGTTTCAGAGCCATGACGTGCTTGAATTCTTAGCCTGAGCAGGCTAGATTTGTTGAAGGAGAAAATGAGTAATCCAAGTCTTTGAGCTGTRACTGCTTTATATCCCATGTGTTTTTTCACCCATTTTTGCTTTTTTATTAGCACCTGTCACTGTTGTCAGCTTGAACAGATTGAAAAGTAATGGTGAGGTCCAGCTGTTAAGTTAATGCTGACAGAGAACAAAATAATTTTGAAGTAGGCAACTAAATTCCTCTGCAATCTGATTCAGTCTTCTGGCATGGGGGACATTGTTTCTGTTCAGTTCAGGCTGAACCTGGTTTGAATATGAAATACTGTAATGCATCAGCCTTTGAAGAATCWGCTCACTCCTCAAATAAACTACATTGCTCTGTTATTTGTATTTACAGCTTTTAAATCAGCTCCCACAAAAACTGTTGGGGAAAGAAAGCTTCACAAGGTTATAAACAACAGCAGAGGGACTTGAATAATTTAAGCAAGCTGCATGGAATAATTGGATGCCATGCACTGCGTATGATCAGCCACTTCAGTTTTTTTTCTTCTTGTCAGTCCTTTGATCATTTGCCTGACACCAGACAAAGGAGTAACAGATACAGAAAACAAGGTAGCTGGAGCAAAGAGAAATGAGCTGACAAGTCAAACACCATATCAGACAAACTACCAAAAAATCAACAAATCAATGTATGACTGCCTAATCTATCAAACAGAGAATCTAGGACTGAGTAGGTCCAGTGAGAATGGTTAGTCTTTTCATTCCTCTGTATTTCTAAACTATTTTTTGATCCTTTTTCTCATTTGAAGGGCTTGGGTTTTTTTTGTTTATCATGAAGAAAGGACACTCCTTATTAAAACTTCACTGGCTAATGGGGAGTGATGTCRCCAGGCCACTGTGATTGTCTCTCACCCCGAGGAGAGAATAAATGTGTGGATCATCCTAATCCTCTGGAGGACTGTAAGAAAGAGCATTCTTTTATGTGCTCCCATACTTGCCATAGGACAACTTCTCCTTTGATGAGAGCCCTTAAAAGGTAGCTCTGTGTAAGGACTTGGGGATTAATTCTGGCTCCTGACTTCTAGGTCTTGGTGCTGGCTGCAGCCATTGCATAATCTCCATTAAAAAATGCTGTGTTCTGCTACSAATGTGAGAGTCAATGTGTCCAGCAGAAGGCATTAGCTTAGATATTTTCACAATGCTCTCCCCTATGCAAAGTCATTTAAAGAAATTTAAACATGTCAAAATTAGAAACTATCATGCAGGGAAGCACTGAACCATATTTCAATTCATGGGTCTTGGATGATCCCAAGGAATTMTTCAGATAAGCTAAGAAATTTCACAGAACAACATAATTCATTTCATCTTTAATCATCCTGTTATCCCTGCAAGTTTAAACATCCAAAAAAAAAAAAAAAAAAAAAACCCAAAAAATCTGTTAAAGAAATATAATGGTCATAACACAGATTTTTATGATCAACCTAGATACTTCTTTCAAAGTATTTTAAAGAAAAGCCATTGTGTGAATAATGGTGTTGTAAAACTGGAGATGCAGCTCGAATGTTTATTGTGCCTCAGCAATTTCCATTTTGAATATGCTGAAATGTGCCAGAAAAAGCCAAAGTTTCTTTTTCTGAAGTAAAACGTAAAATTTGGGTGTCTCTTCTGTGGACAGTTGCTAACCTGACAGGTTTTGCAGACCAGATGCTGAYGTCTGCAATACCTGCACAGTACTTTCATCTATAAAATTCTTTTCAGAGTGTCCTGAGCATCTCATGTCAAGACACTCCTGGTGTTACCCGAGGGGACAGAGAGTTCTGGGTGGGCTGGGTTCTGAACAGGCCCTACAGAAAGCCTGCATCTTATTCAGGACAAGGCCTTGCAATCTGCCCCTCAGGAAACCTCTTGATGGCCACCTTGTATTCAGGATGTACAAGATCTTTCCATGTGCCTCATATACCCCTGGGATTGTTAAAATTGTGAAAGTTAAGAGAAAATACGTGTGTACATATAGGAAATTCTAGCTGCAAAAATGTGCCTGTAATCAAGAGATCCTGATGGGTATAGAATCAACTGTGCAGTTCCTGCCATGTTGCATTTCTGATAGCTTTGCTGGCTCTGACTCTTGAAAATCTGGCTGTTTTGTTTTCTTTAAAGCAGACTGATGGCTCAGAGATAAGCTGTACTCATGCCTTGTTCCCTAGTTCCTCTACCAAAAGTGCTTTCCAAGAGACAGGTCTGTCTAACAGCACTTTAAACCTGGTGTTTAACCTTCACCATAAACTGCAGCTTTCTTGATTTCCATGAGGTTTTGACAAGTCTGGTTTAGTCACTGCCCTCTCTTTGCTATCAGTCTCTTACAGTGCCTTGCTGGAGTAAAACCTGACTCTGTTTGACCCTCCTAAACCTATCTTGCTGTGGAATTCCACAAATTAATTATTCCTATGTTACAAGAATAATCCTAGATTAGAATAATAATCTTTGTGGTCACTGGTCATGCTGGGTTTGTCTGTACCTTGGGGACACCCCTTCCTGCTGTCCCCTGYCCTGCTCTCCATCAACCCCTGCTGCAAATGACCCCTCTTTTCTGGGGACAGGGGCTTCTCTGTCACCTGGGGTTTGGTTCTGGGAGTTACAGGTTCATTGACCCTTGCTGGAAGCAGCAATCTCATTGATAACCTCTTCACTGTTCATTTACAGACCCCTCRGGTGTTTCTTTGCAAATGCTTCTTTTTTGATGCTTTTTGAAAGCATCTTGTTTGATGCTTTCATTCTTGYTTAGTTTCTTGTTTTGCCTCATCCAGTACTGTTATTTCTGATGTGATTCCATGCCTCAGAAAGATTTTAAAAGAGATGGAGGGACGAACTTGTAACATTCATTTGAAAGGAGTCCCCATTGTCAAGCATCAGKAGCATTTTCAGTATAGAAACCAGAAAGCCACACTGAGTTGTTGAACATATTTTTTAAAGCTGTATATTTTTACAGAACAGARTTGAAAACACAGGGAGTTTCTCAAAATAATTGCTGCCAGACTGTTCTTCACCTTAAGCCTGGTTTCTCATTCTACCAATGGTGCCATTCAGTAGGAGAAATCAAATGTGTGGGAGTCATTGGTACTAGAGTATTTTTGATATTCTGACAAAATACAGACTGCAGTGGGCAGTGACCTCTTCAGAGCTTCTACTCTGGAGAGCAAGGAATTAATGGAATAATGAATATTGATTTTTCTAGCTCTACCTGTGTTTTGTATGTTCTGTCATCAGTTTTGTGGAAACTTTGTTCTTGTGATTTTGAATTAGTGCTTTCACTGTTTCTTATCTAGTAGCACCTAAAGAATTTCTGATTCTTTTTGGCTGGTTGATTGGTTGGGTTTTTTTCCTGATGATCAAAGCAAAGGGACCTCTCATTCCTGGATAGCACCATCTGTCAAACATCCTTCCAAAGYTCCTGTCAGAGTAGCACTGTGGTTGTGTTTTCATATACTTCTTTCCACATCCATATTTTACTTGCATTTGCAAGCTAAGAGAATATAATTCAGGGCAGATGCTGTGGATACTGTGTAAAAACACCTGTTTATTCCTCTGTCATGGCCAACAGAATCGCTTTCATGTTGTATCCATGTATCCTTGATTTGCAGGTCACAAGTACTAGTGCCTRGTAGCAGTAAAAATAACTTTTAAATTATGCTTTTGAGATGTCCAGCGAATTTACACAGATTCTTGCACAGTTTTTTACACTTACAGTGGATATTCACTACTGAAACAATAAATGTTGGTGTGTTGGTCACAGTGGAAAAAGGCATTAATGCTCTGGAATTGCCCCCCCCCCCAAAATGCCTCATTAGCAGCTGTCACCAGGCATTATTGTGCTTATTTCATTCCCTTCCAGTTGTAAAAACAGAGCTGTTTCCTGAGGTCAGTGGACCAATGCTATGAATAAACTGATATGAGACAGATCTAGTTCATCATCTAGTTCACTACTAAAATGACAAAAAAGGTCATTTTCAGTTCTGTCACCTGATTGCCTTCTACCCAGAATGTAAAACTGAAAAAGAAAAACTGGCTGTTTTAGTGAAACACTTGATTCTTGTTCCCCCATTACCTTCTGCAGTCCTATACCATTAAAAAAAAAAAAAAAAAGGCAAGCAAATACAAAACCAAACAAAAAAACCCCACAAAAACAAAAAAGAAAAAAACGGGGGGAGAAGGGAGTCTCTGAAATGCCTAGAGCAGAGGGCAGTGGTGTAAGCAGCTTGTGCACCTGAAGGTTCACATATTCCACCCTGGAAAGGAAACCAGAGGAAACCATTTCAAAAGACAAAGTAAGCCTGGCACACGATTAAAGTTGTAGTCACTCCTTAGCATCACTGCCTTTCCTGATGTGCAGGGGCACATACCGAGGGTTCATCTCCTTTCGACTCAGAAAGTTTCTGTATGTTTGGGTTTTATTGGTATTTTCCCACATGCTCTGTGCAGTGCACACATACCCACACATGCTCTGCTGAGAATACCCAGAATTCTGGAGAAGGAGCTGCTGCTCCACCTGAAATGGGCCRAATGTATTCCTTTCAGKCTTTATCACACACACTGCAYCAGTGCCACAGCTGGGAAGATTTTTTTACTCCATCTGCAGAATGTGTTTGTAGATGTAAAAGTTGGCACACTTGGTAATTTGAAAATCGCAACTTGTGAAAAATGACAAGTGCTTTGATAACTTTCCTTTCATTATCATCTAATTTATCAGACCTGTAATATTCAAAATTCTYCAAGGGTTACTCAGATGCATATCTCTGTACAATTATGGCTCTTTAGTTATAATCTGCCAAGTAAACTGCCATTGTATCTGATAAGTAATCCTGACAGCCATAATGTGCTGATTATGGAACAACACTGGGGAGGATGATGAGGGTTGTTGCTGGGGTTTTGCCACTTAAGGCTACTGATTTTTCAYTAAGCACAGAACTGGTGTAAATGCATTTTTGGAGTGTTTGAAAAACTTCACTCAGGTGAGATTGACCTGCTTGAGAGAACCCTGTTTCTCTGAGTTCCTTATGGTCCCCAGGAGAGCACCCTGCCAGGAGAGCCATGCCAGGAAACAAGTAGATGTGCAAGTGGGCAATTTTTGGTCCTGAATCCCAGTTTTTCACAGGTGTTTGCTGGGGTTTTTGAGATGGCCCCCATTGTCTTAYGGTGTGCAGCTCTGCCCTGCAGACMAGAGCYTTGGCACAAGCATGGCTAATTCCCTGTGTTATTTCATTTCCAGGAGTTCTTACAGTAGTGCTTTGATTGTCACTGTGTTTCATTATTTCCTTTGTGCTCAGTTTGCAAACCAATCACAAGCTTTTTTTCAACTGTTACATCCATAAATGCAGCCCAGTCTTACAGAGACAAAATGTTCTAAATGTGTAATGAGACTAAGGATTCCTTGGGTTCTCCCTGACAGCTCTTTGACCCCCTCTGTTCAGAATATGCCCTTAAAGCCACTTGTACAATTCTGTTACTCAGCTCAAAAATGATCACGACAGACAGCTGGTCTTTGAGCTTTGTAACCACCTGCAATTTCCAGTGAATCCCCAAGAATCAGCTTTTACTCAATACATCTGGAAATGACATTTTCAGTAAACAAGGCTGCTAATGCTTGGCAGGAGAATGATGATGATCCYGGTCACTTAGTGTGAGCTGTGTGCTGCAGGGTTGTGAGGAGAGAACACTCTTAGTGGCATTTGTGTCCTCAGAGCAAGCAGGGGTGACTTGGAGTGAATTAACCCAGCCAGTACAGATAACACTGCCATTATTGATCATCCTGGAAGACAGCTTTGTACCCTATTCACTGAAAGAAAATACCACTTTTAAATTAAATTACAATGTTCAGAAATACATGGAATAAAAGCTAGCAGATAAGCTGTTTTCAGCAGATGCCTTGACAATTCAGTTCCTCTTTCCAAAAACACATTTGTCACCCAAAAATTCAGGTCTGTAAATGGCTGTTCTAAAATCTGTATCGACACAGCACTTGCTTCCCAGGGCTAGAGCTGAGCTTTCACAAMAGAGTTCTGCCACAGTCAAATTCTGTTTGATCACCTGTGAAGGTGTAAGTGCAAATGCCACTCTGTGTTGTTGAGAGGTAACCACAAAACTGGCTTTGAATAAACTTTACATTCTGATAAAATACTTTGTGTTTCCTGCTAGATATATTCAAATTAATATTATASTTTACCTCAAAAAATGCAAATATAATTTGTTTCTTTACACTGTAGTTAAATAGAAACTACATGGATATTTATTTGCACTTTCTGAATCACTGAAATGATTTATTATTGTGGAACTTACATGGCATTACTTTTTTATTGCTTTATATTGCACGTTTGGTTTTAATAGTTGCATCCTTCATTCCATTAATTTCAGATTAAAAATTAAATTGCAACTGAAGTTCAACCATAGCTCCTAAAGCATAAAAAATAAGCTTTGGTATTCACTTTCTAGAATGAAAGTGGGGGTAGATACAGACTAAGTAGAAAAATAATCTCTCAGCAAGAACTGTGATATTATTCATAACAGCTGCTGGTAACTGTGAGATCTGTATTGATTTCTGTACTACAGCCTTCAGTTTTATTGCACTTTGGTTACCCAAGGTTAATTTAGCCTTTAGCAATTATGGATTTTATCAGCACTCAGGAAGGGGTTGCYTTTTGCCATTGATAGCCATGCAAAATTTGTAAATAATTAGTAAGATCCTGTACTTTTAACTTCTGCTCTGTTTTTTCAGGTAGGCTTTTTTTTTAAATGTGTTATCTCATTTGCTCAAAAAACAGGTACACAACTGTCCTGGGAAGTTCACGTTAGAAAACATTAAAAGAGTTCGCTATGCAAAGACTTATGCCTATACTTAAATCCAGACCTCTCAAAACTCCCACAGCAGTCTTAACTCTTAAGAGATGCATAATATGCCAAAAGAAAGAAAGATTTTAAGTAATTTAAAGGAATAGGTCGTAAATCCACAAATATTTCAATGTAGATGTGAAACTGAAGTCTGYATCCACAACATGGTTTGTTTCACATTGGATTCCACTGAATTCAGTCCACTTTCAGAGTTTTTGTCATTCTCTCAGGACTTCAGTTTTGCAGCAGGGACTTAYTCAGAAGCTGATCTGGGATAGAAGATGAGGGAACAACGATCCTGGTACATCCCCAGACACTGAAATATTTGCAAGATCACACATGCTTTGAGGACAATAAATCCAGTGATTAGGAATTCCTAGAAAGGCCAAATTCACATAATAGGAACTAAAYCCGATGGTGAAGTCCCAGTCCCCCTGCAGTCTGGGACGAGTGCTGCATGTTTCCAGGACTGGCACCCCCAGGCTCCTACATGTGTGAAGAAGCAAGGAGAGATAATTTTTATAAAAGTCCTAAGCACCTCTCAGACTAACACAGCCAGAAYTGGGCAGCAGACATGGAGCAGACAAAGAGAAAAAGCAAAGTCATGACGTTTATAGCAGAGCTGGCAAAAATACGTTTATCAAAAGTGTAATCATACTGATGTAGAAGTATTTAGTGGATTTTTTGATGYTTCTGCCATTTCTGTGGTGGTGATGGGGATTTTGAGAGGACTGGATTGAGAGTTTGACCTTTCTCTGAAAACAACTACTTTGACACAACTCAGTTTCATGAAAAATTTKGAATAGTTTTTGATTTCACATTGGGGAAAAAAGCTAACACCATCCTCAAAGCTGCTGAAGAACACCATTTCTCCTGTGTGGAGCTCCTGCTTAAGAAGGCAAGAAGTAGGATCATAGCTAAGAGATATAGCAAAGAAATAGGGCTTTTCAGTGGGTTAGATGGTAAAAAGCACAAACCCCAGCATGTTTTCAGTGGGTTAGATGGTAAAAAGCACAAACCCCAGCATGTTGCACTCATTGTGGTTTTGAATTTACAGTTTAGAAAGCAAAGTTCTTTACATTGCTGAGTAATTATTATGAATAAGATATCTCAATGTAAAATCTTAGGAGGGACAGAGCCCCTGTTTTTACAATGGAGCTCTCAATGCCGTCCTGTATCTTTAGCCTCAATATAGCTGCAGTTTCTATATCCACTGTAGTTATTTCATGTCAGTGAGAGTATAAAAACCTTAATCTAAGTTTTCATATAGGAAAAGTTACTTTATTCTCCTACTGACCCTACCATTCCATGAAAGAGCTGTGTTTACAATCAGTCCGAGATTTACAAGACCACAATCCTCCCTGCCATTATAAATATTGTTCCATGGGGTTTTGCTTTTGGAATTGTTTTTGTGGCTGGAGTCTCATCTGAATCATGGAATATATCAGGACCTCTTCAGGCTGGCAGTCTTGCATTGAAAACCAAGGATCTTACTAAACTTTGAGTGAGACTTAGTTACTGTCTCAGTAAAATCTGCACTACTTAAGCATTTGTGCTGCTGTTAGGAGAACAGGAGAACAAAAAGCTGTGAATAAGGAGCAAAATGTCAAGTAGGAGTTGCCCAAGGGCAAGGGTAGTACTGAGGTAGTCAGCTCATACTGCTCAGGTTCTCACACCTTTCATGGGTCAGATACTGAGCCTGAGCAGGTGAAGGCAGCTCTGCCCAAAGCTGTGCTGGGGAGTCTTGGATTGCTGTGTCTGAAAAACTSTGTTCTCCTGAGCTGCTTGGGAGTGACACAAGCAAGCCTGCTCTGCACAAAAACACAGACATTTGCTGGCTGCCTGAGCTCTCATCAGTGTCTCCTGTATTATTGGGCTGGTGGGGAGCAACCTTGGGCTTAAGACCAGCATGGTATAAAAAGGCACTGGCACTTCTCTTTATTAAGGTATGGTAGGAAATATTACACTGAACAGAACAAAAGAGGAGGAAATKATGAGGCTCAGAGAAATAGGATGAATTGAATATATTTGTTAGAAGTAGAAAAAGCAATTCTAAGTGTCCTAACAAATTAGAGTACCACTGATCTTCTAGGGAGATGTGAATTTACGTTTTWTTTTGATGAATTTTGTTATCTTCATTATGTGATTTCTATTCTGATAAAAAGCCAGATGCTGTRATTTTGACTTTTCACTTGAGATGATGCTTTGTAGCAGCAGCATTTGTGTCCAAAGTAACTTACACTGTCTGGAGGTCCAATCCAAAAYACAATTTTACATCAGGAGCTGAGTATTTCTGATTGTTTAAAGATAGGTGTTTCATTGTATCCCCACACCCAAGCAGATGTTTCCAAATAAGAAAAAGGGGTTCCAGTTTTACCTGAAGACTTTATAGAAAAAAAACCCTAGAATCTTCCATGCCCTTCTTGCTGTAATTGGCTCATTGCCCAGACARAGGCACCTGTTGGTCTCTTTAAGTGCTCTCCTGAAATGTAGGTGGTTCCTATTGGGCAGYAAGCCAAAAGCCCTCCTAAAACATTAAGTACTTAAGAAGGATCACAGAGGTGCTCAGGGCTATTTGGGGTATCATAGCAAGGTGTAATGGGCTTCCATGAACCTGTGCACGGTTTTGATTTTGTTCTTGTTCTTTTCTCRTTTGTTACTTTCTCAGTAATTAAAACTTTTTGCTTTACAAAACACACCCAAGGAGCCGTCTCTTTATTATTCTAAGCCATTCTGAGAAGTGCTGCAAACCTTCAGAGACTGATACATTTCACRGGGCTCCTGACACTCTGGCCACATATAAGACTGTATCAGACAGGCAAGTGGAAGTAAAGACAAATGAAAAAAAGCCATGATCAGGAGGAACCATATGGCACTCTTGTAACAATCAAACCCAGTGCTCTACTTGCTGTGTATCTGCAGGATGCACAGACTAATCTCTTGTGTCCAGGCTCCATGCCAAGATTAAATTTTTTAAATTTGTTCCTAAATTTTTTACTTAGTCTGTTTCTGTAAGAAGAGACCACAGCAGAGTAAATAGCTGGGTGAAAACTTGAGGATGTGTGAGCMCTTTATCCCTTTCCTAACCTCTCAGCCAATGTCTTCCCTCTCATGTGTGTTTTTCTGGGCAAGAGGTGGAAAAATCCTGAGACACCGAATGCATTTCTGAAATTTTACTCTCTGTGTTAGCAAGAGTTCAGGAGCCTATGGAAAGATCCAAACCTTCCCATTGAACTCATTTCAWAGGCTACCAATGTCATGCAAGCTCCACAATTTCTCAAAGGTAGAATATTGGAATTATGTTGTGATTGTTATTTTTGCAGGACAGCCCTCGCTCCCAGTACTTGGCTCTCCTCTGGTTTGCATAGTTGAGTCTGCTGTTTAAATTATGTGCTATTGAGTCCAAAGTTCCTGGTATAGCTCTCAAGTTAGAGCTAACTCATGCCTTTGATCCAAAAGAAACAAACTGATTATCATTCACTATTTGCTTTGAATTAGGTAACTATGCCCCAAAACAATGCCTTTAAAATTATTCAGGGAAATAATAATTTAATAAATTCCACGTTTTCCAAGCTGCTTTATCTCTGAAGTTGTCTGCCTTGATATAAGGCCGTAGGGAAAGCAGTTTAATTAAAAATAAGGTTTTCTGTCAGTCGGCTGAGTCCTCTGCAGACTACATAGCTGCTGATTTTCCACTCTGAGTGTGACATGGTGATGTTAATTTTCTTTTTTATCTCTGTGTATCTCAAAAGGGAGCCAAGTCTAGCAGGTCATGTTGGAGCACCTATACTGCTGTAGGAAATACTTGTTTTAGGTTTATTTGTAGGACTGTAGGAATTCTGTAAGCAATATATATTCGCTAACCAACATTCCTAATTCTAGGTCTTTATTTAATTTGAAAATCTTAGAAATACTATACATCATAGCTACTTTCACATATTTTATTAGCATTTGTTCTTTAACTGCTCAGTAATACTTAGTGGCAGAAAATTATTGCAAGCATTGTAATAACCTTTTTAATTTTACAAGTAGAGACCTTTAGGTCGCTCTTTTAAAAATAGATCCACTTTTTTTTTTGAAGGATATGTACAGTAAATTGGGTCAGGGCCTCATAAGGCAAGTTATCTCCTATTTTTCTCAGTGTATACCTCACTAATCTAGAGGAGAAATAGCTTTGTGACCCATCTTTCGGGCACGAACATGGAATTAGGGCAGTGGGAGCATCTGGGCCTCTGTGTTTCCTGGAATAGGAGTGTGTGAAGCAAAGTGCTGTTTGACCTGCTGTAGCAGCAGCAAAGCTGCAGTTCCAACTGCAGATTTGCAGCCTTGAGTGAGCACTGCCCAAAGAATGCAGGTAATGTTTGTGAAGACAAGGACCTAGAGGTGTTTGTGATTGTTATTGACACCTGACACCTGTGCAGAAGGAGAGCAGAAAATGAGCCAGATGGGAACTGTGTAATTCAYAGCTTGGCTCCTGGATGATAAAGTTCCTTTTATTAATGTGCTTTTTCCACAGGCTTAACTACGTGGTTGCAGGATTAATTTTTCAAATAGTTCATTATAATGTGGTRTTGTAAAAAATACCAAGGCAAGTATTACTCAGAGATGCTCATGTAACTGTTAGAGAGAGACACTGTGCTGTGCCCTACAGCATTGTAACTAAATGGGACAGCAGTTCCTGTGTGCTGAGTGTGTGGCTGTGTGGCACTGGATGCACTCCTGAATCCATGGGTACTTCCAAACATGAAACTTGAGGCTGACAAAGCCTTCCATTGGTGCAATGGGCATGGAGCTCCACACATTGATTATAAAAACTAKACTTTTTTGCTACTGTCCTTAAAATCACACTTCCTTTTTTTCCTCTCTTGAATCTTGCAGACTTTAGAAAGAATAAAAGATTAAGAAATGTTTCAAATTATTTTCAATACAGTGCTAATTTGGTAAGGGTTTGATTGATGGGAGGAAGGAATGACAGTATTTTATATTTCAATGCTTTTAGAATAGAGGGTGTTTGCGAAAGGCACAGTCAGGAGTTAATAAAGCATAGCTTTATGTGCACAAACATTTATCTCCTTTTTAGTTATTTCTCTAATCCTCTTTGTTTACTGCAGTTTTCAAATAAACATCTATCAGGTCTCCATCATTTGAGCTGGAGTGCAGACCTGAGTGGGACGTGTTGTGGATCTCAGTAATGGGGGATTCTAACAAAGCAATGTGGTCAGATATCCCACTAGAATCACAGTTTGTCCAGAAAAATCACACTTTTTTAGCAAAATGCATGTAAACAAAATTATAGAGTAGGGAAAATTATTTTGGAGCCGGGAGGAAACCCAGATATCACTGCTGCTTTTATGCTGCCCACAGTACTGTCTTTTTGTCCTAAGCAATTGGTCCCTGCTTCAGCAAAAGAATGAAGTCTGGTTCATTTGGTGTGAGCTTATGGCAACAATGAATTACTTGAAGTGCAAGTTTGCCCCTCTTCCAATTTCAAATCCATGGCACAGGTAGGGTAGCAGTGGATTTTTGCTCTTGCTCTGCGGAGTGTGTTGCCCATAAAATTGGATATGAGGAAATAATAATTTTTGGTATTATAGTAAGGCATGAATGCCTCCCTCTATTCATGATTTCAGTACTGCTTCCTGGAATTTAGTATTTCAGTGTGAGTTTAATAGCATTGACTTAAATGAGCTGGGAAAGCTTATACACTAGTTACTACTTTATTTTTTTTCCTATCCTTACAGATATTTTACATCTCTAATTATTATTTTGCCTCCTTTTCCCAAACAACTGCCCTTCCCTCCTTCAAAACACAACCTTCTGCATTCTATAATAATTTAAACAGTAGCTACAGTCCATGATAGAAAAACTTGTCCAAGCTGTAAACCTTCCCAGTGATACAGAGACACTCAAAAGGTCACCAGTTCTGCACTGCAGGAGGTATTTGCAGGATTCCAGCAGGGAAACTTGTATGCAGCTGTTATCATAGAAGGATGGATTAAAGAAAAAAAAAAGAGGGAAACAGCAACCCCTAAAAAAAACGTACTGGGAAATTTGACATTGATAGCATGTTGTGGGTCAGTGCTGTATCCACGAGAAAACAGCAAACTGAGCAGTCCCAGCAGGATATTTATTTGCAGGTGTCCATCCAAGTGCCAGGAGAGATATTTGCTGATAAATTTGCCAAGAATGGTGTGCCTGTGTTTGGATTTCCATCCACCTGTAAAGCCTTAAAGATTTGAATTTGATGCATACTGAGAGTAGTTCAGTTTTGTGGACAAACTTTTAATTAGAACAAGAGGAAAGTCATGCCACTAGCAAATCCACTCGTTATATAAAATTCTTGGAAGCCTACTGGTGGCATGTGGTGTATGGAGAAGATTCATTAGTGGTGGCTGTCAGATACATGTTAGGACTTGATGTATCCATGGAGCTSAATTAGGTTCTTGAAGGACATACATAAAGAAACAGCAGTGTTATTGTCATTCATGTGCAAAGCTTTAGAGGTCACTGTAACACCTTGATCATGGCATTTCTGTCTGGTCTTTGCATCAAAACTTGATATGCATCTGTCCTGAACAGGGCTTTTGTCTCCTTCAAGGTGGGAGTGGATTTCCCATGTAGTCCTGGAGCTTTGATTCTTAGGCACTTTGGGATCTTCCATGGTCCCTGTGCTTACCTCAGGAAACATGAAAGTGCAACCCTAATTTTAAATAAAGGATTCTCTATGCTGATTTGCACATTGGAGAAAAACACATGTGGAAGTGTAATAAAATGCTAGAGARTAATAAAATACAGATATGAATGTAAATGAGTAATTTTGTCAGCAGCAAACTAATGAAGCCTGGTTTCCTAGTGGTTTGAGCTTCACATTTGATTTACTGCTACCTAAAAGGTACAAGAGAGAATTGAAGCTTTTCTTCTTGTTGAACTTTTAGAACACTTTTGTGTGCTCTGTTTGCTGTGTGGTGAGATGTGACCTCTTTGTCACCCCTATGCTTTTTCTGTAGCATCTCTGTATTGTGAAGCTGCATCATTTCATARCACTTGAGGGAAACAATTCATCTCTTTAAAACATAGTTGAAGTTAACAGGTGGTTTCAGGAACAAACCCGTCTGTGAAGTCACATGCCCAGCCATGTCCTGGACATAGCAGTGTGAGGTCCATTCCATAAGGAATCACAGGATTGCCTGAGCATACAGTTATCACTGAGGTGGGAAAGACCTTTAGAATCACTGAGTCCAGCATTAACCCAGCACTGCCACGCCCATCACTAACCCATGTCCCTGAGTGCTGAATCCCTCCAGGGATGGTGATGCCACYGCTGCCCTGGGCAGTCAGTGCCAGTGCCTGACCCACACTTCTGGTGGAAACATTTTTCCTGACATCCAGTCTAAACCTACCCTATGCAACTTGAGGCCATTTTCTTGCCCTATCAGGTGTTACCTTGGAGGAGAGACTGACTCCCATCCTACTAGAGCCTCCTCTCAGAGGGCAATGAGCCTCCATTTCTGCAGGCTGGGCWACCCCCCAGCTCCCTCAGCTGCTCCTCACCAGCTGGTCCTCCAACCCTTCTCCAGCTCTGTCTCCCTCTCTGGACTCACTGCAGCCCCTCAGTGTCTTTCTGGCAGGATTTAGTGTGTGGCCTCCCCAGTGCTGARTACAGGGAGACAATCRCTGGTCCTGCTGGCCGCTGGTCCAGGCCAGGTGCCATCAGCCTTTTGGGCCACCTGGGCATACCTGGCTTCATTTCAGCCACTGTTGACCAACACTCCCAGGTCCTGTTCTGCTGGGCACTTTCAGCCACTGTGCTCCTCCAGCCTGGAGCCCTGCAGGCTTGTGAGGGTCCAGCACTTGGACTTGCTGAACCTCAGCCAGCCCAGTGAAACAGCATTTGGTGAYTCCTGATTCACATACAACTGTTGCCTTTTTTAGCAATTGATGCCAGTGATGGAATGTCAGAGATTCTAGCTTTCCATCTGAACTCTTCARTATTCTTGGTGTAGTGAAGGCTGATGCAAAGCAAAGGGAGCYGTGAAAGGCCAAATAAACATGCAGTGTTTTTTTAATCTGAAATTGATTTCAAGTGAATGAGGCTGTGTAATTATTAAAGGAGTAATATTGGGTATAACTATTTTACTGCAAGAGGCATGAATCTGGTGTTTCGTGTAACAGGCAGTAATTTGTAATACAGTTTTATTGATTAAGGCTTATAATCTTGCATGTAAATGTGACTGAATGTGAAACAWTGTCTTTATCAATTTCCAAACAGTGGATAAATTTATTGGTTATGTTTCAGAAACCATTATGAACCATCAGTAGCTTTTTTCAGACTATTATAATTTTACAGAAGAAATTATATCCTTATTATCCCTGCAGTAGTAATGTATGGATCTACCAAGGATTTCAAACTTAAAGGAAAGAAAACTTCAAAATTAATAGGTGCTTATGGCTAATGATAGTCTGAATGATTTGAAGAAAAAACGTGTCCAGATTTTAGTTAAAACATATATGAAAGTGAAGCTCTCAGCAGAGTTCAACCCTGCAACCAGGTTTTATAGGAAGCAGCTGGAAGCCCTCAGAGTGTGCTTCCTGGCCTGGGAGAAGAGATATTTTCCCTCTGCCCTAGCAATTATTATAGGATTTCATGAATGTGCTTCTACCTTTACATGGTGTACCAACTTATCTTTTTTTTTAGCAGCTCAGTGCTACCACCATTGATCACAAAATTCTATATCCACCAGCTCCCAAACCCATTCAAATGAAATGAAGAACAAAGCACAGAATTTTGCTGGGTTGTCTGTTGGAAGAAAAACAATGTCCCAATCTGCACTGTCATTATTTCAACCTTGCAAATGAGAAGGGAGGAAGGTGATGCCCAGGTCCTGCAACTTCAGTGGTGAGTCTGAGTAGGAGAGAAACCCTGAGCAGGAGAGAAAACCTTTTCCTCCAATGATTTACAAACCTATACTTACCTAAGACCCCAGTACAATAAGCTTGGCACAGTTCCCATTGGCATCCTGTAGGTCTGAGATTAGCTCAGCTGTGTTGAAGTAAAGCCCTGTAGCTCTATTTAATAATGAGAAATAGTACCTGTTACATTTTAGATACTTTTTTTTTATGCTTAATAATAGTAGTTCTRTATATCTGTCAATGTGTTTTCAGGCTGTGGACCTTAATTTTCTGCTTTCTTACAGGTATTACAACTCTGTTTTTATTTCCACTTGCAATACAGCTTTTAAGACACCTTTAAAAAAACATCATGATTCTATAAATTTAAATTTTTCAACACTGTTAGTTCATTTCTTTGGAAACAGCAGTGGGACCCTTTTTCTGAAAAAAAAAAAAAAAACTTACCCAGTTTTTAAAAACATTTGCAGTTGTTTTCAAATAGGCAAGTTTCTGTAGCCACATTCTGGAAGTGTGTGTGGGTTTTTTTGCAGCATGTTTACAAATATCTCACCATATCCAGGCAGCTGTCATTATTTATCTTTGGCAAATGGGAATATGGAGAAAAAAATTGAAGTTATATTTGAAGCTGGAGTATCTCACATAAGAGATATAGAGACTTCTAAAATATTTGATGAGAACTAATTCGAACATGTGTTGCTTCTGTGATTGCTTTGCATTAGGGCTCTGCCTTTAGAGAGGGAAAAATTATAAATATTTAGATTAGGGCTGAAAGAACTTTTTTCTGCCTGGAGCTGTTTTTCTGTTTTTTAAGAACTGTAACTTGGACATCTGCAAATGCTGTCTTGTTTGCAAACAGTGAATCAATAAAATAATAAATACAAACCACTGAAGTTAGGATTTCCRTTGATGGATTGTGCATCTGAGAAAAACTTTATTAAGAAACTATGAAGGCCAGTCTTTATAGAACAAAACAAGCAGTATTTTCCATTATACTTCCCATGTTTGCACTGGTTATTTTTTTTTTCAATTAAAATAATTGAAATCTGAGATCCACAATATCATTTTAGATTAATGTTTTGTTTTGAAGTTACAAGGAAGTGTGGATAATTTTTTTCAAAGGTTGTTTGTGACAGCAATGGGATACAAACTCAGTGATCAATGCCCATGATTAAAGCTGAACAAGCTGCTTCCCTTCWTCCTTCYTGCCATCTCGTGCTTTGGCCCCTGTGGACAGTTCATTACCACTGTGCAGCCTGCTTTTATTGATGTGCAAGGTKTTAACCTGTTTGAAAATCTGATTCTCAGGCTAAAGTCCATTGCTTCTTCTGTAGCCCAAATATTTGAGCTCAGTGAGTGTCACTGCTGTTGGATACAGGCCYGCAACAGAACACACCAAAGTTCATGCAACAGCAGCCAAATTTCATTGCTGAGTTCCCCCTTTTATAGGGGCTTCAGATTTCCCATGCTTACACATCTGAGGGTTGGACTCTTAACTCTGCCCAGCTCACTGGCCAGGGATATGTCTGCGTTCCTGACTGAATGGGGTTGGCTGGGATCCCCAGTGTGAGTTCCTATCCCACCTCTCATCATCATACCTGGGGACTTGSTTACTTCTGTTCGAGGTCAGCTGCTTGAGTTGGTGTCTGTTACAGCCARTTTTATCTGTGCAGCTACAGACCAGCTGTRGCTGTCACAGCTGAGAGTGAACAGCAGAAAGCTTGGGAAAGAGTGCAGCTTTGTCCGGGGAAATTCCATGACCCTTTCACACCCCTGGAGGGAGAGGGTACACAAGGAAAATGTCTAAGCAATGCTTAATGTATGCTTTCAGTGTCTCATAATTACCAAAAAACAGTGTGCTGACCCTTTAAAGACATTCATAAGATTGATTGCAGTTATTAAGTGTGGGATTCATCTGCCTAAATGTCAGTAGATGTAGCTGATCAAAGCTTCAGCTCCTGTCATAAAAGGAAACCTGTGTGATGATAGTTGAGGCAATATTCTAAAAATCCTGTGTTTATACCTCGGTGTGCCTAATCCCCACCCTCCCTGCACACATACCCTTGTCATTTTTTATTATTCACACATAATCAGAATTATGAACTTTGGTACTTTCGCTAAGTCATTGTCTGTTCTGCTTTGCAAACATAAACAATGTATTGTTATAGAGAAAGAGGAGCCAGGCCTGAGCTGGAGGTCATAGATTCAGAGTTAATGTAGAATTTGGCACTTGGCTCAGATGTGATTGGCAAGGAGATTTTCAAAAGTCTGCAACTGTAAATTAGAAAKAAATGGAAAAGGATTATGTGAGTGGGAGATGGCTTTGAATCTATAATGTATGTCCCAAGACTGACTTGCTCATAAAGAGCATGTGTTTAATGTGTCATGAAAATATTTAAGTCACGTTGATGTCTGTATAAATATTTCATTTTTAAAGTTGGATTCTGGAGTGGTTAAAAATGAACTCYATGTGCATATCCTTGCTATTATTATGAAGGATAAAAAAAGGAACACCAGAAACTGGGTATCTTTTCACTTTCCAGTCTCATATTCTCACAAGATTTTTTATGTTGTCTTCTGTGATCAAATCAATTTTTTTAGTCATTACTATATCATCTGTTGTGTTCTATAGCACTCCTCTGAGAGATGCTATGGATCTATTATATTAGGAAACAGTTTGGAGGCAGAGTGAACTGCTGCCAAGCAGGCACCCATGTATGAGAGTAAGAATCTGGGTGGGTGACTGAGATGTCCAAAAGGGACATTTGTCTGTCTGTCTTCAGCTACTTCTGTTCCAACCATGATGTATGTCTGTAAATAAAGCAGGATATATTTTAAATGTGCCCATGTTCTGCACCATTAGTTTTTCCACAGTTGGGAARCTAAACTGCAAGAATCTGCACATCTGCTACCACCTGGCAGCTCAAGTGAATCAAGGAGTGAGAGCAGTTAAAAAAAGACCACCCCTGGAGTATTATCTATTTTTCTTCTTGCTATTTYCTTTAAATAAATACAGTTTCTTAATTTAGCTCAAAAATAATTTAGCTCAAAAAATAATTCAGCTCACTGTTTCTGTTGGTACCATATGGAATGGCCTCTGGGGCTTTCAGAAACCATTGGTACTGACAGAGGAAGAGGGAGGAGTGTGCCTGGAGCTGCACCCAGTGCATCCCACTGCACAGGTATCTGTTTGATGGCCCTTCTGGATACACAATGACCTGGTGCCTGAGTCTGTATTTCCCTCTTCTGGAATAGCAGGTGAAATACAAATGAACTTTGCAGGTATCACTCCAGTGCATAAGACTTAGACTCCCCCCAGTTATGACTGTTTTTTTGCTGTTGCTCACAGGTGAAATTTGTGCTTTTAAAATCCATGGGCAAGAAATGCCCTTTGAGGCTGTTGTGCTGAACAAGACATCTGGAGAAGGTTGGCTTCGAGCAAAGAGTCCCATTGACTGTGAGCTGCAGAAGGAATACACATTCATCATCCAGGCCTATGACTGTGGGTCGGGACCAGGTGGAACAGACTGGAAGAAATCTCACAAGTGGGTAAAAATGAGGAGAAATGTATTTTTGCTTTGACATACATTTACTACACAGTCTATGTCTTTGTCAGGTAGAAAGCAAATAAAACAAAGAGGAACCATTGTTGCAATATTCCACCCATTTTTTCATTTCTTTTTGCTATTAGAAAATATATTCCTTTTTTGTTTGCTTCAGTTAAAGCTTTGGACAGGACCCGTGTTCRAGTGGATAAACGCATCTCAGTTTTGGTTTATATTTTCCATTCTTGCTTTCATGTCAAATTACCCAGGTCATAGAAGCTGGCTTTCAATTGATACTTGTAATTTTTAACTAACTTTTCTCTCTGTCCATCTCATTTCAAATGGTAAGAAAAAGAGGTGTCATCCCCTTTTTTTAGTGTATGTSTGTCATAAGCTGAGCAGTGTCACATTTGAACAGTGTCTGACCTCAAGCCTTTGTCCAGCGAGTCTTAGAGAAATTGAAGCTCTCTGAAGAGGAATGTACTGAAGGTCAGTAGGTGGTACTTTTTACTGTGGAGCCAATTCCCTCAATAAGCTTACATGGCACAATGCCTTTTTTTTCCCTTTGAATTCATAAAACTAAGCTCCAGAGCATTTGTCATTAAAGAGGAATTTAACTCACACGGATGTATAAGTTCTGTACAAATAGTTCGTTATGCTGAGAGCCATTATAGTAAATTATTTATAGTAATCATTCTTCCTTTTGCTCATCCAGGACACATGGCAATTAAAAATTTAAATAGGTCTATAATGCATGCTGAATTTTCAGGATGTTTTAAAAGAATACAGATTTGGAGGAAGCCTGCAATAGTGGAGAACCATCAAATCACAGAAACAGATTTTGCTTCACACTATATAATTTTATTATGTTCTCCCCTCTCATGTCAGTAACAATCTGGTAGAAATCCTGTTGTGGAAAATTTTGGTCCAATCTTGACTAAATGAAATGTGGCCCACTGCCACCAGACTTTGTCTAGGAGCATGCTGCCTGAGGTCCCAGCCTTTACCTTGCCTCTGCCATTGCTCCTGAACATCCCTTCTGTGTCCCTCTATCACCCTGCCTATCAAACCAAAAAGCAAATCCTTCCAAAGCAAGGCCTGTAGGGCTTACTCCCTAAATACCAAAAGCCTTGGTGGGCTACATGTACAGTGTTGTAACTAATTGAAGGATTAGATAATTAGCATCAGCAGACRGTGRGAGCCTTACTTAATATGGAAGAATGTTTGTAAACTGACCGTTTTTAGGTAGTGGATATAGAAGACCACTGTGATTTTTTTCCCTCTTTGCTTATTTTACCCTGTAATGATATCACTGACTTTATGCTGGGGTTCATTTTTAGAGGCAGATTTTAATTGGGAGCATCATGAAAACCTCCCTACAAGCCCTGGCAATAGRCTTTTACCTACTGTCACATAAAKATGCTAAATTGGGCAAATTAAACATAAAAATTCAGTAATATCTCATTTTAATAGGGGCTTACATAGTTTTCTAGATATGTTTTGTTCATCTTTTCAAGTGTTTTGAAAAGAAATAGTTAGAGATCTGTCACAATAAATTAATTTCTCTCTGATATTTTTTGTGCCTATTTTAGGGCAGTAGTCCATATCCAGGTAAAGGATGTCAATGAGTTCTCCCCAGCATTCAAGGAGAGTGTGTACAAGGCCTCAGTGACAGARGGGAAGATCTATGACAGCATCCTGCAGGTGGAAGCCACAGATGAGGACTGCTCCCCACARTACAGCCAGATCTGCAACTACGAGATTGTCACCACAGATGTGCCCTTTGCCATTGACAGGAATGGTAAGTGCTGCCCCAGCAGGGCTTTCTGCAGGGCTGGCAGTGCCTGGGAGCACATGCTGATCACCTGGCTGGAGACAGAGCTCCAGAGAGAAATCCTGTTTCATCTCTGAGAACAGAGGAATCCTCACACTGAGCAATTCCATCCCTTTTGTCTAACACAGGAGCAGAAAGCAATGCAGTAATCTCCTGTGGAAATTAAACCACCAGATTTAGGTGAGCAACATGATTCTTGGTTACTCAGTCCATTCTCCTAATTGTCTCAGATCCTGTTTCCTATCCAAGTGATGGCATTCCCCAAGGCAGCGTGTATTTCCCAATGCAGGGTTTATTCACTGGATTATAGCTAGTCCTRTTCCCTGAACTTCCTGAAGCAGAGCCTGAATATGCAATATTCTGCAGATGTTTATTGCTTGTTAAATCTTTTAGGATCACAGGTCCACAGACCTGCCCAGTTGCGGTGCTTCCTGAAGTGGTTCCATAATTCTGCAGCACAGAAAGRAATGTACTTTGGAGAATTAGTACCATTTCTTAAGTTTTTATTGGTTTGTTTTAGTTGTTTTTCTAAAGTAGATATTTTATATTTTAAGGAAAATAATAAACCATTTTAAGTCTTCCATATGCAGCAGCTTTTGACCTTGGTGGCCCAAGGTCAAATTATCAGCTTCCTGGAACAGCAAAGAACATGGAACTGAGTTTGGGACTGGTGGCTGAGCTGCATGAAAAGTGTGTGGAATGTCCTTCCTCCCATTCTCAGCTTGCTTCAGACAATACAAAATAGTTTCCCCTGAAGAAACACCCTGTGTGCATACCCAGCAGTGCTCTGATTTATCTCTCCTAGCAGAAGCATTTAATCAATGTTGTTTGTAGGAGGAGAGTACAGTTTGAAAGTTAAATCTGATTTTTGGCCAAATTGTAAATTGAAATAATGTATGGAGCTACTGTTTTCTCTAAGCAGTCATTTTTATGTTTGGATGCTTTATAAAAACTCTTTACCCCATTCAAAAATTATTCATCTATATTTGTGAAGTTCTTGCACAATGCACAGATGAGCATGAGAAGACAATAAACCTGTTACATCAATGAATTGTAATGACTTTGGGGAAAAATCCATCTTGTTATCACACACTGGGAAGCAAGTGTATGGTATAGGAAGTGCAATTATGAGGAATATGTTTGTTGTTGATTAAATGAGGGCAGCTGGTAGAGTAATCCTGAGGATTCTTGAGAATCCAGAGAACTGCACAAAGGATTTTTTTACAGCAAGTGGGCATTTGGAAGCAATTCCTTAGAATCTTTTCCTCTCTTTCTAAATGAATCTCTTTCTAAATGAAAGAATTCCCATGTTATCATTAAAGAAAGTTCTCCATGTCCCTGAATCCAGTTTTTTCCAAGGCTCCACATGACTTGCCTGTGTGGAGGGTGGGTACTTAGAGAAGTCACAGGTTGTCTCATAATTTCCTGCAGGGTTTGTGGCAGATATGAGGGACAGAGAATACCCTGAAATTGGTGTGATACAGAGCAGTCATTTCTACTGCTCATGTCTTTTCAGACCCTATCACACAGAGCAGCTGCCTCAGGAGTGTTCATGTCTTTTTACAGTCAGAGACATGATCAAAAGCATGGTTAATGTCAGGARTCCTTGGTTACATCTTTGTCCTCTTGTGCCTGGGACCTGCTTTTCAGCAAAGGCAATGAKAAAATCATTGATTTAAATGTGACTTTAAAGCCTGCTGTGAATAATTGCTATAAGGTTGCAATACTTGTAGTTTCTTGGTCATGAATTCAATTAATATTTTGGTTCTATTTGTTCAYTAAAAAACAGTGCTGCCAACAGTAATTGCACTCTAATTTTCAATTTTTTAAGATATTGGTAATTGCTTAAACCTACTGGGATTAGAGACAAAGTTAGAATAAATGGCTATACTTTTATTTAGTGACAGAAATATGTTGCTTAGTTCCAACATATTTCACTGCTGAGAATGTCTCTCTATGGCAGCTGATATAAACTTTCTCTGGTGCAAATTCTTTGGAAACATGCCCATTTTTGCTCCCTGTAGAGTGGTTAAAATAGATGTATGAGATGCCTGGGACTGTCTGGTAATTCTGTTCTAATTAGGATTTTATTAACAGGGATTAGCCATTGTGAAATACAAATCTAGGTTCTTGTGTCTTCTGCAGGTTATGGGGTTTTTTATGCTTTTCAGTCTCCTACATGTGGAGTTTCATTGCTCAGGATAACCAGATACCTTAAAAYCAAATCTAAATATTGCAGGGGGTCCCACAAGATGGAGGTAGGAGTGAATTGTGAGGAGAACATGCCACTGTTTGCCCCAGATGGTGGATTTTTTCATGATCAACATACGGAACTCACCCCAAACATATGTCTGTAAAAAGATGAAGCTATTCCATCAGCCTTTTTCTTTTGGCAAAGCATTGTCTTGTTAGGTAAAACTTATTTCTTGTCCCTAGATCCATGCATGGAGCATTTTTGGCCTTGAAAAATTATATTACATGTTGGGGAAGGTTTGCAGAGAGGCAGAGAGAGCCCTCTGGGCTATGTTGGTACAAGGCTGCCTCATCCCCACTCCATGGGCGGCAGGAGAGGGTGGGCACAGGACGCAGTATCAGCTTGGGGGTATTTCCTACAGGTCCTTGTAACTTAAGCACTTTGGGAAGGTAATCTAAAACTTCCCAGTTGCGTTTGGGAATTCTGGCCCTTGGTGTGTGATTTCCTTGTGGATAAAATTACTTTGTGTTCTGAAACTATAGCACTAATAAAATTCACTCCTGTATATGATGAGCCCAAGTTGGAGGGTAATGAACTCTGAGTCATAACATACAGTCATGTAAAGGCAGAGGACAAATTTATGCTTTGCTGTGCAAAGAACTGTGATTAAGGTATAAGGTGTAATATGTTTTAAAGTAGTATTTCATGCAGATTAGTATAATTTTCTCTGTAGCAGAGAATCCATATCAAGTAAGTTACTGCAGYAATATTGTGTAGGTTCTTTTCAGGTGACAGAAAAATTAGACCACAATGCACAGATCTGTCAGAATGCCAGCAGAACCCATTTCTATTCACATRTCTTGTGCTTTATTTGTCAGGGATTATGGTCAGATGATCTGGAAACTCAGGTATAGATACAAATTCTGTCATGGCTCTGACCTAGTYTCACCTCAAAAATGACGATGACTCTTATTTGCCACCCAGCTCTGAGGAGCACTTTACAAATGCATATTCAGACTGTTTGAGGTGAWGATGAGACAGGGACCTGTCCAGTCAGTGCAGGTTTTATCAGGTTACAAATCCTTGACAGGACAGGACCTCACAAGATCCCCTTTTACAGCACCCAGAGCTGCAGTAGGATCTGTGCAAACTTCATATTGCCAGAAAAGTAAAGCCAAACTTTATAACTGAGCATCTGCATTTGGTATTTCTGTATTTATTAAATGACAGATTCTTTCCATTATTATTTAAAAATAAACCTTTTTGATAAGAAGATCAATGGATTTACTAACTGTGGAATTTAGGAGGGAATTGCCATACTAAATCAGTCAAATCTTTCCCCATTCTAATGACTRCTCCAAAGTAAGGTGGAAGAGCCATAAAAGAGGGATGCCTATATCCATCTATGCCTAAAACTGACCTTGAAGAAACAGAGGTGTAAATGTCAATGTCCTCAGGAAGGACTTTTTATATTCCTATAGTAAATGATCTGCTTTTTGTTGCTTGAAAATTGGTTATAGCTCTGGGTATTACCAGGAAAAGGCAGATATTTAGGAAGACTGAAAAAAATATATGGACTAATTTTAAATTGTGTAGRAATGTATTTACTTCTCCAATTAAAATTTTCTCTTTTTAATGTTATTAATTACGTTTTTGTCTATGGGTGAGATCTGAACAGAAACTTTCAGACTWTCATCCCTAAAACTTTAATTACTCTGTGTTTATAGTGCTTCCCTTCTGTGCCTACTTTTTWATCTTATTGATTAAATTATAAAAACCCAAAGAATCATAAAGCATTGGAGGTAAGAGAAAAAAGTTATTAGGAAATCAGTAAAYTATTGGGTAACATCTGCAAGTCCAAATGACCTTCAAGAATAACACTTAAGAGTCAGAATCTTTGTAGCCAAACATGAAATGGCCATAATGAAATACAGATCTTGGAAGATAGATGAAATGAAATGTAAATATGTTGTAATGATTTATAAATTTTGTAGGACAGTTGATGTGTCCCACAAATTCTAGCAATCTGCTAATGAAAATTTGGACAGTTTTTGCTTCTTGAGAATTATCTTTGCTGGTCACAGACTAAAATAATACCAARGACAACCAAACAGGGAAATATAAATATTCATGTACTAAATAATATAATGCAGAAAAACCAGAAGAACTAAGCAGACATAAAATCAGTAATTAAGTATATACAGTGGCAGTTTTTCATTAAATTCTCAGGCAGCCAGTAATCAGGCGACTCAGGGTTGTAAACTGGGGGATTAGATTTTTTTGTCAATCACTAACTCAAAACTCCATGAAGTAGTTGGTGTCGTTGTTGCAGTTCTTGTGGGGAGGAAAGAGCTGTGATATGGCAGGCCTGAAAATGCCTGGCAAGATGARGTATCCCAGACAGAGAACCCCAGARTCTGCAGGACACTGTCTTGTTTCCAAATTAGYCTTCAGCAGCTCGTTCCATTTCTCCTTTCAAAACATAAAAATATGAGAAGGACTTGTCCTTYTCTGTGCCCTGCTCACAAAGGGCACTCAGAGTCAGAAGTAAATGGAGTTTTGGGCCTGACTTGTAACTGCAGATGCAAGGATCTATTTAAGCTACAGGTTTTGAACCTGATGGTCCATTTCAGTTAAACTCCTCTAAAGATGGCTTTAATGTAGTGGTAGTAGTAGAAGGAAAAGTGGTAGGCTCTGACAAGATAAGGAGTGTGCAGCAGAGACACCTGCTAAAAGTCTTCACTTGTCAAATTAATGGAGCTTTAGTGAAAGACTTCTTTGAAGAAGCTGCATTTGTCTGCTTTCTCCTGTCTCTCACTCATTTGAGTAAAAAGAAAAACAAGAATGAAACCCAAATTCTCAAGCCAAARCTAACGTTTTGTCCCTAACAACTGTGGGGATCAGTTCACTGCACCTGACTAAAATTCCAGGATATGGGGACTGTCCTTTTCATATTTAGCACAAACAACTGGATTTTGCTGATCCTTGCTTGCAAGCAGTTGTTACATGTRGCACTGCTGCAGAGTAAGTTTGTTCCTTGAATTCTAGAACAAAAATCCTCACTCAAAGAGATGGTAAAACAGACAGCCCTGAGCAAAAACACAAAATTAAACAGGGTGAAGTTTCAACTTGTGCAAAAAGTAAATTTCAGTGGAAATGGACAGAATTTAAATGCTGGACTTTTTAATAGAAAACCCATACTTTTTGTATGGTGCTCTCCCAGTCTTCCAGGAACTATTCAGAGAAAGATCTTTCCCTTTCCTTCTGAATGTTCTGATGTCTTTATTCCCAAAACAGGTTTGGTCACCTTTMTATGTATGTCAGGTTCAGCAGATAAACCCTGCTGTTGCTGGGTTTTATTTTACATGAGATAACTCTGTGCTACCTTATCAAATACTGCTAAGCAATGTAATGCAGGAAGGGATTCTGGGKCTTTTCCTATTTTTAAAATGTCTCCGACCTACAGGGAAATAGCTTTTGGGAAAACAGGAAGATACTTGGGTTCAGTAGTGGATCTTAGGAATGTGGCTGTTAAAATCATGTATTGTGGGAGATGTGGAAAATGAGGGTGCACCTACTCATTGCTGACAAGGTGTAACTGCTTATTCCTTTTACCATCTTACTTTAGAAAGTGTTGTTGAGCAGATGTTTTCTCATAGTGCCATACCCACATGATATCCCTYCCATCTTATATTTGCCTACAAGCTTCTTATTTCTCTGCTGTGTCAGAAGAAAATCATTCCTGTTCATCAGAATTKTCCTGTTTGTGCATGTCCCTTATGCTTCAAAGAGCTTAAAGTCACAAAGCACTTGATGAACCAGGACCCAAATGTTGTAGTTTGTGGATGCTCARCCAAGAATGAATCTCTGAGTGTTTTCTTGTGTTGAACCTCCAGGTAACATCAGGAACACTGAGAAACTGAGCTATGATAAACAGCGCCAGTATGAGATAATGGTGACAGCTTTTGACTGTGGGCAGAAACGTGCGACAGAAGATGTCTTGGTACAAGTTAACATCAAACCTGTGTGCAAACCAGGCTGGCAAGGTAAGGTTGAATAGCTTTTCTATTTTTATTTAAATCTCTTCTTTTGTGTTTTTCTTACTGCGAGGCAGAGGTGTGTTTTCCCTCTACCTGGCAGTAAGGAGTGCTTATTGCACTGGYGTGGAAAACTGCTGCAATTTCTTCTGCTTCATTCCGAGCCTGCAAACAGAGTGGATGATAATCCCATGTTTGCTTCCATTTGCCATGCTTCTTCTCTAGGCAGAATAAAGAGCAGACCAGACAAAAAGAAGTACGACAACTTTCTGCTCTAATATGTTATCTCATTACTCAGTCTGAATATTCTGGAAGGTAAAAAAAAATGCTGCTGATTTGCCATTGTCCTACTATTCCTTAAAAGAAAGCTTTTGAAGCCACCATGGCAAGGTACTTCTGCCATGTGAGCTGGAGTTGTTCAGGTCATCTTGTTCCAGGTTCAAGATTGTCCTTTGTGGCATGCAGGAGCCAAGGCACCCTTACTGGGAGTGAAAAGCATCTTTAAAGCTGATTCGTGTCTTGATATGGAGACATTTCAGTAAGAATCAATTTGATTTTCTAAAAAGGCTGAAAGGATCTATACCTTGTCTGGAATGGAGAAAACTCCAGCTGACAGTGTACAGGGAAGATAGATATGCCCCTAATTATTAGGAATTAAGATGGAAATGAGGGCTGGATTACAAACAAACCAATTGGATGTGACCATGTTATGCAGGTGTTACTCAGGACTAACTTCACCTCCATAACTGTGATTTTTAAACATAATCACTGAGCAGGAAAAAATCAGTTTGGCTGTTCTACTTAAAAGTAAATTTGCAGGTTGACATTTAGAAGAAAATAAAGGTTTTCTTTGTGAAATAAGAAGCTCTGGTCTAGAGGAGTAATAAAATGTTTGCAATAGCAGGATTCCATTTCCACTGCCCTCACTTGGAGCAGAGCCACTTTTCAGTTTTTTGGGATGTACTAGTACCCAAATACTTTGAAGAGCATTTTTGTTGAAAAAAAAATACAACAATACCTATGAACTATTCCCACATTTTCTAATTGATCTTAATGTTCAAGTGATTTATTCTATAAAACTAATTATGTTCACTTTACACTGGAGAAATGTTGTATTTCCATTTTATAGAGTTATCTCAGATAAATTGAGTGCCCCCAAATTAGCTTGAGATTTGTATTAAAATGGGTGTAATTGATGAATGTTTTTTTCATTTCTATATTTTTTGTTTAGATATTTTATTGATTGAATAAGTTTTGCAAAGGTGATAATGGTGTATTTCTATTGCCCAGTATTATTTCACGGTTCTTGTGGTTGTTGTGGTTGTTACCGGTGGCTTTAGACACCAGACAGCCAATAAAAGGAAAAGGAACAACCACAAACAGGTTTGGTTGGGGTTTGGGGGCTTTTTTTGATGCTTTGTTCCTGCTATTTGTACCTTTCCATCTGCCAAACATGTGACTCTTTACCTCCCTAGCACATCCGCAGGTCAAGGGGCACAAAATACAAGAGGATGTCTCCTACTCAGGGTAGAAGGTCTTTAAGTAAACTATTGGGTAGATAGGGCTTCAGTCCTTAATTATTATTAATTCATTAATTGTAATTTGAAAATGGACTGCAMCATAATACTTTTAGAAATTTATACATGTTCTAATAAATAAGCAGATGGGATTCTCATGCAGAAAAGCCAATTCTTTATTCATAAAGCTCATATTTATAGGAAATATAAGAAGGCACTGTGTTAACCTAATTGGTCACCAATAGGTGAAACTCAGTTCATTGGTCAGTAAAGGCTATTGGATATGGTTATCAAATTTTCTCTCTCTAGATATGCTTACATATTTTCTTCACTGATTCTTATGGGACAGATTAATTGTTTATACAGGTACAAACTTACTTTTCTCTCTAAGAATAGGTGGTTGTGGTAATTCTTGTAATTTTTCTTTATGGGAATTTAAAAGATACATCTAGCTTAGATGGAGTAGCAGGGCCTAAACCATATTTTATAAGGCCTTTCTTTTATAATATCTCTACCTGTCTGCAACATATACATTTCTGTTAATGAGATTTTTTTATGCCTATTTATTTATAAAGGTGGAGAAATTTATGTAGGCTATTTGCCAGTTTGAGCCCATATCTGTAAAAATCACCTGTTTCTAGGRAAAAAAAATAAGATCAAATAAGCAAAGCTTTCCAAGAGTATTTCTAGTAGTTAAAGAGGAAATCTGGAGACTGGAAATGGAAGATATTTATAATATTCTTTCTTCCCTGTGTCTGCTGCTCTGTGACCTCCCTACAAAGGGGCAGCCAACAGGTTTGCTCCATCTTCTTTAAAATAATGCTATATTTGTAAAGAGTCGGTRACTACAGGAAGTAAAATAATGGGAGGTTTTTGACAGAAAAGAGGAATATTCTGAGTCTTTTGYTTTAATAGAGATGTTGCTAAAACACGTGATTTTTTTTCCTTGTTCTTCAGTGTTATCCTGAAAAAATAAATACTTGGATTTTCAATTTATGCCATTGGCACTTGGTTCCTGAAAGTTAATGGCTTTTGTAATTTGAAATATTGTGCACTATTACRTAACTATCATTAATAGAGATTGGAGTAGTCTAATGCAAATTCAGTGTTAAAAAATTTAGTGTAGCAAATTTCAAAGTAGGTAACCTTCAGGTAACCTCCACTGTGCAGGGCTGGGACAGGGAAAAACAGGCTTATGTAAAACAATTCAAAATTATTCCTGTTTCTTGAGGCCAACAGCGCGTGCGACTGATGTGTGGCAGAGTGG
The DNA here is from genome assembly GCA_902810485.1 of Alauda arvensis. Taxonomy (NCBI): domain Eukaryota; kingdom Metazoa; phylum Chordata; class Aves; order Passeriformes; family Alaudidae; genus Alauda; species Alauda arvensis. Next base: position 1,080,113 of record CADDXX010000236.1, read on the forward strand.
ATAAGGCTCCACAAGCCAAGGAACTTTCCTTTAATCCATCTTTCCTGGGGCTAATAGCATTGAAGTCTTCATTAAATCCAGGAGCTGCTTCCCTGCTCTCTGATGATAGACATTAATACACCAGTGGCCAGATCCCCACATAGGCATTTTCAGCAAAAAAACCTCCTCTCTATTCAGAGGCTACCTTAGAAACAAATTTGACCCAAGCTGACATCTGCTCTCTGAGCAGACCACTTTTGAGTGCTATTTGTATCCAGAGCAAGCTAAAAATGTGAATCAATGAGCTGAATTAATTCCTAATCAATTATTTTAATAGGAAATTCTCATTAGTGAGTTTTGTCAAGTGATTTCTAGAGCTGTGCTACAAAATCTCTTMATGCCAGCTATGTTTCCATGTCCATGATTTCTAAACAGTGGAGTGACCATGTCCTGCCAAGTAGGTAAAGAACTGCATTACCAAGAAAAGCTGGATGATGATGGTACTCCTGACATGATWATGGCTCCATCTGCAGTCAAAGATACTCTGATTTTTGGTTTAAAATATTTTTAAACACAGTTATGTGGTTTCAATCCTACGCGAAAACCTGTTATCTTCAGCACCTTCCCCAGGTTCTGGCCCTCCCTCCATGGCTCTGCCTGGTTTCAGTTCTGTGGACACAAAGCTCACACTACACTTCTTCCTGGGCAGTCACTTTCAATGGGGTTCTTTTCACTGCAGTTATTTTAATGTCACAAATACTGATTTCTGTGAAGTTACATCTTCCTTATTCAAAGTAGGGTGGACAGACCTGTGGCACTCCAGTACTAAATGTCCATACAGAATTTTCATTAAATAGCATGAGGTGAAGTAAGACAAAATCCTGCAATCTATACCAGGTTTTCTTTAGTTCATTTATGGTATTGTAATATTTTATCACATTTCTGTTACTTTCAGGAACAGTTTTCATGAAACTGTTACTGTGCCCCCATTTTGCAATAACAAATGGAAATTAAATATAACACAATGTGCTGAAAGATACAACATAGCAGAAAATTGAAAACAATTATTACTGCACCAAGCTCTATGGTGAGCGATGTACTGTGTGGGGAGAAAAAGACTTTAGCCTCAAAATAAAAAAAAAAAAAAAAGAGGGGCAGAATCATGGACCCAAAAACTTGAAAAATATGTTTAGAGACTGTTAGAGGCCTGCTCAATTGACAGTTAAACCACAAGGGAGGTTGCTTCCTAAAATACAATTGATTTCAGACAGAAAATAGTTATTAGAAGAAATGAACTTCTCTAAAGCAACCAAATACCCTGGGAAAGTGTCAGAGCTCACAATAAGAAATCCTGGCTGTGCTTTCTGGGGTGATGAGTGTGGAGCAAAGACAACAGCACAAAACTCAAAAGTCRCATTGTTTCCCCTCATGAAAGGAGACTTCTTCCATGCCAGATTTCACATGGCCTTGCATTAGGCAATAGTGACTAACCTGCAGTTGAACAGTTAAGAGACTGAATAGAGAACAGCATCGAGACTCAAGTGTTTTGCCAGTCTGAAAAGATTTCTTGCATTTATCTTTCAAGGTCTGTGAACCCATATGCATCCACACTCAACTACCCAAGAAAAAGAATAATGTTGAGGTTCTTTAAAAGTTCATCTTAAAAGAGATAGTCCTGAAAAATCCAATTACTTTTACATAGTGTTGGCTTAAAAGTAGTTTTTAAATAAAAGCTTCTCTTTTTTTATTCACCTAATAGATTATAAAAATATTTCATTGAAGTGGTTAATGTGTCAAAGACAGTATGCATAATTTCATTTCTAAGGCATGTAGGGCTCACTAAGGTGATTTGCTACCACCTAAAGACACATTCCTACCACCTCTTAATGGGTGAATAGTCGTGTGCAGTCAGATCAGCTCAYTCTTCCTGCTGAAAGAAAATCCTTTTTTTGTACAAAGAAGGACGGGACCTTCCATTTCAGGAGCAGAGTGATCTCACATCACTTCTGAGTCAACATTCCTCAGAGATGCTGTTTCCAGTAGCTGCTGAATAACTTCAGAATGGTTTTCATGGGGCCTTTCTAGTAAGATCAAATTACTGAGAAAAAACCAAACCATATTGGCTTTCAGCCTGCCAGTGCTTTTAACAAGGAGGAATATGATTACTAAGGCAATTGATTATTTGGAGGAGGCTGGTCAAGTGCAGGAACCTTGCTGATGAGGATAATATTCTCAGTCTTTCGGAACAATTTTAAAGGGCCAAGTATTTTCTGCACAAAACATAAATCAATTTGTATTACTGTTGTGTGCACACATATCAGCTCAAAACACCATCCTTGTGTTGTCTTAGCTGTAAAGATATTCATCTATATTTTTATAAATGAAATTTGTTGTGAAGCAGGGAGACTTTATTATGCCAGTCTAGGCTTGGCACTGCTGTGCACACATCCTTCAACCAGGATAATCGGGATGAAATACTTACATTCAGCTGTTAACTTGAATGGCATCATTTTAGTAAAATACTCAGTCTAAATCACCACTCCAGACATTTGAAAATTAATTGAACTCCTGAGTACTACCACGTTTTGAGSTTAAAATTTGCTTAAGTTCATATTTGTTTTTTTAACTTGTATCTACGTTGTTTTTATTTTGCTTTGACTACCAGACATATTCAGAAAAAGCAATCATACCTGTTCCAATCTATTTTTTCAGATATGCTCTCTTTGGTAATTTCTGTGTCTACCTTATAGCTAAATACTATTGAGACATTTTGGCAGGATCAACTTGATTTTCTAAAAAACCCTGGGCACTCCRGGTCCTTTCATGTTTCTTTTTACCATGGCCTCTTACTGAAAACAGTGCTTTACATATTCCAAGCCTGCCTTGCTTTGAACTGGCCATRTCAAACTGGTGGCCCAACTGTTCTTGTCTTAATTGAATCAGCTCTTTTTCCATTTGTCATTTTTTCAGTGATTTCTCAGCAGTTTGCTGAAGTTCCTGAGCAATTTGTATCATTACAAAGCACTATTTCTGTGACACYAGTTCTCAAGGTCATTTTATCTTAGGATATCCTCGTTCTAGATTGACTTCTAGTTTGGCRCTGCCTTCCTTTACCTTCACTGGCAGCAGTAACTAACATAGTTCTGGTCTTGTGCCAGGACCTCAAATGGAAATATCAAATAACTCCCAAGGCAGACTCACAGGGATCATTACCAGATAGTTCCTTGTGTACCATGACTTCAYGTTTGCGGAGTAACCCATTATTGCCCTCTCTTCTGCTTATCTGTGAGGACTGAAATCTGAAACCAGTCTTTTTCATCTTAAGTGATACAAAACCCCCATTCATTTTAGACCTATTTAATTAGATTTTTATTTCCATATAACTCTGTGGAAGATAACTCCTTTGTTCACATTTCTGCACTTGCAAAAATAGCCTTTTCTGTTTTGAATTTTCACTGCAGGATCCTCCTGAGCTTTACTGGGACAATTATAATTTCATGGAGTTGTTTCATATCTCTGAGATGCAGCTGACAGCATTGTTCCATTAACGTTTGCTCTGACCAAAAGTTAAAGCACCATGGGATATCCAGCTAGATTTGAAGCTTTTCCTTATGATTTTTTTTCCTCTGAATGTAAAAWGTTCCACATATTCTTAGACCTTGGGCTGAAAAAATGAAGACTTTCCAGATGAGTTATGACACTCAGTTCATTGATTTGGGTGACTACTTTATGCAGTGTTTCAGAGTCTGTCTTTGAGAATCTGGGAAGCACTTTGCAGACTCTCCAGCAGAGACATTAGAAACCTGTGACCAACCCAAACCTGGCAAGAAGGTTATTTCCTAAAGGAAAGCAAGCAGAGAGCCAACTGTAATWGCAGAGCTGGCATGGTGGGGTGATGTATTCATCACCCAGGGTTGAGGGAAACAGGGCAGACCCAGAGAAGGGAGCCAGGCTCAGCCAAGATGCCAGATCCCCCTGCTGGAGAGGAGGCAGGTCCCAGGAGGGGGATGCATGGATGAGGGTTGGCACCAGGTCACTGGGCAGGTCCACAGTGCTGAGGCTCTGTCAAGCCAGAGCAGCCAGCCTGGGCTGGCTTCTGGATCCAGGGATGCTGTGGCTGAGCCAGACCAGCACCTGTAGCCCAGCCTGATGGGGATGAGCTTAAACAGAGCTCCAGGCCCATGGGGGGTAAATGGAGGCCCCAGGTGAAGCTTAGGGAGGTTCATTAGGGCTTATTAGTGCCCTTAGGGCTCTGACGCTGTGGRAAATATGTTATTCAAATGCAATCTCACAACATATAATAGCTTAGCCCRTGCTGTTTCATAGTTTTTAGTCTTATGTGTTTATTTCACTAATTAATTCACCACTAGATCTGGGAAATTTATCACTTAATGGAATGGTCAGTGTCAGTAGTCAGGCACAAGAGTTACTCCATTGGGTTCACCAGCTCCTGCAGCAGCAGCCTTTCCACTGTCCTGTACTACGCACAAATTTCTGTCTCTTTTTTGTTTCTCTTTTTAAAACTACCAACATGCTGCACAAGGAAAAGGTGTATATATCTGTTTATTTATGCTTTAAGATGTGCACTTAAATCTCTTAGGAAACCAGCTGACCTTTGGACATTCTCTTTACTGTGGAAACCCTTTTACTGAGTCAGAYCTGATTATCATTTCCTTAACAAGTCACTCATCTTTCACATAAAGTAGACACCAGAGTAACCTTTAGCCAAGTCTCTAGCCTACATTAACAGCACAGATGTAAGGATGCTGCAGAGGAAACAGAAGAGATACCAATTACACTGCTCTGGSAACCGTCTGTTCCCGCAATTATGTAGGGATGCTGCAGAGACTCACTAATGGCAGCACATACATTTTATCTTACATTTAGCTGCCAAGATGCACATCTTCAGTGCAACAGGAGAGAAGTTTTGCATTTCATTGTGTTGCAATTGTCTTTGATTATATTGCTGTCATTTTTAACATTATGAAATGGAATCAAAGTTATGGCGCACACATGTAGGAGACATGATTCACATCATACCTCCTCTGCATAATCTCCTTCAAGGAAAAAAAATCAGATTAAATACTTCTTAGTGTCATCCTGCATTAGAAATTAATTGAAATATGGATCACAAAGACACAAAGGAAACCTTAAGTTTAGAGATCAGGGAAAGTCTTTACATTACCTATCTGTTAAAAGGAAAATGTGTTTAGTGCATTGGGATTTACTTTTAAAGGCTCAAACTGTCACTGAAATTTGATCCATTTTGATCTTGGGATAGTTTGAGTGTCTCAGCAATCAAGATCCATGTTTACACAGCTGATCTATAATTGATGAAATCTGAACCACAAGTTTGACATGGTGATATTTACAGTCTGATGTTGTATTGTAGGGATAACCCAGCTGGGGCTGTCTTGCATTGTCTGGAGCAGCTTTACACCACAAGTGGCAAGCAAAAACCTGTTGAATTWTAAAATCTAAACAGAGGCTGCAGAACTAAACATTGCTAGTTTTATTCAGACCTTCCYCCTGGGATTAGTCTTCTACCCTTACAACGTTTACTTCCCTAAGTTTGCAGTGCAATGTGGTGTTGTAGCAGGACTTSTGTCAGGTTATGTGTCAAAGGAGGAACTGTTTTTGTTAGGTTTAGCTAATCTGAGTGCAGCCTGCCAGTTCAAGTGGGATTATGTATCTGAACATATCTAGAAAATACCTAAATTTARGGGCTTTTGCAGACTTACATTATATCAGGCTTCTCCTCTGAGTCACTCYAGTGGAACTGAAAAAGTTCCACCACATTCCTGAAGGGAAGGTGCTGATCTTCTGAGTAAGTCCAAAAGTTTTGGTGTAGCTCAGAAATGAAAATGTGGCTGAAAGCAGCAGAAATAGTCAGAAGGGTTTCAGATATATATATGACTTTATTTTCAGTTTTGGGTAGAGMAATACAATGCCTGAACTGGTGAATAACATATTCTAAAGATCAATAATTCATATATTATTAGTTTGTATAAAACCAGCAAATTATTTTATATTTAGCTGAAGTACCTGAAAGAATTTGCTGTTCTTGTTCTATTGGAAAAGTGTGAACTTCAAATTTCTGCAATGGAGAGGGAACAGAAACCTATTACTGTAATGATGTCMCATACACAGTACTTGAATTTCTAATGGAGCTGTTTAAATGGACAATTGCAGAGAAATTATGCAATACTATAGATCAAATCTAACTTATTATGGAACAAAAGGAGTGAATTACCTGAAAATTACAACTGATATAGCAACTCAGTTATATGTGCACAGACAGTCATGTAGTCATGGTTGTCTTAGTCTTCATGTAAAAGTCTTCAAGGTTTTGGTAGACAGATCCTAAACATATTTTCAGAATGTTCCAGGAAGTCTCATCTTCCTCTTGTTAACAAAATGCTGCATGATTACCAATTGGGTYATGTCAGGAAGAAGATCTAAGAATTCTTAAATGCAGACTAGTGGTTGTAGCATCTTWGATTGGACTCTGGACCAATGACTGCCTTACACTTCAAAGTGTTTACAAGGACATTCAGACTTTCTTGTAAATGTTGAATGCAGTTTAAGACCGGGGAGAGAGCACCATTTTTTAAGCTTTCTGAAATGAGATCTGTTGAAAAACACCAAACTCCTTCACCTACTAAATGCACATATATATTTGTGTCCACTATTAGTTTTCTTTCCACTGATATTTAGAATGAATCTCTGTCCATTTGCTTTCAGGGATTTTGTTGACTGCCAAGACCTAGAGCTTTTCCAATTATGAAGTCTTCTTTTACTTAGAAAGACTTGAACTTGTTACAACAAYGAGGGCAACATGGCCAGAAGGCTGGAACATCTTTCCTTTAAGGAAAGATTGAGAGTTGGAGTTGTTCAGTGTGGAGAAGGCWCCGCAGAGATCTTGCTGAGGCCTGTCAGTGTTTGAAGGGGACTTACAAAGAAGTTGGATAGAAAGATTTTACTGAGGCCTGTAGTGACAGGACAATACACAACAGCTTTAAGTTGGATTTAGATTGGATATATGAAAGAAATTTTTTTCCTGTAAGGATGCTGAGGCACAGGTTGCCCAGAGAGGCTGTGGCTGCTCTGTCCCTCAAGTCGTCTGAGATCAGGTTGGATGGAACTTTGMGCAGCCTGGTTTAGTGGCAGGTATCCCTGCCTATGGCAGGGGGATGGCCTRAGTGACCTTTGAGAATCCCTTCCAACTCCAGCCATTCTGTGACTCAGTGAAAATATGAGCTGTAAAGACAGCTAAAATACATGTTTAAAATTACTGCTGCTTGTTTGGGTTTTCTCTGAAGCATGTTGCAAACACCATAATTAATTGGATTTCAAACATTAAATGCTTCAGTTGAGCAGCACAGGGGCATGTATGGCACAAACAGGTGGCTGCCTGAGGCAGGGAATTGTTTAGATTTTGTGGGCTGTGAGGCAGCTGCATAAGCATGGATTAGTCAGATCTGGATGGAAGCACGAGTCATCCTTTCAGCTGGAACTTCCTGTCATTAGTGCTTCACAAAATTAGGTAGATGTTCAAAGAYAAGGAGTGGCACTACAGAGGTGTTATATTAGACTGATATGTGTAGCCTGGTCCTTGGAGGTATTTGCTGTTACCACAACACTGAAATCTGACCAAATTGGGTGCAGCAGACACCTCCCTGCAGAGTCAGCCTGGGGTCTGTCACGGGAACATGGGCACTGCAGCTCCAGACTGATACTAATTAGCACTTCTTGTCGGGAGATATGTATAGCCCCTGCTTGTGTGACTCAACCAGCAGTAGTGTTACTTAAGTGAGCCTGAAGGTTTTTTTTACTCTTTTGCTCTTAGAAAAACAGGGCCAAAATCCAATTTTTTTAGGACAGTAGCTTATTGATGCCAAGTTCAGAAACTCTTATTTTTGCTTTAGACAGGGGTCTTTGAGAACAATATGCCATTTGAAATTRTATAGCTCCCTTCCCTTTTTTACTCACCGTTGCTTCTTGTTGCTTCTTTTGATTTGTTTGTTTTTCCAGACTGGAACAAACGGATTGAATACAGGCCTGGCTCTGGCAGCATGCCCTTGTTTCCTAGCATCCACCTAGAAACATGTGATGGACCAGTGTCCTCAATCCACACCACCACTGAACTGCAGACCAATTACATTGGAAAAGGCTGCGACCGTGAAACCTACTCTGAAAAATCTCTACAGAAATTATGTGGTATGAATATGGATTTCAGTCAACATAATAATGTTTTTGCAGACAAGGCACCTTTTTTATTTTTTTTCTCTCCTGCTCCTATTCTCTTCTCGATTTTTACTTTTTCCTCATTCCACCTCTTTCTCCTTCTTTCTTCCCTCTGCTACAAATACTGGTGTGACAGTGTAGTGAGATTTCCAGTGTAGATTTACCATCACAGGAAGACTGTAGGATTTTAAGGGAATYCAATCTCCCTGTTGTGTTTCAGTCCTCCTGACTCAGCTTTCTGTTCTGCTGCTCAGTGCCATGCCAGAGGACAAAAAACAAAAAGTAAAAGAATATTCTGGGCAGCCATTTGAGCAAAAATATTTAAGAAACATGAACTTCAGATAAGAGCTGACCTGATGGAGAAATATTTCCTAATTTTTCCTCCCTTTTTGTGCTTTTTGATAACTTTGTGTAAAACACAAAAGTCAGTTTTGAAAGGCGTGTTAAATGCTTGAAGATACTGCTGTATTTTTTTCAGACTTTAAGATTCTGTATCTGGCAAAGCAATGGCCATGCAATAATCCCTTTATCTTTTGAGATCAGWTGTCTCTCCTGTTTTAATATCCTGTCTTTAGAGCCCTCCTCTGAAGCCCTCATGGTGTGGACATCAATTCTTATCTTCTCTGTCTCTTTGCCTGGCTTCTATCTGAGCTACAGTAGAAATTGTGCCATTTTTTCCATTTAAATGTGTGGATTTTGGTTTGAGGTGCTTTGGTTTAGGGTTTACATTTGCTCTGATAATCACTCAGCAGTCCTGCAGATATGTTAAGATCAATACACTAACCTTTAGGAAATAATTTTTTTTAAATGAAACATTTAAGCCAGTGTTACTAAATGATTAAAAATGGAGAAGCAACTTCCAGGGAAAAATAGTTGGCAGTTGTAATTATCAATTATTAGTGGAGATGGAGAAAGGGAGGTAAAGGTGAGGTAGCACTGTCATAAAATCTGAATGTTTTCAACTTCAAAATTGCTTAGTTAAGATCACRGAACCAATCATGACTTCAATTCTGTGTCTTTATCCAACTGCCTAGAAGAGCAGATGAAAATCCATCTGCCCCAATATACATCCTAATTGTGGTAATGACATTAATTCTGAGAGTCTGAGCAAGGCTTGATTTCATAAAATACTAGAATTTTACTAAAAATAAATATGTTACAGGTTTTGTTACAGTATTTGACAAAAGTCAAATACTTTTGTTACAGTATTTGACAAAAGTCAAATACTTTTTCCTCCTCAAAGAAGCTGTATTGGCAGTCAAAAGAACATTGCTTTGTGATGTTACAGATCTGAACTGCAAATGGCACAGCCACTCAGTGCAGATCACTMCCAACAAGACCTAAACCACGAAATTACTACCTTGAAATCAAACACTAACATCAGTTATATTCAACAATATTATCATTTCAAGTGTAGGGCTGAAAGGAGATGTCTTCAGCTGGTGTAAAAGTCCTTAGYTGAGGAAGGTTGTGCAAATTCTAAGGGGTTCAGTTTGCAGAGTGTGGCTTAACTGCCTGGCCTGCTGACACTGGAATAGAATTGTGAATTACAGACATTTCTCAGGTCTGCCACAGCCATTGTGGTGGCTGCAGGCAGCTCTGAGCAGTGGACAGATGTCACTGCTGAACTTCAGCTCTGGCTCAGCACATCTGTGAAGAAACAGAATGGAAAGCACTTGAAAAAACAGGTAAGAGTGAAAGAGTATGTAAACTGGGAGACAGTTCTCACTGCTGAAAGAATATTTCTTTTTGTYCAGGTTTTCTGTATCTTCATAGACAGCAGACATGGTAGAAACTAGTAACAGGACTTTGATAAAAAGGTTGWAAGTGACAGTGTGCTTTTCATGAGAATTGCATTTACCCTGGCCTGCACTTTGCTATTTAGTATTTATTACCATCCTTAGTGTAGAGAGAACTCTTATGAAAGCAGGTTAAATTATTTCTGGAAATCAGTTTTCTTCCAGAAATTACCTTATTGTAACTTATGGTTGGATCATAAAATCCTTTGAAAAGAAAGAAAACCCTGAATTTTTTTGTAGTGAAGCACTGTGTGATTGCAGACTGCAGAACTGAGCACTCAGACAGCTCTGCACCACGTAAAATGCAAAGCCCTCTCTATAGAATTAAAAATCCAGTTTATAAATCCTGTGCTCATTTCTTTGTTTATCTGTTGGAAATCTGGAGCAGGCAGATGCTAAGGAGATTGAACTAAAATTCATTTTTATATGACAGAAAGTTCAAGTSTGTTTTTCAATAACCCAGAGATTTGCACTCCCTTGGACGGTCAAGGTGGGCAGCTTAAATGATCAAATTACACTTGAATAATTTTTAAAGTCCAGGAATTATTAATGTTGTGCCTCAAAGCATTTTAGCAAGCATTCTTTCACCTTGTCATCTGACAGTAATAAAAAGTACAGACTGTCTAAAAGATGCCATTTGAACTGCAAAAACATGGCAGAATAAATCACATTAAAATAAACATAGGTTAAGGAGCCTAAAATACAGTGGAAAGATGGCTCTGGTGCTGTCTCCTTTCCCTCTAAATGTAGATAAAATAGAAAATAACAGGATTGCTAATTCTCACATGTGGCAGATGTTAAACTTAGACAGGGGAACACTGAGTATCAGTCTCAAGACCCTGTTSCAGCTAGGATCCTGCCCTCTCTCCAGTATCTTGGGTGTAGCATTGCAAGAGGCTCAAAGAAAGTTGTTGATCTGGTCACAAAGGACAACTGGGGCTGGGTGTTACTGGATTATTCATTTTCAGCTAAGCCAGCAGTCTGGTCCAGCTCAGTGAGCAGCATCACTGTGTGCTTATCCTGGCACAAAGTTTGGAGCCCAAATGTGCAGGACTGGGAGAGGAGGTGGGGCCAATTTCATAAATCACTTGTAAAAAAAAGCACTTTTATATGCAAGAGGTGCCTCAGGGGTCTCAGGCCAAAGCTGAGCTTCATGCAGCAGTTCCTGCATTGTTCTGGAAGCATTTTGGGAGAAAAGGGCAGCAGGCACTACATTTTGGAAGAGCACTGATCCATTGATAAAGCTGTTCTGGGAACACCTCCAGAGAGATCTTTGCATTGTTCCAGGTCTGTCTCTGTACATGGCTGAGCAGCCTGGGACTCTGGCTGGATTTATTAGGATAGGAAAAGCATGATTTATTCCAGCCAAATCTCCGAAGCACATAATCCAATGTTTTTTCTCAGGGCAGGATAGGCAGGATTAAAACACTAAACAGGATGAGATTCCAAACTTAGCCATAAATCTCCATACAAATATGGGCAGATAAAGGAGAACCTGTTGAGCTTGGTGCTGGTTACACAAATGCATCCTGTATTATCCAGAATTACAGTCTGTAAAACAAATACACTTTGTCTCCATGCTCAGACTGTGAACATGTAGGTGTTAGGTTTGGTATTCAAAATATCACTTCAAAATGGCTTCCTATTACAGTACTAAATTTTGGAGAAGAATCCAAGACACTCAGTTACAGAATAAGGTGAATATTTCCAAATCATTACTATAATACTTCTTTTTTCCCTAAGCCTGTATTTGCCAATCCTACACACTTTTGGCTTAAAATTTTTGCACTCCTGCAGAGATTTGGGATCTGTTATCTCTTCTTGGATGGTGAAGGAGGGCAGAAYAGCTTACCAGGGGATTTTTAATGCTGTCACAGTTTGCTCACCATATTGTTACTTGACACAGCAGCAACAGGAATACAAAGTTTGTTTGTGCTTTTTACTTCTGGAATCATAYTTCCTTCTAAAGGCTGTCTTTTACTAGTAGGTAAATGTTCTGGGTGGCTCCTTGCATGGTTTTCATAGTGCCTGGCATTTGTTAAGCTGTAAGCAAGCGCAGAGCTGTGAAGAACTGTGCTCGTTTATCAGATCTTGACATCCTGGTGTTTTCATCTCGGTCTATCATTAAAGAACACAGGGAGCTCCAACCATCAAATATGTACCCAAAACCATCACTGGAGTAATATTATCTGGTTGGGGTGAATCACCCCTGTGAATGGACATTCCTTCCAGCATTACTGGAGATATCCATGGCTGGCTGCTGTAAATCATTATTTTTAAGAGTTAAGATTTTAGCTAAGGGTTAGAAGCAATTTATATTGAACAGGATGTAAGTTAGATAAACAAACAATAGGTTAATGATTATTAGATGCTTAAGCTAGAGCTAATAAAGGTATTGTTTAAAGGAAATGGAGTAAGTAATCAATAAGTAATAAGAACAGTTTGARACTAGTAGAACAATGACCAGTACCTGGACTTTGCATCAATCAATCACAAAGCGGGGGACCTTGGATTGTGSCAGAGGGTCATGGAGACCTGATGAAGACATTCCTTACTTCATCCTTCAAGACCACTGACCCAATTTGAGACCACCAACCCAGTTCAAGAGAAGAACTGAGCACACTTGAAGGACTAATGGCCTTGTTTTAATGTGGAATGGAGATGGGAGCTGCTGGGGTTATGCATATGTATTGTATGTCAGACTTTGGGAAATAAATAGAGGGTGAAGAGCTTTGTATTTTGCTGRCACGACTTTGGGGGACTGCCCCCATGCTGCCCAATGTCACAATAAACACACCACCTCCTAACTTTAACTAGTTAAAGGGTTTTTGTCCTTGAATATACTGKTTTTTAATGATTCAGCTGGACACTGTGGGGCCTGTCTGGCATTCATCTCCACTGTGCTGTATTTTACAGCATCATCCCCACATACCTTCCTTTTGTCACGGAGGGAAGATAAATGCAGAAATTTTTTTTTACTCTTAGCAAATCTTGAAATAGCTGAAGAAATGTCATTAATGAATTTCAGAAAACAATGGAAATATTTCTGAGAAAGATAATTTTATACTATTTTCTATGGTTTTCTGTGCAGTACATTTAATCTAGTAAACTCACTGGTTTACGATGGTGGGTATTTTATAATGTTTCAGTGATTTGGCATGGACCATTTGGGTAGTAAAATAGTCTAAAGAGTGTKTGAATCAGAACCCTGGCCTATATTAAATTAATCTTCATGGCTTTTTCATTGGTCTCTTATTGTGTTATTCATTAAATGTGATTTGCAGGAGCTTCCTCAGGTGCCATTGACCTGTTACCATCTCCCAGTACAACAACCAACTGGACAGCTGGGCTCCTCATGGATAACAATGACATCATTTTTAAATTTGATGGAAAGCAAGGAGCCAAAATCCCAGATGGAATAGTCCCAAAAAATTTAACTGATCAATTCACCATCACTCTGTGGATGAAACATGGACCTAGTCCTGGATTAAGAGCTGAGAAAGAGACTATTCTCTGCAACTCSGACAAGACAGGTGAGTCTGTGCATAGAAAAAATGTTATGCTAAGGGAAAATCAACAGCAGTAGAGTGTTGCAATCCCTCCTCATTTAATTTGGTCTGAGAAAAAATTAATCTCAGATGATGCCATTCCAAACATTGCTGACTTGAGAGCTTATTGAGGGGCCTGATGACTACCTAAATTTCAAATGCAAGTGGGATAACACAGCTAGAGATTTCACAAGGATTGATTGATAAAATAAGTAAATTATGTTTAAAWTTTTTTTTCATTATTTAGGTTGGGAGAAACAGTTCCAATTCTTCACTGAAATTAGTTAGATGAAATATGCATTTGGATTTTATTTATTAGCTTGGACATGGTGATTCCATGAACAAAGCTGATATGGCATAATTCAAGAAGAGCCATAATGATCCATGAGAAAGCTCAGTTCTTTGGGATATCTCTGATGTGGCTGGGTGCTGTCAGTGTGTAGGGCTCCCAGACACCAAGTGCTGTGTGTGGTGCTAAGCTGGGTGTGTCCCCTGCAGAGATGAACCGCCACCACTACGCGCTGTACGTGCACAACTGCCGCCTCGTGTTCCTGCTGCGCAAAGACTTCGACCGTGCCGACACCTTCCGCCCCGCCGAGTTCCACTGGAAGCTCGACCAGGTACCTCCCTCGTGCTGCCCAAGGTCATCCAGGACCCTCCCTCCTCCTCAGCCCCTCTAGACAGCGCAGGGAACCACCCAGATCCCAGAGCAGCTGTCCTGAGTCTGTCTGAAATCTCTTGCAATTACAGTGCAACTTGCAGCTGTTACAACTTTAATTGGGATCCACATAAAAAGAGAGAAATTAATTAACTTTGTAAAGTCATTTCATGCACTAGTTTTTTTTGTTTTTTTTTTAATTGAGCCACTTTAAATAGTAAGTATATATCCTTTGGCAGTGGAGAGAGATGTGACATAGCATATAGTTCCCTGMAAGTTTTCCATTTCTCATTTTTATAAAATCTGCTTTATCAGYATAGTGGAAGCGATGGAAACCTTTTCAGTAAAAAGTATGCTGACACACAGAAAGGTACTTTTATTATATTGTAAATCCAGTCTGCAGACCTTTTATTTCATCTGCTGTGCTGTATCTAATTTCACTTTATTATTAAAAGTATATTGCAAGAAAATTATTATTAAAGAGATAAGAGTTGCCTTTCATAGATTTATTAATTCTAGGCAGGATAAGGATCATTTGGATGAAAGAAGACAGACTTCAGCAAAGAATTATTTTTTCCAAGCAAGTTTCTTCTAATCTTTTAGTCCAAACTATGCTATTGAAAATGTAGTTATAGGAATGTTTACTTTTCTAATTCACCTTCTAAATGCATATAAAAATGAGATCTCCATTGCTTTTATCAGATGAGCATAGTAAGAAAGCCTGTGGTGGTCATGGCRCTCACTTTGCATTTACACTAACCACTCTGGAATCAGTTTGGGCTGTACTCAATATGAAATCTTACAGTCTTTCAAAACAAACTGAACTTAAAACATATTGAAGATTGCAAGTCAGGAGTGTCTTGGTTTGGAAAGACAGGTGTCTGCAAAGGAAGGCAAGGAGCCTCCCTTGAAATGGAGAATGTAAACCCCCCTCCCTCCAAATTATTATAATTTTTAAATTAACGGGCTCTCGGGCAAAGATATGGGAATAGGAACAGCAGTTCTTTACTAGGAAAATTAAAATAAAAATGCAGTTGTACAAAAAAAAATTTAAAAACCCACCCAAACCAAAACAAAAACAAACCACAAAACACTGACGGAGTCAGAATACATCCTGACACCCGGATGGTCAGGGTGTTGGTAGCAGTCCAATGAAATTGTGGCTGTGGTCGTAGCAGTCCAATGAAATTGTGGCTGTGGTCCTCCTGGAGTGGCAGATGTGGTTCTKTTGAAACAATGATCTTTCAGAGGGGTGTAGTTTTCCTGGGAAGGTCCAGTGGTGGTGTAGATCCAGTCTTCCTCTAGGTATCCAATGGAAACAGGCTGTCTCTGGTGTTCTAAATCTCAGATTATATCCAAGTAGGAATGCTTGGCTCCTCCCCTTGGATGGAGCATCTCACATTGGGATGATATAATTTTATCAGTCATGCAGTGAGCCTCAATGGCCCATTAACAGCAGAGATCCCCTGGAGGGAGGATGGGTCCTGGAAGAGATAAAGAACACAGCCCCACCTGGTTTCAATGGTAATAGATGGTAATAGAATACATACTTTTGGTTACATCTTGGTTTGCAACCTAAGACAAGGAGTAACTGATACCACCTCAGATAAGGCTGTTCTGAGTGCTGAAGATGGACTTGTATTTCTAAACTCTGTACTAAGCATCTAAATTAWTGATAATGCAGTTTTGGGGAAGTATTTTATTTTGAAAATTGAATGTAGTCAGCTTCTGTGTCCTTACAATGAGAGAGAACCAGTGTCCTCTCAATAAATGAAATTTATGTGTGACTCTTGTAACTTGGCCATGAACCTTCCTAACTACTACTGAAAACTCCTACATGATGGAAACTAGAGACAGAAAATATTTTTTTAGGTTACTTGATTAATTTCCTTTCATTCGGCTGCTGTCAATTGATTTCCACAGTATATTTTCAGCTGTAGTTTATAGCTGAAAAAGAAAGTAAGATTAAAGTATAAATAAAGTTTGTTATGAGGTGTGTGCCCAGACTTCCATGAAGATAAATTTGGATTGTCATGGTGGTACTGTTGTAAGTTTTGTCATGAAGAGACCTCATAAACATTGCTGCTTTATCTCTTCTYCATGCTACACATGCCTATATGGTAGAGTAAATTAAAAGAAACTGAAAATAAAACATATGTGAATAATGGGCCAGGAAGGAACTTGGATGGTTTTGAATACAAGGCAGTGAGAAATTGTCGCTATAATGCAGGAAAATGATGCCTTCTTSTAACTGTATACCCAGAGTGGTCTATCTTAGAAAGCTCAGGATATTTTAAAACCATGTCATAAAGCAAGTTAGGATCCTACTCAATATGAAAAGAAGCTGGGCTAGACTTTCAGGAGTAGATTAGATTGATTATCTGCATATTTGTACACTGACATACCTCTGGAAATCTCAGCTTCAGAACAGTTCATTCTGTAGTGGCTAATCCTCCAGTTCCCTGTTGTTTTCGTTCTGTTAAGAAAAGCCTGGGAACTGAGCCATGCCCAGCTGCTGTCCTTATTCCCCCACCTGCCCTGTGGTACTCTGCATGCAGGACAGGGCAGAAATGACTCTGCAKGACCCTCAAGGGCTTGGTCCCAAGCACAGCCAGAGCAGAGGAAAAWGTGGAATAGCACTTTATTGCTGGCCTCTCTTCTATGAGTGCAACAATCCAGAGATTGTTTTTGCTGAGAGGAATCCAGTGACCTTGGAAGAGGGTGAAGCTTGAACTGGTGAAATCATTTATCACTCTCACTGCAGAACAGTAAAATTTATGATACCAGCTGCTGTGGGCTCTATCTATGACATGAGATTCCTCATTCTTTCAGGGCACTGACCAGGAATGTGAGCTTATTGTCATTCCAGGTTTAATTTAATTGTCTAGATCTCATTTCTGTGATGGGTGAGTATGGCACACACCTTAGCTGCAGGCTCCATCCTTGTCTGGATACAGGGATCCACAGAACATTTTATACAGCTGCATCTGAGTAGTGCATCTGGAGCCCCTTGACACCACAACAGCCTTGCACAAGAAGTGTCTGGARCCTCCACATGACAGTGTCTGCCAGGTTAGCTCCAGGAAGATTGTGTCTTGAAGTCAGTTCATAAACCTAAAAATTTATTTCCGGTATGGCTCTCAGTTTATTTGGTCCTATTTGGTCGATTAATAGCCTTTGCTAGGTGAATTTTACACTTACTACACAGATTCATGATCTGAGAGTGCCACAGCCCTGGGCAGATTGCCTTTACCAGTGACCTGCTGACACAGGGCTTCTACAAAAGGTGCTGATAATCAGAGGTACCAGACTTTTTACTGAGGGTATCCTTGTTATTTATAAGAAACATGGGGAAAAAAGAAAAGTGGATAGTTCAGGATTTTCCCCACTTTCATCCTTTTGAAAATTAAGTGTCTTAGTTGTGAGAGAATTCATTAGCAGTAATCTGGAAGAAAAGGTATGGCAAGAGCAATGTTAAAGAAAATCAGTGTCAGGTCTGTAACGCTGGGTAATAAAAACTGCAATAGATGCCCAAGTAGAGGAGGTTCCTTCCTTTTACTTACTCCCATTTCCTTGTAAGCCCAGGTATTTGCCTTGTTTCGGAATCATGGCCTTTTTTCTGAGCTTCCCATTCAAAAATTTAAATTGAATATCATGATGTGTTTATCAACATTAATGCCATTTCTTTTCTCATACTTAAAGTATGAGACACTTTTTAAGCCCAAGAATTTATTRCAAGAAGTTTTGTAACCAAAGTCAGTAAAAGGCATCTAAATTATCATCTAATTGTCTTAAATGGATAGGATCATAGGTGTGATTTTAAGCAAATAATTTAGTCAGCCAAATATGCATTTGGGCCATCTAAGAATAACATGTAAAAATATGTTTCTTAGACTGTTATATAAAATCTGTTTAGACTCCATATAAAAATTATTTCTTTGACTTTCTTAGAAAGCTGTGAACCWAACCAAAATTGTAGTTTGAATGATGAACCAAGGCACTCAAGCCTTTGGTGACAGTGGAATATGTAACATTAAATAGGATGGTGTGTTTCACCCTCTGTTATGCACAGGTATTACTATTTTCGTACAAATATGAGGACAGTCAAGCCAAAAGGTATTTTTCCTTCTCCTAAATCAATAGAATAGCAGCACTTTTTTTAGTGAGAGAAGGTATCTGAGCCAGAGATGAATARTTTTTCATGTACTTTATTCACAGAGCAACATTATTTTCAGGATGTTACCATTCTGCAAACAGTCTTCACCTCACRAGCAAAATTTATGTTGATCCCTTTAAAAACAGGGAATGCAGTGCATGATGTGGAGTCATTCTAAGTCAGCAAAAACCAGATAAACATACAGAAAGATCCTGTTTCTTTACTAAGACGAGATGTATTGCTTTTAATAATCTAGAATTAACCTGCAGTGCTTTTCACTGTGAAAAAAAMCCCAAAACAATTCATTTTCTTACAGGAGCTACAGGAGATGATTTAGATAAATACAAAGTGGTGCATTTTGTCTGTGTGGGCATGGAACTGCTGAAGAATCAAGGCAAGGCCTTGGTTTGCACATCACCACTTCAGTGGCCACACACACACCAGGGGCTTCCCCTGGAGGAAGCAGTTGTTCCCAGGGAAGCCCTTCACTCCCAGCTCCTTTTTTAAAATCAGCACCTTCTCAAGGACATGGTAGAGCAGGAACTGACTTCTGAAGRAATCGATGTTATATGATAAGAGGATTAAGTGAAATTGATTTGGTATCTGGACTCTTCTTTTTTTATATATATATAGTTATATTGGATATTTCCATCAAATAACAGGATTTATGCCTGGAAGTTGTTCTTTTATGCTGGAGTATTAGACCTTGTTCAGAATTGTTATTTGTGTGCATTCAGTTTTGAGAAGAGTACCCTTCATATAATGAAAGATGTGAGTGGCCTCCCTCCTGAGAAATTCAGAGAGAGAGAGAAAACAAGTGAATACTTACAGAAAGTACACAAGAATCTCAGTTCAGGAGGGGTAAGGATACACAGAGAAGACAGGATGCTGCAAGTTTCCATCATCTCTGTGTATGAAATTTCTCCTCTAGGTAAAGCCCTCAGGCTTATCAGTCCCATCCTTTCCAAAATGTTGCTCTATTGACTAAAAAAGTCAACTTTTTTTTTTTTAATGATAGAGTTCAGTTGTTTATTACTTGAAGGTCAAAAGAGTTTCTTATGCTCTTWAACACTTACTTTAGAAATTTTTATGCAGGCCTGCTTTATGCATACACCTTTAATAAAACTGCAGAAACAAATCAGTGAGGTGTTTGCCTACAGAGCCAGTAAGAGAGAAATGACAAATTAATCACTAATTCTGCAATAGAGATTAAACAATTCCGGGACTTAAAAAGTCTTTGCAGCATCCCTGGCATCATCCCTCAAGTGCCCTCCATTACAGCCCTGTCTATTCTGACACACTTTATTGCCACTTTCCATTTTTAAATGCTATTTTGAAAAATATTTATTCAGTGCCTTGCTTCAAAACGGTTTTTTGTAGCACAGGGATGAGTCACCAGTGGTGATGAATGCCGAAAATATTCTTTGCGATCCCAACTGAAAGAAGCTTGTTTAATGTAAGTTTTTAATGCAACTGCTCTATCATTGATAACAACAAAATCTTGACAAACCAGTCACAGTGGCTGTCCAGAACTTGCTTTATGATATACAGAAGTTCCCTTGGGCCCCCTCTGAAGTATTCCCTACAAACTTGTGTGTGTTTGTGCATTTCTGATATCTGCATTACAGCCCAGTGTGAAATGCAGTGATTGCTCTGTGCTTCTGTAAAACTTCTATAACCTTAAGGAGCAATCAAGATCAATATTTTATAATGTCTCTACTTGCTTTTGCTTGAAGTCATTTGGACATTTTTCTGCATATTTCTGTTCTACGTTTTGCAATGTTCTGACCTGTTTTATTACAGCTTTATTACACTGGTATGGGATTTTCACACCTGCTCATCCTCAGCTACTGTTCCCCAAAACTTAAAACGAGCTGGATCAACCCTTCTGAAAACRGTCCCTATTATGTGCTGTCCTTTGGGTCTTACATGGACAACTGTTTTTATCGTATGTAGCTATGGTCATTGCCAAGAGAAGTTAGAACTGTTGCAAACATCCTTTAGACCCTAAGACAYCCATTTTTCATCAAAGCAGGAAAAAGGAAGGAAACTCTGCAAAGGATAAAAGGAACTTACAATTGTCTATAGGACCATGAAATAATAAAAAGTATAACATTCTTAAAACATCCAGTTTTATTTATATTTATTTATTTATATTTATAATTATACATAATTATATTTATAATTCCATTTTTTAGAGAAAATCTTGATATGGAGTTATTAATACAACCTAAACAAGATGGATTAATGCCCAGGTTTTACAGTACTCTAGGAACTTGAGAAATTGAAAGCCAGGAATGGAAATTCCCAATCAAACTATGATTTGAAGGTGAACAGTTATGTTTGCTAACTTGTTTGTCAGCTATTTCTTATATTTCCCTTTTACACTGTTTGTGATTTATCACTTGTGCACCAGAATTTGTAAAACATGTACACAGACTGATTTGGAAATGTTCAAGATTCGTTACCTGAGCAATTTCCTGAGACCCCTCAGGAAATTTAGCTTAAAAGAAAATCAGGTTGGCTTATAGGTKGTGTCTGAAGCACTTCACAAAGGTAGGACTGACATCTTTATCGTTCYAAAGGCAGGTTAGGAGACAAAAAGGTTGTGTTATTAATAAATACAAATTAATTTATCCAYGTGCATGAACTGTTTATTCCAGCCTTGGAGCTGTGGTTTCTGGATGTCTGCAGTTCAGGAATAAAGTATGGTGGTGTTTTTCCAAGGACCTACTTTAATATCTGGATAGTCTCTCAACAATGTCAAAGCGTAGAAAGGCATATGTTCAAGCATATGATGAAAAATTGTGTAGAAATGCAGAACTTTTTTCTAGCTCTACAGTTAAAAACAAAACAYGGGGYGCTGCCTAACTGCAGTCAGCAAGTGTTACTGAACTGACATATTTGCTTGATGCAATTTAGCTACAAGAAAGGTGGATTATAATGGAATWATTTCATCATGAATGAACTACTGGTCTAATTTACTAAGACACCTGGAAGTTACAGCATGACAGCACAAAGACATGCTACAGCTACAGTACATAATCAGGCTTTTCAGATGCTTTATCTGTCAGCATGATTAAGCAATTTCATTATTTAAAGTTGTAATTAAGCCATCCATATTTTTGAAACCTATTATGAAAATCAGTATTGCATATTACAAGTTTCAAGACTACAAAAGCAGCTCACAGCTTGCGTGCAAATCAGTTTGCAAACTCTTCCTGTCCCTGCAGTAAAGTGTCCTCTGTCACTGCCMCATGTACCTTAAATAGAAAGGCTCTTATTTGAAAGCTGTATTTTTGAATGCAGTTATTTGCTTGCACCAAATAAGAACTTCTAATCTTCCCTTTCTATACTTTACCCACTCAATTTTTATTTTCTTGTATTTATTATTGAAATTGTAGTGGGTGTACGTCATACAACCTTGGCACAGGAGAGATGAACATATATCCCCTTAAAATTCCTTCCAGCTTAAATTCTTACTCTCTAATTAATGCCTAATATTATAAAAAGATACTATTATGCTTGCTAGTGGTTTAATAAACTYATATCAAGCATTTGTCATCTGAAAGTAGCCATATAAACAACTCCCTACCTAAGACTGTAGGAGTCATTTATCTGCAGTATGAATTTGTCAGTTCTTAGTGCACCACCTTCCTAGGTCATCAAAAATCAATATTCTTATTTACAGAGCTCCTGGGATATATTAGGAATGACTGTGCTGAGTAAACCAAATGTGTGATTTACATGAATTTGAAGAAAAATCAGTTTCACTTTTCATAAACAGCTCTACTTTTCTAAATATATTGACTGTCATAAGAAATAGATTTTAAAACCACTTTTTTAAAATTCTCCAGGCTTTCAGAAGAATTGGTATCTATTAGCCATATTGAACTTTGATGTTACTACAGTGTCTATGTGTTGCAGAAAGTAGAAAATTCCCAAGGGCTGCACAAGGCATCCACAGAGTTGATGAGCCAGTGTGAATTCACTGTGTGAATCTGCTCAGGCTGAGATTACAAACCTCTGCCTCCTTACCAACGGATATTCACTGTGTAAGAATGAAGGAGAATCACAGCTGTTAAATAAAGCCAGGGTAACTGTGCAGGTTTTCAGTTCAGTGCCATAGTACTCTTCAAGCTGTRCTTGGATCTGTGAGCTTTGCCAGAGCATGGCAGAGCCAGGATAACGTCAAATATTAACATTAACCATTCTCTCATTAGCAATTATGACCTGATTAGGTTAATGATAATTGTGGATCCACTTACAGTTTTGTAGCAGTACCAGTGCTGGCTAGGAAATGGAAATCTTTATGAATAATTTCATGTCTTGAAAGCTTTTTCTACTTCAGAGTTGCATATTCTTTTATAAGCAGGCAATGAACCCTACAGAAGCTTCATGGGCAGACMAAAGGAGGATCCTCACTTGAGTTTTCCATTAGCAGAAGTTGTTTTCAAATGAAATTCTAAGTGCAACTTTAATGTTAGAAATTGCAAGTTTATTGAACCATAATTTCAGARAAGTTCCTGACATTCTTTGGTATTATTAATAGCTGTGATTTTTTTTAGTATTGGGGTTTTTTTTAAGTAATTGCATATTAAGGTCATAACAGACCTCCATCAGCAAGAAAATTTCCCAAAAGAAGCATCGGTATGCCATAGAAGTTACACAAAGTTCTGTCAGAGTATGATAAACCTTCCAAACCTTTAAAATATCCTCACAGCAGCCAGTGAAGTTCCTATTTCTAATTTACTCTCAGCTGCTTGGAAACAGACAAAAAGCTGCAGAGTGATATTGCACAKATCTTCCTATCCCTGCCTTAGTGTTCTTCCAAATGGACAATTAGGGTATTCCACACACTCCAGAATTTTACTGCATTTTTTCAAGCTRTTACTCAGAGTCCAGGGTCTCACTAAGTTCTTTTCCAATCTCACAGTGATCCTTTAATTATTGATTCAGTCTTTTCCCTTCCAGTTTTTTCACTCCAATTAACCTGTGGACTCAGACCTGGTCAGAGGAATTTACTGTTGCTGTAATTGCCTGCATGGCCTGTGTGGCATTTTCTGTTCTTTCCTAAGWGGCCTCATGGCCTCTCTCCCTGAGGAGCCTGTGCCACCATCCCTAGATTTGGATGCACTCCCAAGTGGGGGTTTGCTGTAATTCCATGGCCAACATAGAGACCCTGATTTCAAATTCAGCCGTCCTTTTCTGTATGATGACTATTTAATCAAATGTGGCTGATTTCATGAAAATTCTTGCAGTAACTTATCACCCAGTACTCAGCTAAAGTAAATAGAARGAGAACTGGGATAACAGTTAAGTGTCTTGCAATTCAAACATAAAATGATGGTATTAATCTGACTCTAGAGTGTGTGCAATAGGAGAATATATATTCCTGTGTGTGCAGAGGTGACAGGAAATGTCCAGTTGCCTTCAGGTAATAAGAGACATTGATGTCACACTCGGATTCCTTCCTGCAAGAGCAGAACTTTTCTTGCTCTCCCTGACCATCACTTCCTAGACCAAATTGACCAATTGTGTTTGGGTTTCAGAAATACACAGCTCTCAGCTGGCAGACTGTGGGAATACAGCTAGAAAGCAGGACTCAGTACTGCTGAACTCGTGTCAGAAGTGGACATGCTAACTTTGTTGGGCTGCAAGCCCTGGCAAGTCAAGGCAGAACCCTGAAGGAGGAAGCAAAAGATAACAGTGTGCTTTGTTTATAACAAACCATGCAAGCCCGTACAGGCCTGTGCAAGTCTGTGCTAGCCTTTAGTTCAGCAATGTTACTAAGAAACATAGATATGGTTATTATAGTTACTATTGCTTAAGCAAGTAGTTATTTTTAAAGGTATAAATAGGTATGTTTATACCTTTAAAAATATACCTGAAAAGGTATAAATACTGAGCTCTGGAATCAATAATATCAGCTTCATGCATGCAAACCACGGAGACCCTGTCTCTTCARTCGCCAACAGCAGACAATTCACCTGTTGTCTTTATTTCTGAAACAACAATTACAGTTGTTTCGTATCGTGCAAGACTTCCATACGGCTTGGTCTGAGTCTGTTATTACATTCTTTAGGGGAGCATGCTGGGATTTTTGTCCTTAATAATCAGGTTTTTTTCTTTAAGTTATTTACAATTTTGAAAGCAAAAATACCTGACCGATTTGGCAAAACTAAAAAGGCATATTTTTCAGTGTTATTTTTTTTTTTACCTGAAGAACCTGTTGTCCCATTTCTAACCACAGTAATTTCAGCACTCATTTACCAATCAGCAAAACAGTGTTTCACTGGGAAAATTTCAGACAGCTCAGTTGTGAATAAATGTTTGAGCCTTTAAACAATTACTTTAATGAGATCCATAAAACTTTAAGGGCTTGTGCAACACTGATATTGAAAATGTCTTGCCACAGTCTATTTGTTTCATGTCCCTAACGTCAACCCAGAACTACTCTGGGATGCAGACTCTAAATGCTGACTTGTTTCCTCCCATAAAAGCACTAAGAACATGATCATGATTAGTACTAAAAGCAAGCTTCATATTGATGAAATAACAGCATTCTCTGGCAAAGTCAAAAATACAGCTGATAACTAATTACCTTCCTAGGGTATATAACATATAATCAGTCTGTCTGCAAAATGCCATCTCTGTAATTAAAGTCCCAGCAGTCCTCATTTCACTAAAGRGACTATGCATAATATTTGGGTTGTATCATTTCCTGACTTACCTCTATGTATAAATACAGCAGCGTGGACACACAACCATTCTTCACTTCACAGAAATTATTAAGGTAGCCAAGTATGACTCATTGCSACCTTTTAGCTGCATTAAAAACAAAATAGCATTTGCTCTTCCCTGCATTACATCCTTATTGCCTGCTGGAAGGGAAGTAAATTCCAGACTAATCTGTATGGCATAGGAGCACCTCTTTCTGCTGTGCCTTTGTGCTCCTGTAGCTGCCTCCAGCTCAGACTGCTGCTGTATCCAGACCTGCCAGAGCAGTAGGCTCTGGACTGCACGAGATTCCTCCCATGGTTTCTGGGAGAGATCCTCTCAATTCAGTGTGAGACTTGGGTTAAGAGCAGGGATTCTTTCATCCTCGATTTGCACTATGCACTTTCAAAAGAGCAAATAATCTTTTGAGTAAATTACCTCTCCCAAAACACGGAAATTGTGAGAGGTGTTTAGCATCCGTGTCAGCTCCATCTGCCTTTGCTGAGCAGATTTAAAGTGACCCTTGCAAGCAGTCTCAGCACTTCCTTCAGGCATCAGAGCCTTTCAAGGGGGATTTGCCAAGTGATGGGAGCCTTGAAAGAGCCAGCGAAGGACAGGTCTGCAGCCCCAGGCAGGATCCAGGTGGGCTTTCTTCTGTGTGCAGATCAGCCTGGGACCCCCAGTGTTTCCCAGATGGGAGCTGAGAACTGAGGCATCAAGTCTGGATGTAATGAATTAAGGCCTGCACATAACACTTCCTGTGGGATGTGGATTGTTAAGGGAGTGTAGTCCTTTGGTCTGACAGAGTGATGTGTGTAGGTGGGACTGTGTAGAGGGATGAGACAGGAGCTCTCTTCAGGAGGTGTGTTCAGAGCTGAGCACTACTGTTTGCCCTCCAAAGCAAACAATCCCCAGCTACCCTGTTTTCTTTGTCTCTGGGGTCTAGTTTGCATTAATCCCACTCTTTGTACCTCCATAACATCATAAAGGCTGCCTGAACCAAGTGTTTTATTTGTTTAGACACCAGCAGCAAGGGCAGGATGTATCATCCTGCTTTGGACAGTGACAGCCWCCTTTTTCTTCATGCAGCCTCCTGATGTTCAGAGAGACAAAAATCTTCAGTTCCTGAGGACCCTTCAGCAGTGCAGCCACACCTCTCAGTTGTCTCAGTCCTTGGAGCAGCAGGCAGATGCCTGATTTTAAACATTTGAGTATTAACTTTTCAGCCAGGTTTCTAGAAAGCAAACTGAATAAAACCCCTGTATATTACTATTTGAGAGG
Organism: Alauda arvensis; assembly: GCA_902810485.1. Lineage (NCBI taxonomy): Eukaryota > Metazoa > Chordata > Aves > Passeriformes > Alaudidae > Alauda > Alauda arvensis. The sequence continues at coordinate 1,106,501 of CADDXX010000236.1, forward strand.
TAATGGCAAAGAATAGCAGGGCTTGTTTTGTATTAACACTCATAGTTTTGGGGTTTTTGTAATTAAGTCTATGTTTTGAATAAGTATTATTAATAAACTGAAAATTATTTGCTTGGTTTTCTAGCAAATAATGTGTGTTTTAGAAGGCGTGTTAAATGGGCATTTCRTTTAGTTTGATCACAACTCCATTTGCAGACAGAACCCTCCAAAGAATGAAAATAAGTTTGTTATGAATCTCTTAATAGAAATATCTAATAGGCAGAATCCCTGCACGTGTCACCTGCAAAGGGAGATCCTGGAGATGAGAGAAAGTGATTTAAATTCCAGATAAGATTAAAAGATGAATGATGAGGCCTCATGAGTGAAATGAAGTAGAATTCTATGCATGCTGTCTTGAGGAGGGAACAAACTCACAGACCAAAAGCTTATTTCAACTCCCTTTGAAGTCAGGTTGTTCAAAAGCCCACACTTTTTCAGTTTTGGAAAGGATACTAATAATGCAAGAAAATAAGACTGACACAATTTGTGCCTCAGCATATGTGAAAACATCCCTAATCTCTGTGCTCCATTCCCAGTGATTCCTCGAGAACATAATGGGCACCATTTGGAAATAAAACAGGTTCATGCTTTCTAAATGCATTAATAGTTGAAATTCAAAAAATTAATTGAACACTTCCATAAACAATGTCAATCAGATATCAGGTCTCAGGTTAGGAAACAAAGGAGGTATTTGGGCTGTTTTAGTTAGAGATAGGAGCTCAAAGGATCTGGTGGGTTTCATAGTTCTCCTTAATATTATTCTTACTTGCTAAGTAGTAAATATGTTCTCTGTGAATAAYTCCCAAAGACATGATCTCCTCAAATCTTTGCATTTTTTCATCTCTGATCGTATATAAACACACTTGGGTATATAACATTTATATTAGCTTCTTTAAAGAGATATTTAACAGAAAATTTATACTGACAAATCACAGTGTAGATCAGTATCTGGCCTATAAATAAAACAATCATAGAAACCCTTTAAATTGGGAGGCAGAAAATTAAACTTGTAGTGTTTATTCTGGCTGAGACTTTGGTTGATCTTGCTATTCCTCAGATTCAGTTGTTTCAAGTTGATSTAAAAAAACATCCCCATGTTTCATTACTCAGTCGAAAGTGCATTCATCTCGGAATAGTGATCATTCTTTCCATTTAGATAGGTGCAGTTTCCACCCTGATAGGYGCAAGGAAATATTTTATTGAGCCTGACAAGCTCCAGCATCCTTGGTGGGAGGTAGTGTCTCTCTGCCCTTGCTTTTCATGCTCTCCTCAGCTGTAGATGTGGCTTAGTGTCCAGCCTGCATCCCTGAAGCAAAGTTCTCTTTGCATTATCCTTAATGGTTTTATTTGTTCTTTTTATACCCTGACATCAGGGGACTTTTCTGCCTTTTGTTAATTCATGATTGATTAGTGTTGATTAATAGAAAAATAAAGGGGATTTTTAAAAAGAGAAAAARAAAGGGAAATAATACACCAGGATGAGTTACTGTTCAGTAAAGCTTCCTGCCACAAGTAGTGAAATGTTATAAGAACAAAGAGCAGATAAAATAGAAATTATTTGGTTTGTTGTTTTTAAACAACAATAGAGGAACCTGGGAAACATTTTAAGTGGCCTGGTCTCCTCCTGGCCATCTCACTTCTGCTGGCAGCAGTGCTGCTCCCTTCATTGGTGACAGCTTCAGAAGGGAATATTGTTTCTGAAACAGAAGGCCACTGCCCTGCTCCCATTCTAACTCTCCTTTGGAGAYCAGCCTTCAGCCCAGAAAGCCTAGAAAGAGGGGTGGCCCAATCCAGAGCACCACAGTCAAATAATGTTAACTGGGTTTATTTACATGAGGCAGCGAGAGCAAGAGAGAGATTAATGGCCAGGAAAAATTTCCTTACTGGTGAAGAAGAACAAAAATTCACCCTAATCCCATAGAAATTTCTTTATGAGACCATTATAACAGTTTATATAAATTATTTTTCTTTCTATTACCTACTAAGACTTTGTTATTTKGTAGTTTAAGGAATATCAATAACAACTTAATAGTAGAGTTAAAATGTATCAGCTTTTATTAGCTGTGTATCATTTCAATAGTTTAGTTTCAATTTCAGTCCAACTCAGTTATTAGATACTTCGTTTCTGAAAATGTTTTTCATTTTTGTATGCTCTGATAATTTCTCTTTCTTTAATAGTTTTTAAGTAAATTTATTCTGACAGCTGTTGAAAGTACTCTGAAGTCTTTGCAACTAGAGCATTTACATCTAGAATAGTACAAATTAGTCCAAGAAAATATTCACATTGATATAAGCTGTTTGGAGTTTATTCATTTCAGTGATTGTACCCTGTTGACTTTCTAAAAACAGTGTTCCCTTTTTACTTTAAAGCTTTAGAAATACGTAACTATTCTACAACCCTGTTTCCAAATGTTTCACTCTAGTTGTAATTAAAAACCCCAAAGTTTTTGTGTATGTATGCATATGCATATTTATCTATTTCATACATTCATATGTATATATGTACCACTAAAAGCTGTAAAGGACTGCACCAGGGAATTGTTTTTACCATCTCTGCACCTTACAGTAATGCAAAAATCTTCAGGTACAGGACAGAGTTGTCAAGTCTCTTCTAAGAGTAAGTCAGGAGACCAATCTGTGCAGCCAGATAAATTCCAAGTGAGAGTGCTTTCTGATGGAAAAGGGCCAGCACTGCTGTCATGCAAGATCTCATGAGGGGACTGCAGAATAAGAAGCTACAAGATGTCTTTGATTATGATTTCATTCCCTGTCCTTTCTTTTTCTACAGTTAGTGAATAAATGTTTACCCTGAGATTTCTTAAATCCTTTCTGTTTTTTTCACACTGAAGGTTCATTTGCAGAGGATTCAAATGTCATGTGTGGTTGGAATGAAGCTGGCTTCATTAAGCACTGGAATAATAGAGTGGCTGTTACGATTCCAAAAGGGGCAGGGGATGCTGAGGTGCAAGGCAGTGATCTGTTCTGCCTGGCAGAACGCTGGCAGCTCCGGGAGGGAGGACACTGCCTAACAGTGCCACAATTAGCATCCTCTCTCCAGCATATGGGGCAGGGAGCTCAGACAAAAAGAAATAATAAATCTTGGAAAACTCATATCAGATTTGTATGCTTAGCTCTCTTACACTGAGGATGACACACAAACYAGAATAAAACTAACTCACAGTAATGAGAAATTTGCCCCAGTGGCTACAGGGTGACTTGCAGAATCTGTGCTCATTTTCTTTTTTGAGATGAAAGGCATTGGCTGTGTCAGTTAACCTCCAAATAAGATACACTGCAGAGCTCTGCAAGACTCAGGTTTTTAGTCGCAGGAAAATCAAAGATCAAATTATGTCTTACATCTGGAAATCTGGTCCTAAACACAGACTTAACTGTTTTAGGTGCTTGCTCTTCCTTCTGCATTCTTGAATGGACATGGAGGGGAAATGGCTGAGGAGGGAGAAAATAATTATTTTTATTTGTCACTACACAGTAAAGAAGAATTTCTGATAAAATGCAACAAGGCATTTCCTATGGGAACATCCATAGCTATAAAGAAAAATACTTGGCAAACTTGCTATATATATGTAGTTTAGGAATTAGTTTAGATGATTTGGTATTGTTGGGGTATTTCTCRAGAGAAACAAATTGTTAAAAGAAAGAACTTTCCTCACCAAATTTTTTGAGTAATTTAATGGACATCCAGACTTTTGTTTGATGTGTTAAATAAATCATATTGCATAATACATTGTGGGGCCCAAGGTATTCTAACAAAATATTCTATCTATATTTGCTTAAAAATATCAAATCTTAGGGTTGCTTCCTGAACAGTCTGTGAAAATTTGGGGGTTTTAGTAAAAGAAAATGTCTAAGTGTAATAATAAGTCTAATAATAATAAATCTAATAAATATGAAGCAGAAGAAAAAAATGTACTAGACAGTGAGTAAAAAGTTGAAAATATCAGTTTGGGAAGACTGCGATTAGATACATGGTTTTTCTAATGGACAGATTTCTAGACTGTCCAACTGAATAGTCCATATTGAAGAAATATTGTTTTATAAGGTACACAAACTCTCATTTTAAATCAATCAGCATCAGGCTGCATTATCTTTTTATTTAGTGAGATTGTAAGGGCAAGTCCTTCACCTCCGGTTTGTTTCAAAGTGCRCAGTTTGGGAAAATCCCTTCTGCTTGCCCAGCTTTCTGAAGAAAGTGTCASTGCAGGGACAGCTGAAGGGAGCTGTGAAAAACAAGGTTTACTTTCCTGGTAAAATTAAAAAAGTTTAATAAAAAGACAATCGGAGACAGAAATAAAGCAAAGGGTTGCAGGGCCGGAGTGCTTGGCATTTAGCCCAGAGCCCACCTATCAGCTTCGAAGGTGCACTTTAAATACTTTTCCCRTTACATCAGCCTGTGGTGTATTCATAGACCTTTATGCATCTTCATACTTTCCCAAAAACTAGTTTCCRTATTCTTGGAACCTTTTTTCATGGCCACTCCTTGGGTCCACCTTTTTAGAGCATGCATGTTTCTTGGCTGTGGTTTTAATCTTTATCTAACCTGCAGTTTGGGCTGTGGTCTGTACCTTCTTCAGATGGCAGGTGCTGGTAGTTAACACATCAATAGCAGGGTCCTCATCSTGTGTTCACTGGATGTTATCCCAGCCAAGCTGGCAGTTCCATTACAAGCCTAACTATACAACAGCTATCCCACTACCATATCTAAGCAAAACCATAAAACTATATTCTTAAGGCAGAGTTATTTTAASAYTATACATATAACATTCATCTTAATATTTGTGAMAAGCCAATTTTATAATATGCATTTATAACAGAACRGTCTGGGTCTCACAGTGTCTGGGGAATATCATCAGTGCCGTATTCAGGACCTCAGGTATGAGCTASTGCCAGCAGAGCCCTGAGAATGGCATCCCTGTGGCTCTATCCACCTCAGTATCATCACAAGGTGATTCTCTTCCTTTTATCCRTGCAGACACCATAGAAAATACAAACTGTTTCCTGATTCCTCATCAAAACTCCTGTGAGGAAGCAATAACTTACTTGAGACTTCCATAAGGAGCAGAGAAGTCTCTTTTGGTCCTTTCTCTGGGTGATGTTCTTCTGATACTGAGCTGAGGTTCCAGAAAGAAGGGATTAATTTGCACAGTGCTCATTTCCTTTATTCTATGACTGATCACACACAGTCCTTTACAAATGCAGCTATAGAAGAATGGGTTTTTAACTTTCCAAATTAAGTCCATGCACACAGAGCTGTAACATATCATCATCTGTACYAGAGACATCCAAATTCTGATACAGCTCTGATAGCTGAGGAACAACTACCTCACCAAGGAGTACAAATTACTCCATCCTACAAGCACAGGCTGCCTTGGTGTGTGCAGCCACTACTGCTGACACTTGGAAGAGTGGTGATGCTCCAGTCTCAAAAGCTGAAAAGCYCGTCCAGAGCAAAGCAGTCTGGCTGGTTGGGTTTTCCCTTCACTTCCAGGCACCAGCTGTCAGAATTCTGCAGCTTGCTCAGGGAGACTCTGTGATCACCTTTGAGCAGAACTGTGCAGGCTGAGGTTCAAGCCACAAGATTTATGTAGAGGTTACATGTGCAGCAATGCTCTTACAGACAATCTACCACTGCTTTGGTAGATTATGATGATGCTTTGCAGTGTATCACCTGTAAATTTAACTGTGGGAGTGGGTACCAATGCCTCCTTTTCCCATATGCAGTRTATTTTCTTTCCATCCTGCGTTAATTAGTACTTCCATACTGTATCTGTTGGCACTGCAGAGACATGGTGTATTGATTTTACACACAGGGGGAAAAGATGTTGTGTGAAGGAGCTGCTGAAGGATAAATGTAGAACACGAAACACRAAGAGAGTATTGTAAAAGAAGCCCTGGTACATAATATGAATATTTTAGAGCTTTATTTAAAGTTTTCTGAAGAGGTTGTGGAGATATTGGAGATCTATCTGCAATCTATGCACCTTCACTTAGTGGTCAGGAATATCAAAATCTTTCCCAGTGATGTTTTAATAATTTCCAGGGAAGCAATGCTTAGGTTGAGGAAAAGCCAATATGTGACAAATATCTCCTAATGTGGAGCCTATTACTGAGTAGAACATGTAATACTACAGGATATGGCAATTCACATGACTGAGTGGATCCGATGAGTCAATGTTTGTGCTTCATTTTTGTTTTTTTCTAAAATRAATATGCTGACAGATTGTACTGTAGCACAAAGCCAGTTTCAAGTGTGTATCTGTTGATTCCCACAAAAGCAGACTTTTACCACAAAACCGCATGTTCACAGCAGAAACAGATTTTTGTTCATTGTATTAAAAAACAGAAAGGCACCAGGTAACCTAGGTATCCAGTGAAGCAATGCCATCCTTCACACTGAATATCTGCATACTGAATTACACACTTGAGATCTA
>CADDXX010000236.1:1113067-1236804 GCA_902810485.1 Alauda arvensis
TTATAGACAATGAGAAAAAGAGCTCAAAAAGTCAACTTTGTAACTTTTTTTCCTATACCACTTTATCAGCTTTGCAGGTAGTTCAGCTTCTGAAATTTGAGGCAAAGATTTATTGGAAGAAATCAAAAAGAAGCAGCAGTTATAGCTACAGCAATGCCCCAAGGTATCTCCTTTTCTTCTTTTAAACTAACACACCTCAATTGCAGACWAATGTGGAGGAGGACTGACATTAGGAAAATAATTAGGATAATAAATGAGTTTCTAAATTAACAGATAAAAGCTCATTCAATATCTTTAAAGATCCCATTTCTGAGACAATCATGTTTATACCCCAGAGTGAGAGAGGAGCAAGGCTCTCTGCTCACCTGTGAATTGCCCTCATGTAAAACTTACCAATCTAGGGCAGAATGACTCAACTGCCTAAAATGCTTAATTTTTAAAAAATTGCATATGTAAATACACAACATCTTTCTTTGAAAATTTGCAAATATATGTAACTTTTTCAATTTGATATTAAATCTCCTGCCAACCAGTTCCAAATTATTATMTTTTTTAGGCTACCTTGTTGCAGTGGCACTATTCCTTAGGTCCTGATTCAAAGTATAATGAAACAGTATTTCTGAACCTTCCTTTTAGCTCCCTGTTTGCAAGCAGTGCAATGCTTTCTCTTAATACTATAAAAGTACGTTCAAAATACATAATAAAAATGTTTTGTTGTCTCAAAATAGATAAAAAACCTATCAAAAGTATTGGAATCAACAGAAAGAGAGCAATGCCAAACCTTGTAAACTTTTTTAAAGCTTTTTCAGAAGGTGTTTTTTTAGAGGTGAAGAGAAAAATGTGGTATTTTTTAAAACTGAAAACAATACCCCTCTCCCCATCCAATTATCATCTATTTTCAATGCTCTGAACCAGCGTAGTGGGGGCCTGGCTTTGAAGTAGAGTCACAAAGCATTTGGCTGCTTTCAGAACAAGGCAGGAGGGTTAASCAGGGGACTGTGGCTGAGTGAATAATGCTAATGCCATTAAGATTCCCTGCATCTTTTGCCTTCTTTAGTGAGGGGATATAAAAATGCAGAGTTGCCCACTTTGCAAAGCCTGTCTGGGTACTTCTCCCTTGGCACTGTAGGGCTGCTGTTTTTCTCTTAGGCTGCCTCCCTCCATGCCAAACAAGCCCAATTCCCTCAGCTTCTCCTCAGGTGACCAGAGCTGGCCCTTCTGCTGGTTCTTCATTGAATTCACTCCAGTTTATCGAAATAGTCCTTGTATTGATGGGCCCAAAGCAGGCCTAGTGTTTTAGATGTGTTCTAATAAATGATGGCCAAGGAGGGGGATGATAGACTCAGAGCATAGTAATATGCTACAAAATGCATCAAGAAGTGACTACAGTGACATGCTCTGTGTTTTGAATTTGGATTAAAATGCTTTCTTCAAACAAATGGTTCAGTCAGATTACTTTTGTCAACTGAAGGAGTGGTTCAGACCACTCAGGCAGAAGGATTTTTGTCTCATAGCTGCAGTAAGGGGTGCTATTTGCAGTAAGCAGAGTGCTTTCTTTGCTCTCTTTTCCTTCTTCCTGCTTTTGTTGGGGATGTTTGAGTGTGTTTTGAGAGCACTTCCTCAGCAAAGTCCCAGGAAGCTGAAGATGGAAGCCACACAGGCCTTTCTGAGCTGTGAGGGGCTGCTCTGAGATGTGCTCTGAGCAGCACCGAGGGGATGTGTGCAGCTGTTTTCCTGCTGGGACTCGCTGGGACGTGCAGACTGGGCTGTGCAGAGCTGTTTTCCTGCTGGGGCTCTCTGGGACGTGCAGACTGGGCTGTGCAGAGCTGTTTTCCTGCTGGGGTTCCCCAGGCTGCTGAGGGACACCAGAGGGATATGCAGGGAGCTCAGCAGAGGCTCGTGGTGAGCAGGAACAGCTCTTCACTSGGTGCTTGGGGAGCACATGCTGCCTTGGTGTGTGCAGCCAAGCAGGTGGATGATCACATTCCAGGATTGGACCACAGCTGAGTYGAGAGAGGTTCTAAGAGTTGGAAATTGCAGATTCTCCCACATGCATGCCAGGCCTGTATGGACAAAGCTGAAAAATGGGGCATTTTGCAGAGCAGCAGAGTCTGGTCCTAAGCACCACATGCTTCTCAGACCAAGAACTTTTGTTTCAGTCTCTTCCTGAGCATTCCAACGTAAAGCACAAAAATCTGATGTTTTTCATTAGAGGATGCCAAGAGCCTAAGACATATGCTCAGTAAGATTTATATGGAGGCTGTTTTCAGCTRGTTCATAAAGGCATATTCCAATGCAATAGCTTGTTATCAGCACTAGGACTTCAGGCTTTTTAATTCACTATGATTTGATTAATACTTTTTAGAGGCAGACTGGCATGATAGAGTGATTAGACCAAGCCATCCAGCAGTTTTGGAGAGCCCAGATTACTCATCTGTAATTTTATCTTATTACAATAGCTTTATAAATTAGATTTTTAAAATAAATTTCCAACTTGACAGTATTAAAATTGATTTGCCAGTGTAGTACATTTTATAATTTTCTTTTCCTGGCTTCAGTGCTTCATATTGCATTCCATTGCTACAGTGGAAAGCATGCAGRGAAAAAATTGGCATCCTGTGTTAAGAAGGTGAAGAAGGTGTCTGAAACAACAGCATAACAAATTCCACACCACATTTATTTATTTCATTRTTTTGTTGCTTGTGAAATGACCAGCCATGAAGTACTACTTGCTGCTGAATGACAGGGATATATTCCAGAGTTTGGAAGTAATTTTTTGCTTCCAAAAATACTTGTTTTTACACTGTGGCTCAGTACAGATACTGCAAGATGATTTGGAGGAATAGACCTGTCTGTGTCCCTAAGCTGAATTGAAATGGGGTGACAGTTAAGATGACCAACAAGTGCTGTTGAAATCTTAGGAACAACTGAGCTGAGACTTTAGGTGTGCAAATTCCCTTCAAAACAATGCTTGATGTGTTTATGCATTGAAATGTAAGGAAATGCAGGTAAGTGAGGATTCAAGGACGTCACCAAGCTGACTGCACTTGCATTAACTTATGCTCCAGAATGTATAAGAAAAAATAAAAATTACTGAGTCCTCTGTGTGGACATCCACAGTTAGACATCTGCAGCTTTCTTGGAAGCACTTGAGCCTAGTAGCAGGAGCCTTGACTTGTGTAATTTATAAAATGTTGTGTTTCCAAGAAGCATTTTCTTTGAAAARTATAATTGTCTAATGGAGTAATTACATTGGCTGCACATTATCATGCTCTTTGTGTGTGTAATGCCCCAAAAATGTTTGGGTTTGCTCTGTCGAAGTGCCCTAGTTTTARTTAAACATGAGGATTACTCCTTCATTGGGGTGCACTTGGGGCATCCTKTGTGAGGCAGTTCAGTGTTGCAAAACAGAAACAGTGTGGAGCAGTTCTCCACAATGTGCCCAGTATTCATCCTGTAGGTTTGGCCATGCAAGGTCTCTCATAACCAGGTTTTGTTTTCTATGAAATGTGGCATCACTTGCTAATGAGCAGGTCAAGGGCTTGGCAAGATGCTTTTCCTTGGAAGGCAGGGCTGCATAATACTAGTGGGTGGGGTTTATTCAGTAAAATTTTCTGTCTTCCAGTTTATTTACTTTCAATTTTGGTTTCAGTTAATAAAAATAAATAATATATTATTTATTTTTTATAAAAATGAATATATTTTTATAAAAAATAAATAATAATAAAAAAAYCTTCAGAAAACATTTGTGCTGTCTGCTGCTTACAAAAGGAAGTCTCCCTCCAGCAGCCCTTTTCTGCATTTATCTCTCACTGTGGAGCTATGATGTCTGCAGTATTAAATGTATCTGTTTGAAATAGAAGTGATTAAGTGCTTGTTGAAATGTCTTCTGAAACAAAACATTAGCTTTTGCTTTCAAAGGGCAGATATTGCACCAGATAGCACTTAACCTGGCCAAGGACACAGTGTTATGTTTAAATATTACTTTCTGCTTGCTTCTGTAAAAAAGCAAGGATATCTGCATTCAAGCACTTCCATTTCTTAATACATCAAAACAAGGATCTCTCCAGAACCAAAAGTACCATGTTTGTTTTTCAAACAACCCACTCATCCTACCAGTTTTCTGTGATTTATTCTTTTGAACTTTTAAATCTGAAAGATACAACAATAGAAAAAAATTATTGGGCAGACATTGATAGTTGCACACCAGATTTCTGTCTCTAGAGGCACGGCTTCATCCAGCTATACAGTTGTGAACTAAAACTGAATTTTGCCATCCTGCAGTAATCCATGGTTGTCCAACTCAGAAATTCATATGTGATTTGACACAGATGTTGTCATCCTGAAAGTATGTTGTAACTGTGGCCTTTGCTTCTCAAAGCCGGTGGTTATCAGGGAAACCATAAAGATCCTCATTTTCCCACCATCTGGGAAAAAGCTCAAGGCCAAAAGATGAAGGGTGGAGAAGAGGTGAGTTCCCTGACCAGACCTGTAGACTGYTGGTCCCTCTGTGTTACACAGAGCACAGCCCAGGTCCTTTTAGCACTGTCAAGGTCCTGGCAGGTTGCACAGGACTTTCTAAGTACTGATAGGATACGTTAATAATGGCAATCATTGGTAATACCTCATCAATCCATTGATTAAGGGCTGTATATTTTCTTAATATACTTAATATAATCTGAACCTAATAGGGATCCCTAGTAATTACGCCAGTACATCCTATGTCGATATTACACAAAATGTTGTGTTTTCAACAGTCGATAAGAATTACAGTAGTTAAGAAATAAGTAGATAACATTAAGAAACTAATGTATTAACAAATGTGAAAATACAGATTAAATACCAAGTTGTCTGATTTTTCTATTTTCTATCCATGTCTTGTTTTCAGAKTGTGTTTTAAGAAGCTTCTATTTATCACATATATTTTGCAAATATGCCAAGAGTATTTGTCAACATTGTTTTGGCTTCCATTAATGTTATAGATGTAGAAATTATAATAGCATTATTTCCTGTAAATGAAATTTGGAGACAACACAATTTAAAAACCATATGGAATCTAAAAATCAGTTACTGTAAGAGCTGACTAATACTTTGCTGTGTCTCCCAGATCTGTGACAAGGAGTGGCACTACTATGTGGTCAACGTGGAGTTCCCTGTGGTGACGCTGTACATGGACGGGACGACATATGAGCCATACCTGGTGACCAATGACTGGCCCATCCACCCCTCCCACATTGCCATGCAGCTCACAGTGGGGGCTTGCTGGCAAGGTAAAATTACACCAGCTAACAGACAACACGATCAGGAGTTCAGGTCAAGAAAGAATCATACTTGTCTCATTGATAGCATAGGAAATAAACTGCTAAAAGATGGATGGTATAAAATCAGGTGTAAATCCAGAGTTATTAATGAATCAAGTCCAAGGATAAAATGGATGGGACATTAAYAGGCTTTGCATTTTCATCACTTGAAGAAGTATTGGATAGAGTTTGTCTATTCAGTGAGAAAGATTGTCTTCATTATCTTTTGTCTTCACTTCTTTTAAATGTTTCCCTTCTTGTCCAGCCTTAAGCAAACTATCTAGATATTAAAGAACTCCAGCTATCTCTTTTCAGTCCCTGCCTCAGATTTCTTTTACAACTCATRGCCCAGTCCTGTGCTCTTCACATTGAATGTATCTCACCAGAAAATTCATTAATGTACTTGAGTCACCCTGTTATACACCAAAGGTAAAAGTGAGAGTAAAATAAATCCAAAATTCCAAACCTCTGAGCCATACCTGTATGGGCATTTCCTTAAATATTACCTTTTTCTGTTTTCTACCCTTTATAATCCMATTCTTCTCATTCTTTTTACTGGTCCTTACACCACTTTCTTTCTCTGTTCTCTGCCTTATACTTGAAGTGCTCCTCTTTCTCTGCTCGTCTGTTTTTGTAAAGTTGTCTCCATTACCCCTCCATGTTGATTTTCTATTTACACTGTCTTTTTTCCACCGAAAGTATGAAGTGAAGCAAACTATAATTAGGAAAAAAATGCTTTAACATAGATTGTGTTTCTTCCCCACTCTTTCTGTGCTCTCACTTTCTCTATTATCACCTTGTTTGCCAATATCTCTGCTTATTTGCAAAATTTGGGCATCTTATGCATGGCAGGGCTATTCAGTGTAAATAGTACTCAAAGCAACTGTTAGATTATGTGTGGGGTAAAGATCCCATCTTGACTTTGATAACAACATGCAGAATGAAGTCACACTAACCCTAAAAACAAGATTTTTTTTTAACCCTAAAAACAAGGTAAATTTACAATTTTGATAATTATTAGAGGTGTGATAAGCTGGTCAGTATTGCCCTAATACTTGGAAAAGTGTAGACTGTTTCTTGTCATGGGTTGGTTTTTTATGCGGTACTGGTGCAGTACTTTTAGATCAAAGTTCCAGAGTTAGCAAATGCAAATGTCATTTGTAAATTTAGTTCTTTTCCAGACATGAGCAAATGCCATAGAGGCAGTGAATAATCATGGAGCACTGCCTTCTTAAAAATCACCACTTYTCTGTAACTGTGTTAAAAAATTGTATTTTAATCTCTTACTTCATATTTATACGAGGTTTCTTCTGCATAGGTCAGCATATATGTTTTGCATTATTTGTATTACTTCTCCCCCTTATCTTCTTTCATTCACACTTAGTGTTTCTGTTACTCTCTAAAAACAGTCTTTAATATTTTGGGGGATTTTTCCKAAAAGTCTTGGTATTGCTGGGAATCTACTCCCTTCAGCCCTCACCTGAATCTCACATTAATCATGCTGCAGGTGCCATGTCGGGGGCTTGTGGAGGAGTTTGGGTATCTGTGGAACAAGCCCTGCSTAAGCAAAAGCTGTGCCAGTTTTGCCACAGCCCTGCATCCATGGGGTTCATCATCCCCCAAGGCAGCTGAGAACAACAACAATAATCTTGTTGTCTTTGCACCTCTGTCCCCTTGTCTCAGATTGGGAAGAGAAGGAATTAAGGCAAAAGTCTTCACATAGGCCACAATACATTCAGACCRTGGACTGCATTTCATATTGAAGATGTTAAACAAATAAAAAAGTTGCAGTTATTTTCAAACTTTTTTTTTCCCCTGGGATAATTTGATGGCTTAATTAATAACTATTCAGATAAGATTCTTCTTCCTTTTTGGTGAAACACCTGATTTAAACTACTGAAATCATACCTATAGCTGCCATTAATATTTACYGCAATATTATGTTATTGTTCTTTTAATAGTAAGAGAATTGGAGYTCCTCAAAAGTAGAAATAAATTTTCCACCTCATGAAAATGCTCATATTTACTGATACAGTGTGCTGAAGATTCTGATGTGTCAGGYAAAAAGATAAACTTTTAATGGTTATATGAAACAACATTTCAAGATCCTGCTTTTGACAAAGCTTATCATTTAGTACATTTGTTTTGAACATGTGAAACTATTTTAAATGAATGGTGTAGAAAGTCACTTTATAAAGAAGATTCAGCACTGTATGTCAGTCTGTGAAATAGTAATTAGTCAACATAGAAAACTAACCTAGTCAAAACATTAATTTTCCAAGTTTGTATATTTCAAGAAAAAGAGCTCTATCAAAGAAGTGTTTAACTCTATGTATTTTCTATGAAAATGTTAATAAGTCTACTTAGGCTAATACATGTTAGCCAGCAACAGTAGTCTAAACCTCTACATTTTCAAAGCATTATAAAGCTGCTTTACAACATCCTGTGATTAATTTCAGTAAAATATACAGTGATTTTGGTGTCATAAGCCATTCAGGAGTGTCCTTGTTAAGATGATATGAAGAGTTTCCTAAGGTTTGCTAAGACTACTTCCTTTCTATTCATCAAAKCACTGGCAGAAAGGAACACTGCTATAACCTCTTCCTTCAGAAAGGGCAAGACCTTCTTTTTCTGTCTTTACTAAACCACTTTRCAGTTCTGAGTACACAGAATCCATTTGTCAAAGTCAAATTATTTGAAAAACAATCTCAACTCAGACAAGTAAATGAATCAGAAGAAATAACATTCATTTTTTCTTCCCACACTGACTCTGATTTGCTGACAGCCAAAAGTCATTGTGGCTGTGGGGCAGCTGAAGGACTGGCAAGGAGCAGGAAGACTGTATTTAGAGGACAGTGAAAAATCAAGAACAAGAATTGCAATTTGCTATGTTACCACTAATAGGAAAATCTGGTACTGCTATGAGGGATTTACCCCTTGTAGATGAAAATGTTCAGTTATGGTCTGGAAACTGGGAATTGTTCTGCTGCTTCTTTAGGAGCCTGAGTGTCCTCTCTTGGTGTGACTCTCTGAGCCCTGATCTTTCCATCACTTACACTGYTCCTCATCCTGGGGTTCTGTAGCAAGCACCATGCCTGCACCTCCTCCTTGTCTTTCTCAGTTATATCCTGCAGAAATCTCGGACAYGGAAAATTCTTTTCTTTAAGCTTATTATTGCCTATTATTAATATTTCAGTGCCTGAGTAACTGTTTTCTGACTTTTATAGCCTTGTTTATAGCATCTATTATGAAAAGTTAGGTTGTTTTTTATTTCTACCTTCAGCTGCTCAAGTAAAATATATGAGCAGTTTAAGATCAGTGCTGTTCTTCTGACCATAACATGAAAACAAACCAAGTGTGCAATTCCTCAGGCTTATGTGACAAATTCAAACTTTAGCCTGTGATGTGGTCACTGTGCCTTGGTTTGTCTGTGGCATAAGCAAATTTCTCCTACATCTTTACCCTTYCCCTGGCAGTGTAAAAATCTCGCCTGATTTGTTTGTTCCTGATTTTATACAAAATTTTTTTAAATAATGTGAGTTGAGTGCTAGGACTCAAGGAGGGAAATGTAGCCTTTTCCTGAAGGGCAGATTCTTGGAGATAAGCAGGGAGTGAAGATGGTCAAAAGAGCAGAAATCCAGCCTTTAAAAGTGATAGAAGAGACCCTTCCCAGGGTCCGTCAGGCACTGGRTCAAGTCTACTGCAGCCCAGGAAATGGCCCAATTACTTAAAACCAAGCCTGGGAAATGGTTCCCAGCTCTAATAACACTCTGTGAATGAGAACAGTTGCATGATTTGTTCTGGCATAATCAGTAGGAACTTTATCTACTAAAAATTAGGTATACTGTATGATACTGTGGCATGATTTTCCTTTTTAAATATAAAAACCTTGGATCCTTCTTCAGGGATCGTACTAAAAGGATGATCTAAGCCTAGCTACCCCATTGATTTAGGGTCCTTCACAATGCTTAGCCTAGAGTGAATTCTTTTTTGTGCAGTTGCTRTTCAGTACTGCTGTATTTGAGTAGGGGTGCTTAATTTGAGGGTGGGAGTTTAGGCATTATCTTTAAGCTAGTGTTCATGTTGGTTTGGTTACATGTAATCAGTAGCACCTAACCCCAGCTTACTCCTTAGATGGGATTCCAGTGACATGAGGCCTGGGAAAASGTAATGATGACCACAGAGCTAAGCAAACTGGGCTCTTAGTGAGGGCAGAAACCAGGACCTGATACAGCAGTTCCTGGAATTAGCCCTTTCTGTACCCTGGTGAAGTTGGACAGCTTTATTTGCAGGTAAACAGGATTAATTATATAACTTAATATCTTTAAAATTTTGTTTACCTTACTGGTCTCACTGATGATTSTCAAGGGTGTGATTTTGATGTAGGTCAGGTTATTTAAGGCCAAAGTGCTGCTCTGTCTCTAATGGTGAAAGAAATTTTCAGGCAGAATTTCTCTTTCAGGGTGTCTAAAGGACAAAATTGACTTGCTTGCACATCTGTCTCCTAGAGCAAAAGAGACACCAAATAAAACAGGACAGAAGTAGCCCTGTGTCTGACTTGCTYCTTTCCTAAATGGGTATTAAAGCAGACATGGACCATTGTGATAGAACTCCCTAAGCCTCAGCTTTGGTTCTTATTAATACTATTTTTCTTCTTTAGCWTAAAAATACTTCTAGATTTGCCCTTTTACATTAAGAGTCTCACGATCTTTTCAAATACTAAAGAGGTGCAGCGAGGCAGGAGAGTCACTCRTAACTCTCTGGGGATGAAGTGCAGTAGATGGTTTTTCCTTGGGTCACTTAAAAAAATCTGCATCWCAGCACAAATAGAATCAGAATTCATGATCCTTGGTTCTTATTCTCCCTTYTAGGTTTTAACATCCTGTTTCATTCTCCTAAGCAATGCACACAAATCATTAGCTTGTCCTGGAGCACACTTTACAAGAGCTTACCCCAGGAAGTTCTCCTCTGAGTTCATTATTTCTGATTCAGTTTATCTGAGGACATAGCAAATGGACCCTTTTACAAAGTGAGAAACTTCTTCCATTAAACCAAGGTTTATAGGTTCCCACTCTGATCCYTTTATTGCTGTACATTCAGGGGCAAAAGCAGACAGATGAAGGGAACAAGTTACGTGATCTGGTAGTCATAATTTTTTGTACCAGAGGCAGAAGATAGAATTCCTTATGGTTTCTCTGAAAAGATAAGGTCTTGAGTTCATAAAAAGACATTTTGGGAGGGAAGGAGGYTGTGTATGGCTCCTAAAACTCTGTCAGGAAAGCAGTGACACAAGKGAATGACTTGTCACAAGGTTATGCTGTAGCTTACCATGGCTGTAAGTCAGTGTTTCCAGCAGTGCTACCCCTTCAGCAGTGCTGGAGCATCACAGTACAATTCTGCTGGACACTACATAGAGAGAGGTCTTTAGGAGAAGCCTGTCAACAGCTACTTTATTATCATGGATACAGCAGAAGACTATTGTAGTTCCTKTTTTCTAAGGAATTGCTGTTTTTTATTCTATTTTTCTTTCGCATTCTCCTGTCATTTTCCTCTTTCCTTAGCCTATGCTGAAGAGATCAGGGTTTTATATAAAGCCTTTCTGTGGAATAACCTCATTATCCTCACCTCCAGCCCTCTGCTGACACAGAAATCACCCAGTGCAGTGAGAGAACTGACTGATGATTCAAAGCAAGAAGCACCATAAGAATTAAAAGTTGGAGAGGGGTCTGAAAAAGGAGAGCCAGTGTGGGCTGTGTAGCAGCAGSTGTATCACTCAATCTTGGACTTCATCCAGAAATTAAGATATTCAAYATATAAAGATTCTCCCTACTGTGCATCCAACACCACTGGATCATGCCAAGGGGGCTGACATAGCCTGCACAAACCTGACACCTCAGAGGAGTGGTAYAAGCACACCTTAATGCAAGAGCACCAGGGCAGATCTCAGCACAGTGCTGTGCTGACTATCTGTGTCCTGATGCCTCCAGACGCTGCTCTTACTGCATTGTCCTCATCAAGAGAAAGATGGGGCATATTTCAGTGCACTTCACACACCTTTGCTGAACCTTAGCTGTAACAGAAATACAAACACATGTGGAAGGTTTTGTTTAGGAGGGTGTTTTCTTGGAGAACTGAATTTACATTCAAATCCATCACCCTAAATATATGTCCCATTTTTAACTGAATTTCTGCAGGGAGCACTACTTAACAGCACAAAAATATTTTTTGGATAATAGGAATATAGTTGTTTTTGAGAAACATTAATCTATTGGCTGAATTGTGGAAAATTGTAGAGTGTTTTTATTATCCTAAGGAAAAATCATCTTCAGTGGTGTAAGTTGTACCCACTTTGGGTTTAAGGATATGTTGCGAAGAGATCGTTTGGCATTTGGACACTTAAGAGCAGGGAGCCCTTAGTGTTCTCTGAACTTGTACTTCAGATAAAGCTTTACAGCCTAAAGCTGTTTGAGTGAGGTTGTTGGGTTATGGTATCTACACAGAGCAGGGGCAGACTTAACATGGGCCATATTTGAAGACCAATTTCTGATTAATTTTTTTCTGAGTGATATAAAAAGCCCCAATAAAACTTTTCTGTGCTGAGAAGCTCTGGGAGTATAAAATGTTATGTCACTAACTGGGGCTACTCCTGAAATCTGTGTGGCTGTTCAACAGCCAATCCCCTTKTCAGGGAATTAAACCCAGCTCCCTAAGCTGCCATAATAAAAAAAAAATGGCATACATTTGGAGACATGGACCTGAGGACTTCAGAGCCAGAATGTCTTGTGCCTGCTCCCAGATTCATTCAGTCTTCATGTTGGAACCTTGAATAATCAATTGTTCTTTAATTATCTGGCTCACTATAACCAGAGTCTAGAATATCTTAAAAGAATTGCATCTCAGTTGGAAATTCTCTTTGATTTCATCATTTCCCAAGAAAACCTCATTGTGCTTTGACTGCCTTTATAATTACTTGCTCATTATTAGGATAGGGCAAAAAGCCTGCAAAATCTGTGAGTTCAATAAAGCCACTTGTTTTGATGTGCCTAATTGTTCTTTGGAGATTGGAGATTGGTAAGGAATGCAAACAGCACTTTACATCTGTAGTCAAACCAACAACTGTAAAATCCAATGCTAATCAAATTTTGTCATACTTTATATCAACTCAATGCAAAATGAAAAACAAACTTGTCATGGAAACAAGCTTTGCTTCTTTAATGAATGTATTTTAACCCCATGAAGCCCAAACCCTGGGACTCTTCAGTTTCCCCTGGACTCTCCAATGCTGTATCTAACAGATATAGCATGTTATATCTAACAGCACCTCTCTGTGGCTGCAACCAGAGGTTGCCAGGTAACAGTTCTTAACCCCCATAAATTGTTGTTCCTCTGGCAGTCTTCAACTGTTTATAACAAAACATTTSTTTTCCTCCATGTGTTTAAGATGTTGATCCCACTGAGCTGCCCCCAGACAGACAGACATCTGTAACAYACTCTGCTAAAATTAAGTAGGCTGTTCTCCATTTGATCTGGTGTGTTTGAAATTTCAGGCAGCAGCTGTAACTGCRCCTGTGCCTATTCAGATCTGTGCCAAGCACTGATACTGTAAAGTCTTGCTTTCATTGGCAGCCTAATTGCTCTCCACTGAGGGGTCTGTGGGGTCTTCTGCATGTCCTGCTCAGTGAGTCCATCCCTGCTGGGCTTTCTGTGAGCTCAGCCCCAGCTGTGAATGGCACAGGAGGGAACCAACACTCAAGGACTCAGAGGCTTGTAGGCTTCTTGTGGGAGGGGAACACCCTGGCCCTGGTGTAGGAGATGCCTCTAAGCTCTAATCATGGGACATTACCCCTCAGCATACCCTGATAGCTCTAGTTATCTAGGTAATTCCAGCTGCAAAAGTGATCAGAACCAGCACATAAGAATCTCAATCCAGAAAACAGTTATTATTTTAGCAAGTGGAAGATGTGATGCATGCTACTTTGACAATGACTAATGGGTGAAGAGAATCATAGTGAGTAATTATGGATGTCATGGTTCCTCTGGATGCCTCCACAGTCTGTTGACACCATCTTCCTTTAACAAGGGATGAATTAATGCCAAAAGCCACCATCCATCCTCCTGTACCTGTCAGACTTTGGGAGTGTTGGTGCGTGCTGGGTCAGGTGTGAAAAGCAATGCACAATTTTATCAGCAAGATCTGAACAACCCTGTGGTTTGTGGCCTGTGTTTCCTCACAACTGTGATGGCAACYACAACATTTACATTTAAGGAAGAAAAAAAGATCAGTAGCTCCAGAATTTTTCATGGAAGGAATTGTAGTAGGMATAGTTGGTGACAAAACTGTAATATAATTTCAGTCTTTTTTGTGTTACAGACATTAATTTAATTCCCTGACAGCAGGGAAGGTTCTGTTTTCCTCTCTTGGCCCTATCATTCACCAGCCTTAAATACTTAACTGTGCCCCAAGAATTAGCACTTACAGCATATTAATCCATAGCAATCAATAAACGTAGTGCAGAGTGAAACAAAAGATACAATACAGTTGAGGATGAGGTTTTCTCRTTCTCTCAGAACTTACCAACATCTTCATGGGGATGAGCTGTATCTGAGCARTATTTCACTTGTAGGAAAGGGCAAAAAGACCCTGGCAGCAAAGAAGTCTCGTGAACCTAGCTGAGACAGTCCAGGTTAACTGGATATGCTGAGCTCTGGAGAGAAACTGGGGATGCTGTATTACAGAACTATTACAAGTTTTCATATACTTGGATTACCTCAAGACCATCGTCAGTGGACCTCCACTTTGTTCTGTGTGTAATCTATTAGGTCTATGTAATCTATTAGTCCTCTTCATTATCCCAAAAATGTTGTTGCTTAGGCTCAGTTTGATGTCAGAACCAAGATCTCAAAGTGCCTAAAGCAGGAAGGGCTGTTGGGAGCAGATCATGTCTTTTCTCAGTTCTTTCTTAGCAGGTGGTCACATCAGTGCTAAGTCAAATCCCRGCAGAGCAGCTGAACATCCTCCTGCCCAGCAAAGCCACTGACTCTGAGCTGGTGTCAGCTGCATAGGGAGCATGAAATGAATCATGCTTAGGGTCAAAGGATCTCTACTTGTAAAATCAGTATTTAGAAGGATTTGGATAATATTCTGCAAAATGTGACTATCAGCATTAGGTACAGTTACCCATTGTGCTTAAACATGCAGTGGAATTATTATGTTCMTTCTGGATTAAATATATTTATACTCATCTAGTCGTGGGAGCTCAGAATTTTAGAGTGACTAGGATTTGGAGGTTGGCCATCCTGGACTAAATTTCCGCTCACTGAGAAGCTGAAGTCAAAGAATATCAGATTGCAGAAGCAGAAGACAACACAGCTTTCAAACACGCTAATACATTAGAACCAAGTATGAACAAAACATTTTATCAAAGCTAGAAAACAGGATTTACAATTTACAATCTAATAATTACTTGCAATGGGAACATCAGCAGCTAGCATACCCCACTTAGCTGARAAAATTCTGAAATGCTGAGACGGTAGAATATCAAAATGGCAGCATGCTGCAATTACAAGCAACTGCAAGAGGAGTCAGATGTAATTACTTCAGTCCACCTTCAAGTTCAGAATTGACAGGTATATAATTTTGTCTGTAACGCTGGTAAAAGTTGCTTATGAGAGACTTACTTAGCAATCTGGTATAGGATAGTATTCTGTCTTTAAGTGTTATTGCATTTTCATGTGATTAAAAGTTGGTGTTCTCACTGCCCTGGATGAACAACACACATCCTGTTTTACGCATACAATGACAAGAAAACTTCATTAAAGTTAGTATATCAGCAAGCTAAGCTCCAGGAAGAGCAACAGGTATGTTCATAGTCTACAGTGTTAGGTGGAAGATATAAAGAGAAGTCATTATTTAGCCTGGCAAAGGAAAATAATACAGCTGTATTTTGACTGCTCACATTTCCTGTTGGGAAAAAATGTCCACCTCTAGGATCAGTGGTTGATGGAGGGGATTGCTCGGGGAGCCTCTGTCTTCAGAAGAGTTTAGAAAGCTCAGGCAATATTCTCAAGAATAGATAAGGTACAGCTATATTTGTCTTGGGGCTGGGGACAGAGTGCCTCATCCCTCCATGTCTGTGCAGACTCTGCTCTCAGTTGTTCAAGTGCATTGTCCCAGCCTGGATCACCCTGTCATTGCCATGGCTGTGGTTCTGCAGATTTTCTCTACTCACATAGTATGGCACTGACTACTCCCAGCTATTTTTCACTCACATTTCCATGAAATACTTGAGGATTTTTGTTTAAATAACAGTTGATAGCCTCTCCCAAGCAAAGATTACATCACCTCCTTTACRCACCAGTCTTGATTTCTACACCTGCACAAACACCATCCTTATTCCTGTGGAGAGAGTGTGTAAGCCTTGTTCTTTAAATGATCAGTGATTTTGTAGTGCCTGTGTATTTTAAAAGCTTATTCCTGGAACACTCATATTCCCTTCCATGCTTTTATTTTGGTGGCTGGACAGATGATTTTAAACAAGAATTATACATCTCCAAGAAGGTAATACCTCCTTTAGCACCAGTATTTTCTAAAAGTGTGGCTTGGGCACAGTGAATACCCTGCGTACTTCATGATTTATGGGTAAATACTCTATCACTGCTAATGAGTTAGCAATGTAATTGTAAGTGCTTTGTCAAGAATATGAGAGAAGAACTAGTCCAAAGTGGAAGAACAACCACTATCTCTTCATGAACGAGCTTTGATTCATTCTGCTCGTTTCTGTCAGGCAAAGCAACAGCACTGAGTTCTTAGTTCTGGCTTCTTGTCTGGTCTTTTAGAAGCATTTTAATGAATGTATTTCCCATTTAAATACACTCACTGATGTGAGCCTGCTTCTTGTTTTGCGTCTCCTCAGAACTATTAAGACCCACTGGCAGACTCACTAAGGTTTCTAAATTTCAAAGCTCCAGGATTAGTGTTGATATTTTGGCCTTGGATCTTGCTGTGTTCACAATTCTGTAGTGATATGAGAATGTGAAGCTTCAAACAAAATGTGATTCCTTCTTTCGTAAATTCTTAAATGGTTTTCTCTCTTTGTCTCCTTTTTAAGGAGATGTTTCCTTTTTCTTTTTTTTTCAGCATACCTTTTTCTGCACAGTTACATTACTGCTGCATATGTACTTTTAAAGACAATGCAAGCAGATAAATATAACACCATTTTGGCTGAAAAGCCAATGTCCCCATAATGAGCTATCAATTTACCAAAAAATTACCAAATAATTGTCTTGGTAAATATCAGAGAGGCTGAACTTTAGCTGTTGTGTATGTGAAAGTTTCTAGGAAATCTCAACAAAATTCTGCCCAGAGAAAATTTCCTGTGTAATGGATAAATGAATGAGAGTGGACAAGAATTATCTCCCCCGGGAACCTTTATTTTGGGTAAGAAAAAGAGAGGCAGTTTATGCTGTAATGTTAAAAAAAAAATATTTTGAGAGTTTTCTGTGTTTTGATTTCCCACACCTGCCTGCTTCACTGAACAAACAGCCTGCTTGGACACTTCTTTTCTGCCAGTACACCAAGTGTGTATTTTCTTCACTATATAAAATAGCTCGATTCTTCTTCAGAATGCYCATCCTGCAGAGACTGGAAGTAAGGGTTTTCAGGCTTTTAGGCTACAATGCACCTAAAGAAAATCTGTCACTTCATCCCTATCCTGCTCCAATCCACACACAAGTGAAAGTTCAAGCTTGAGCTATCTTGCCTGGCAAAAACAAGTTGTTTGACACGAAAGCTATAAACACCGTAGAGATGAGTTATCTACCAATTACAACACCTTATCAACAGCTTATCAACTGTTAATCCAATTAGTCTGCCTAGCTCCCTGCTGTGTGGCTCCCTTGGTCCTCCCAGGCTCAAAGTAGGCAGTAATTCGCGTGCACAGTGAGAGATAACACTGCAGGAGAGACAAGCTCTAAAAATTCTCCTGAAGGAGGATGAGTAAATCACTAACTGTCCCAGGAGTAATTGAGATGCCATGATCACTGGAGCAGGCAGTCTGTAATCACGTTTTATTGACAGCTCCTAAAGATCAGTCTTCCTTGGGAGCTGCGTGGAGGGAAACTGAACCGAGCATGTCTGCAGGGCCTGGTGCAACACAGAGTGACAGAACCAGACCTGGAAACAAATGATGCACCTTGGGTCAGGGACAGCACTCCCAACCCCTCAGAGAGGGGCTTGCTCACTGCTGGAATTCCCAGCATGTCCTCAGACACAGCCCAGGGAGTGTGGCAGTTTGTGTACACAGAGCCACCACTCTCATCTCATCTGGTACTGTGTTCTTGGGAGGACAAAGGCAGAGGTAACTGATCKTGTCATGGAATACTTGCAAATACTRTTTGTCTATAAATAAATATTGGACTTAAACATTTATTAATTGGTG
Source organism: Alauda arvensis (assembly GCA_902810485.1). Classification (NCBI taxonomy): domain Eukaryota; kingdom Metazoa; phylum Chordata; class Aves; order Passeriformes; family Alaudidae; genus Alauda; species Alauda arvensis. Next base: position 1,130,805 of record CADDXX010000236.1, read on the forward strand.
TTTGAGTACTTGAATAAGTTCATTTTTAAAAATCACGTGCTTTCTTGTACACMTTTGGGAAGCCATGTTTCATTCCTGGGTTTGATGTCTGAGCTTTATAAACACCTGTATAATATTAATAATAATCGTGGAAAARCAAGAATCTTAAAGACAGCCTGCTTCCAGGTACCACCCAACAACCCACAAAGACATTCCACAGTATCACAATAAATGGGATCTCAAATACACTTGGGGTCAGGATAGAGATAGAGATTCCGTAAATGTGTTAAAACATAAAGTGATTTATTACATGTGCAGTTTGTGTGKTGGTACCAATAACCATTTTGCGTCCTCTTTCTTGCAGGAGGTGAAGTCACCAAGCCCAGGTTTGCTCAGTATTTCCATGGCAGCCTGGCCAGTCTGACAATCCGGCCAGGGAAAATTGAGAGTCAGAAAGTGATTTCCTGTTTGCAGGCCTGCAAGGAAGGTCTTGATATTAATTCTCTTGAGAGTCTTGGCCAAGGAATAAAGGTGAGAGATGAACTGACATCATCTTTGATAAAAATTTAGATCTGATTTATGGAGAGCCCAAGGTAGAGTACACACAGTACAAATGTACTCCCAGAAGCAATGAAATTTCCCATAAAATCATGCAAAGAAAAAACAGAACAGTAGGAGAGCTGTGACACTGCAAAGAAAAAYATTTCCATTATTGCAGAGCTAGATGATCAGAAAGTAAGGCACTGCTGATATTTCAGAGTCCGTATGAATTGCCAGGTTGCGTTTTCATGATTATTTTGTTACTTCTACAGAATAAGATGTGATTCCAAAGATTTATTGAATTTTGATCTCAAGTAGTTTTAAAGAAGTGGAAGACATAAGTCCTAATGCAGTAGCATTATGCATATGACTACTGGTTGGAGAACAGACAGGGAAATCCTGTTTCAGTTGACCTAGTGGCTAGATGGCTTTGCATTCATTCATTCAGATAATTCTGAAATTCTATTCTTTGGATACATATGTAGGATCTTGGCTATTCCTGCTCACATGAGCTACATTGTCAGTTTTCCTTTACTGACACCATTATTTGGTGACAGTGCTCTTGTGCTCAGTGTAAATGCACTTGTGAAGCTGTTTCCTAGCACACAAGTACCACTTCCAAAGGAGCTGAGCTTCAGTTCCAACACAGGAAGTTCCTTTATGTGCAGACAACACGTCCTGAGAAACTGAACAAGGGTGTTTTGGTGTGGGACTTTCAGAGGGGAGGAGGACGGTGCTATAACACTTCTGGAACACACAGTGGGAATGCCATGGACTGCACTTTATTAGCCAGACCTTTCYGTTGTAAAGGCTGACCTGAAATGTGCCCAAATGTCTGTCCAGGTGATGATAGGTTGCAGTGGTGTAGTATAACTGCCACATTTTGTGAAAACGAGTGAAAATGAAAATTGAAAGTGCAAAGGTAAGGAAGAATTTTGCTAGCTCTAACTTYTACAGAAGAGGAAAGACCCCAAAGATTCATTTATCATCCAACCAAGGACATGATTAAGAATTTCACATTGCTGCTTCTCACAGCAACAGGACACAGGAGTCGTTAAAGCTATTTTTAAAAGGCAAGGCATACAAGGAGCAGTTTGGGATTTCTGGAACCCATGTGTGTATGCCTAATAGTAAGCATTTTGCTGGGATTTTCCATAAATTAAAGCACTGTACACTTCGTCTGTGGTGCTTAAAAGCACAGTAATTCCTCCCCTATTGTTGCCCTCTGAAACCTGGCAATATTTGAGTCACCCCAGTTTCATGGGCTTGGGAAAATCCCTCTTCTAGCAGCCACTGCTGCTCCAGCATTTGTGACTGGCTTCCTTTCTGTACTGGCAATGCAGAGGGAAAAAGAGAGACAAGGGATTGTTTTCTGCCTTTACATGTTTTTGCAAACCTTTAAAACATCTTCATTTTCTGAAATACAGATGAGGCATAGTGAGGTTTTTTAAGTTACTGATGTTGCTTTTACTGCCTTGGCAAGCTAACAGTGAGAGCAACAGTGGGAGGCAAAAATGAAAGGAGCAGCTAGAGAGAGATTGTGGAAGGGTTTCTTTGGGGGGCWGACAGAAGGAAGCTCAGCTGAAAGCAGAACAGTTGCCTGACCTTGAAGAGAAAATGAAAGAGAAAGGTGTTGTGGTGTCAAAACCAAACACACCTGATCCCAGACAGGCACGTGTGACAGCTGCACAGACAATGGGTTCTGTGGGGCTGTTTATGTGGTGCTTTGCAGATTGAGTGTTGGCAGACTGGCTGGAAGGTGTTTCTAGGCACTTTGGACCGTGGAGATTCACCTTCAACTACCTAAGAAAGAGCAGTGCAGCGGCAGTTTCTGACACGATAGTGTTRGACATTTTTGGGCTACAGCCTAATTTTCAGAAGCTCTCTGAGACACTGTCTAAACTGTTTCTATTTTTAGCTTTTTTTTTAATGAGAAGAACAAAAATGGCTCAGACAGGGGCTTTCTCCRGTCCCTGTGGCATGTTCCAGCTTTTTTGGCAGCTGAGCTATTAACTAGCTAGCTAGAGTCTCCTTTTGCTAATTTTATTCTCTACTGGTGCTAGCTTAAAGAGAGGAAAAAGAAGTGTATGCAGGCTGGGATTCATGTTAGTCCTCCTGGCCACTGGGTCACTGTGTTGTGACCTTCCTGCACAAGCTTTAAACCCAGCSCTCCATGTTGTTTGACAGAGCACCYTTGCTGCCTCCTGKTCATCAGTCTGTTTGAGGTGTTTTGCTTTTTAACCTTTCTGGCTATAAGGAAGTGTAAGCAGCCACTGTCTGTATTTAACAGTACATCTYCACATAAGCAATGCCCAGTTTTGGGGAGGGACTACCTGSGAGAGAAAGGGACATTTGTGTRCTGTGCAGTAGGGTACAACGTCAAGGGGGTTACACTGGTTTTCTCTGCAATGCAGATGGTTTACTGAGCCAATTAAAAGACAAAACATGGAATTAGGAATAATTATGTTGAAGGTAAAAATTAGTCATTGGTTATGTCACAACAGTGACAAAGTTTCTTGGTCAGCATGACTGATCTGTGTTCAGTGCAATGGAGTAGAGAAGGCTTGGGGCTAAAAGAGCAGGCAGTGAATTTGCAGGGTTTGCTGGCCCAAGTGAGCGGCTCCATCTTAAATCCTGACACCCCTTATTGATCATCAGGATGGAGAGTCCCTTTAGTGTGTCTGACGTTAATGAAAATGGAGGAGGCAAATGTTGTAATTGTTATGTTCATTCATGTTGAAATATATCTCAGAAAGTTAGCCCAGGATAAAACTACACGGAAAACAGCCAAAATATGCTTCTGCATGCTAGGCTGGCTCAAAAGGCAATGCTTTTATATTGGGAATGTGTTTAACCTAAAAAGATCACATAGGAATAATAATCAAGGTGGTAATTAACTTTTTGAACCACTACAGAGTTCAAAAATAAATAGCATTGGAAATTGCTGCAGAAATTTTATCAGCAAAGTTGATAAGGCGGGGCAAAGAACAGCAAATATGGATTAATTTACTAAAAAATTAATTATAGCAGTAGTTATTTAAGTGACTGATACAAATACATGTTTTAGAGAAGAACATGTGGATTCAGCCAATGATAGCTAYTAAGATTTTTTTTYTTAAATTATTAAACTTTTAACTTACATCTGTGGAACATTCCTTTAAAAAGATATTATTTTGTACTCTGTACCTGGTCCCTTAAGTACTAATTATTTGCATTTCTCCTAGTATCACTTCAACCCTTCCCAGTCAGTCCTTGTCATGGAAGGAGATGACATTGAGAATATAAATCAAGCCCTCCGGAAGGTCTCATACATCAATTCCAGACAGTTTCCTACTGCAGGCATACGACGTCTCAAAGTCTCATCTAAAGTCCAGTAAGTTATACTTTAACTGAACTGAACAGATTAGGAACATTCTTAATTAATTACTTTGTTCTTTGGTCATGTAAAAAAAAAGAATTTTGGCTAAATTTAATTGATAAATCATACTGCCTTGTTATTGAACCTAAAGGATTAATTTAATTTACTTTTATGCCAATTTACATGGTGGTTTTCTCTTGATATTATCTTCTTAAGAAACCTTTCTTCTTAATGTAATGCACTTACATTCCYTTTATAGCTTGGGGCATACAGTCTGGAATGAACAGTGCATTTACTGCAATCTTACTTACTTTTAATTTTAAACATTTATAGTTCTAKCTGAGATAGCCAGAGCTGTGAATTTTTAAAGCAGGCCTGTTCCATGTAACAGAGGACATAACTGCAAGAGCAGTATCTGTAGGTGTGTTTGAAATAGCCTGTGTGTGTCTGTCCCCTGCTATGTCTGTGCTGTCCCTGGAGCACTGGTGGAGGCTGTTGAACAGGGTCTGTGGCCATCCCTCTCCATGGAGCACATTGACAGCATCTGCACAGGGATGTTCAGAGCTGCCACAGCCTYTCCTGGGCTCCCCTAGGCTGAGCTCTGTCCAGAGCAGGGAAAGCAGGGCTTTGGAGGGAAAACACATCCAATTCTGCCACCTCTCACCTGCTGTGGGCACCGTTGTTCCCAAGTGCCAGGGCCGTGCTGTGGGCTGAGAGCTCCTGCTGGGAGAGGAGCTCCCAAGGCAGTCCCACTGGAACCAGCCCAGCTTGCACATTCCAGGGCTGGCCCAGCTCCTGTGCCAGCATGAAATGAGGCAGAGCTTTTCAGGGGATTCACTTCCAAAGCACACTGTTGATTCAGATGAAAATGGAAGTACGGGCACCTTTTGTGCCCTGTGAATATTGGAGGATCCCAAAGAGAGTTCATGAAGGGACCAATTTAAATGGAAATTTAGGCCCTTTTAATCACACATGAGAAGATAGCCATGTTGTATTCATTAGCTGGCACTTTCTGAATTTAATGTTAGGTTTACTAAAGTTAGTTGTTATGTAGTTAACTTTTTTGAACTGTTTATTGCTCTGTTAAATGTTAGTTAAACATTTAAATATTATTCTGATAGTGACCTTAGGAAAGACTTGAGTTTGTCCCTCAGAGTGAGTTTCTGTGAAGGTGGGATGAGAGGAGAGGGCCAGAGCTGGCCCATGTGCACAGTGGTACAGGAATATGTCCTCATGTGTGGCAGTGCCTGAGGATGAACGGAACTGATCTGAGAGCCATGAGCTGGGTTTGGGGCAGTGCCAGTGCCACACTATTCTGGTGTGCAATGTGTTACATGCAGTTAATGACTAATGTATTTTTTCAGATGTTTTGGTGAAGATGTCTGCATTAGTATCCCAGATATAGATGCCTATGTAATGGTGTTTCAGGCCAATGAGCCCAAGATTACTATAACTGGGATGGACCACTTTGCTAGACCAGCTGCACAGTTTGAAAGTGAAAGAGGTGTTATTTTGTTACCTGACATCAGGATTGTCAGCACAGTCACTAAAATGGAGCATTCAGTGGACTTAAGAGAACATGACAGAGGTTTGTGTCTTTCTTTTAAATATTACTACTCATTTCATAATGGCTCCTCATATTTTTTAAAGGATGGTGCAAACAAGTAATGGAAAGGAAGTCACTTCAACCAGATTAATCAGGCCACAGTAATGCTGTACTGAAGAAATTCAATTCAACACTTGACAAATGTGTTAAATGGTGGCAGATCAGAAGGTGCTTCAAAAAAAGCAGATTCTCCATATAGTGTCCATTTAGTATACTCCAGAATAATTCCTTTCTGCTCTTCCTTGCATATTCTGTTATGTAGGGTATTTTCAGTAGAATGTCTCTACTTGTAACAGAATTTTGTTAATTGTGCTGATAAAGTGAAAAACAGTAATTGAACAAAAGTTGAAGTTTGAGTCTGCTTTTATGTTTCCAGCTCTGATACTAGCTTATGAATGATACTTGAGAAAGTGATCTGTCTCAGTTTCCCACCTATAAAATGTAAATATAATCCTTTTAAAATATTTATTTTCAATTATGAAAGTTTATTCTAATGCTAAGCAATGTGTGTATTATTATTCAATACTSTACGAATGTTCAAAAGTATAAATCAAGTTTAAAATCACTCTCTATAAAGGAATCTTCCTTTTGGATGTTTGTGTACAAGGCAGATGAAATGTCTAGCAATTTGAGGAATCATTCTAAACACTGTTTGTTGGACTAGAATAAGCAGCAACTGGATGTACATCTCTGGAGAACAGAAAATGGGTAATGATATGCAAGTTTAGGGGCATGGATTGCCTGAAGCCAAAGAATTTGACTTGGGGTGCACTTTTGCATATGGCACAGCTATATCTAGAGCTTTGGTACCCAAATTCACAGCACCAGGACTTGGCAATCTGCAAAGCGTAAGGCTTTCCTGGCTATGCCATCCTTCCCAGTACACCCTCTAACATCAAATTTGCAAAATGGGCAGGAAGGTCCWATCTTGCAGTGTCTGTGCTCTCAGGGAGCTGCTTAAGCAGTTTTGCCACACACTCCATGCTGAACTGATCAGAAAATTTAAATATTAATTTTATCTACTACTCTTTTTCTGGAGACAGAATTATTTTTTTGCTTCTACATGTTGAAGGACAATCAGTTTATAACTTAATTTCTTTAAGTCACGCAGCACAGGATCTTACTATTTATAACAATGTCCTGCTCTTGGATAGATGGCCAGGTCTTTGCAAAGCAAATTGTTCATGGGGCATAGAATAACTGGGAGAATTATCCAAGCATAGATCTGTTAGATGTGTGATTTTTCACTTTGGTTTTCCTTGAGAAAGCTGGTATCAGTACAGCATTGAAACATGGAATTTTTACATTAATTTATTTCCAAGATGAAATTTCAGTTTTCTACTTCCAGTAATGTTCTTGGGTGTCTTTTATTACAGAACAATATGTTTTCTATTTATCTCACTGGGCCTTCATCATCACGGCACCTGTACAGACAGGACACTTCTCTTGATTTGCTTCAAGTGTTCTGGATTTAATATCAGCAAAAACAGTTCAGCCATCCTGGTAAAAATTGAAAGCCCTGATGCAAAGCACATAAAATGACTGAGCTATTCTGTGGTCATTTATCTTCATTTCCTTCTCTTTTTTTTTTTTCATGCTCTATGCCATGGGTTCACAGCCAATAAGCAAGTGGTAGTAGAGGAAATGCTCCACAACTTGGATTTCTGTGATATTTTGGTCATTGGTGCAGAACTAGATCCTGAACAAGAGTGTTTAGAACTAGATCGTGGGGAGCTTCAAGGAAAACATCTAGATGCCACAAATTCCACTGCAGGATATTCAATCTATGGTAAGTTCCTGAAATTTGTTTTCCCTTATTTTGTCACATCAATTATATATTGGAACAAAAGCTCAAATATGTAAGAAAWTGGACAGAAATCTGTAATTTTCCTGCCACAAAAATATCCCAACGGTGACTGTATCTTAAAAAACACAGTTGCTTCTTCATTTCTGGATGTGCTGTGTTTGCCCTTTGGATTCTCAGCCYCCCTCCTGGCTACTCCCCAAGTAAGGAAATGGCATCCCTGCTCTCTTTAAATGTAGGGTTTTTGTGGACCATCACAGTGGAACATGGGAGTGAGGGGGTCCCTCAGTGTTCCTGTAAAATGCTGGGACATTGTCCATCTTTTTCACTAAGTAATTTATTCTGTACCATTGTTGTTGCATATATCCCTCTTCATTAAGGGACCTACATTTAATTCTGAAAACTATCCTCACATAATTGAGTATCAGGGAACATTTGATACCTGTTCTGCCGCGTTCTGTGTGTTCTGTGAGCAGCTGATTTGTTGTGCATTGCCAGAGCAGTGTTCCCTTGCCTGGCCCTGAGCTGTCCCTGCCCTCCCACCCTGCAGGTGTGGACAGCATGTTCAGCTATGAGCAGGTGCTGCGGCAGCTCCGCTATCGCAACTGGGGCACCTCAGCCACCTCGGACAGGAAGTTCAGGGTCAAATGCTCCGAGCTTAATGGGCGTTACACCAGCAACGAGTTCAACCTGGAGGTGAGCAATGAGTTCAGCTTGGAGGTGAGCAATGAGCTCAGCTTGGAGGTGAGCAATGACTGAGTCATGTTTTCCGATCTAGAACCAAGGCTTAGAGCCCATATAACAGCTCCAGGAAAATGCAGGACCTATGTAGCAATATGGTCAAAATTAATAATTGCTTATAAAGAAAGCGAATGGCATAATAATTGTTAATAAAATTAACAGATTTAATATTGCTTAGGTAACACCTAAAAGCTGATTAATATAGAGAGAAGAAAAAGTCACTACTTATCCAAACAGGTAAATCAAAAGAGTCTTGTCCTGCGCCACTTCAGAGTCAACAGCCAGAAAGGTTAGAACGCATTTTTCATACTTCAAATAAGAAATATATTGAGCTGTGTATTTTCCACTGGCATAAAAAAAGGAGTTAATTTTGCCTTTAGGATCCATGAAGTAGTGTTCCTATCTYCTGATGAACTTCATAGTCCAATGTAATATATGGAACCAACAGGCTTGGAGTATAAAACACTTTTTAGTATCTGGTCTCTTATTTTTCTCTTTTCAGGTTAATATTCTACACAGTTCCAACTCCAACTTCATGGAACATGTAAATCACATGATAGTYCAGCCCCAATTTCTCCAATCTGTTCAGCACCCTGAGGGGAGTGTGAGTGTAGTTCACAGCTCAGGTATGTGACGCCTTCCCAGAGACTGCTCACACTGTGTGTCAGTTTCCTTTGTGGGTCAGCCTGCTCCATAGACTAAAGCCCTGAGGTCCATTGTTTCAGCTTCTAAAACCTCTCAGAGATCATTGTACAGGTGTGAAAGAAGGTAACACTGAATTCTGTTCWGTCCAGGAATGTACTTTGCAATTAAAACCTGGTATCTTTTTTTAAAGTTTTCATTAATGGTTTTGTACTCTGACCCTGACAGTTAAAAATGCCTTGTTTCTTGTATTAAATGGTATGAAGGGTAATATTTATGCTCATATTGTCCTTGTGCATTTGTAGTTCAGTGGCATATTAATTTCTACCCACTCCTTTCTAAACAAAAGGAAGAAATAGTTTTATTTTTAAAATGCATAATTTCTGCAGTGCCTCTGTTAGCTGTTGTCAAGGGCACAGTCTGGGCTCTCTGAAGATAAGATAGTTGTGTGCAGCAGGCATTAGGATATATTTTAATTTAGTTTTTAGGCTATRTGAGTTAAAATAGACACGCAAATCTGAAATCTTTTCAGTGAAGTTAAATCCAGGGCAAAGATACCTGTTGAAAAGTTCGATTCTGAAATCCTTTTAGCTGAATTATACATAYGTAAAGAAATAAAGCTGATGTAAAGTGTAGGCAGTTATAAGTAGCTATATACAGACATGCTTWAAAAACTAGYGTATTTTTCTTTACATTGTACAGACAGTTCACTAAAATGAAACTGAATGTTTAATGGATAAACTATTTGAAACTGGATTTTTTTTGTTACTAAATACTGTTTCGATTTCAAACTTTCATTCTTATAGGCAGGGCAAGGCAATAAAATGGGTTATGGACTGGGACATTGCTCCTGGAACTGCAATACCTCAAGGTACTTAGAAAGAGGCAGCATTTCTCCACTAACCTAATTATGGAGCTAATTACATGTGGTAATTGATAGAGATTTCTTCCTGTGACTAGGTGGAGACAGGGGCTTCTCAGAGTGCAACCAAACAGTGAGAAAAAATGTGTTGAGTCCTCAAGAGTCTCCCAGGAAGTTTGTAACACAGGCAAATAGGGTGGAATGCACTTATTTCTAGGAGCTTGAGATTCAAATAATAAGCACTTCAAACCTTTGAAAATATAAGCTTTGAGATGTATATTTTGTCTCAAGTAAGTTTGGGGCCTCAGCTGTGATCAGAAGGGGTCAACATGCAGGTGAGATAACAGAATTTTACTGCAAAAACTAATTGATTCTACACTTATTAACTACTTGTTTTCTGTAGTTAATGGCTCAAAGAGCAAAGGTGGGCATGTTCACTTTTTAGKTAGGATTTATCATACTCAGGATAACATATCTGTGAACACTATTTGTGTGTGCTCCACCTTAGTGGATGGGCACTGGTCAATGCTTTCTGTTATCCCAGGCACATGGGAGGTGTCTGTCCTGATTCTCAGTCCAAAGGAGGGGATGCTGTGGGTTGAAAACTAACAAGATTAGTGGGGTTTAGGTGACTTGTTCCACAAGTGTAACTGCATTCCCTTTGCCACCCTTTGTCCCAGTGGTTCCCAGTGTGGCCACGATGGTTATCATCATCTGTGTGAGTGTCCTGGTGTTGGTGATAATCCTGGGCGTTTTCCGGCTCCGCACAGCCCATCAGCATGGCTCCATGCAGCACGAGGGAGCCAAGGAGAACGAGATGGACTGGGATGACTCTGCTCTCACCATCACCATCAACCCCATGGAGGTACTTAACTAGGGCACAGCACTGTTCCCTGGCACTGCCAGGAGCCACTGGCTGGGCTGGCAGTGGGTTTGAGCCTCTTTCAGGGTGCAGTTGTCCAGTTGTTTGTGTGTACACTCAGGYGTCCAGCCCAGTTCTTAGCCCTGCACACCTTGATCAGATATAATTGAGAACTTCAGATTTGTTGTCATGTATAATTACTAAATAAGATAGTGAAGGACTCTCAGGTACAGAATGACTTCCACTTCATCCATGTCTGTTTGTAGGTACCCAAGATGATATAGTTGCTTTGGTTTTAATTTTTCATGTAAGCATTTATACACTAAAAGGAGGGGAAATCATCAGCAGTTTTAAGAAGCTGATGTTGAAGGTTTAAATTTTGCCAGTGGGGCTAACAAGTGATTGTTTATTGACATTCCATTCTTCTTACAGTAATTTTTGAATGTTTGCTAATAACTTATACGAATTTGATGCTTAATAATCACATAATGATGGAAATCAGATTTGCCCAGCATGTTAGCATTTCTAAATGTTTATTTGAGACAGCTCTGGCTGGCAAGAAGGCACATTTCTGCTACTGTCTCATTTATTTAAATGTGTTGTAGAAATATGAAAAGCCACACCAGACAGAAGAGGAGAGTGAGGAAGAAGACATAGAYGATGAAGATACAACCAGTGCTGAATCAGATGAAAGTGAAGAGGAGGAAGGGGAAGAAGAGGAAGAGGAGGAGGAAGTGATTGTTCAAAAGGGAGACAAACAGAATGCCACCAGGCAAGAGCAGTTGGAGTGGGATGATTCAACACTCCCCTACTAACAAACAGCCCTCCAGCCACAGCTCTTTTGTAACAACCAATACAATGTTTTTTCAGAGTTTATGAATTCATTGACAGGATTTGAACTTCTGCTTGCCTATAACTGTTTTGCTTAAAATGATCTTGTGGTAATTGATAATAATAGAACTGACCCTTTTCTTACAAAGCCTGGGGAAAATGTGGTACAAACCTCCTGGCACACACAGTAATAAAGTAATCCAGAACTTGATCTGTTAGCAAGCAGAGTTCTCAATTTCCTGTTTCTACTGTGCAGATGTGTGACAAAAGTCCTGTCACTCCATCCATAGAAGTTTTTGCCTTTGCTACTTTTTTCACACAGGAGAGATTTCAGTTTGTTATGAAGAAGTACTTCTGTGGGTCCAAATACCCGTGCCATCTAACTTCAGATTCTTATAGGTGTAAAAAACATAATCCACCTCGAAATTGGGGCAGGGCTTTAGTGCTACCGGGGCAAAATTCCATCTGTCATCTGGTCCTGCCTTTTGGATGTTAACTGTCTTCTACAAAGGGAATATCTAGGACTTGACAGGGGGTGCATGTGTGCCTATGTAGACGTGGACGGTGTATTTTTTCAGGCATGCTGTTAGACCCTCAAGAGAGGGATTTTTATGCAACCTACCAATAGAAATGAAAAACGAGTTTTAAAAAAACAGCAACATGAAGGGGCTGCTGAAGGTTTCCGAAAACCCCCAGTTCATTCTGTGTCTGGAGATTGAGTAATATGGTCTTACACAAACTGTAAATTCTAATGGGATTGATTCACTGAAAATCTGTAGAGCTGCTCATTAGTTATGGATTGAGCAATTTGCAGCAAACTGATGCTTTAAGCCGTCTGTCTCATGGAATCATTAGCTTCCTGCAGCATCTTACTGAACCAGTGGAAAATAAGTGACCCCATTATTCCATATCTGTGTGTGGCTGGGATTTAAACAATTATTTTAGATGAGGAAAACGTTCCCTTTTGCTTAGTGAAAGCCAGCTGGAATTCCTGTCTAACTGTATTCTATAAAAACATGATGCCCTATTTCTTCTGTACCCCTGCCTGCCTGTAGTGCACAAGAGAAAGGAGCAACACTGTGAGGCCTCTTCTGTGTTCATAATTCTCCCTATTATTTCTTCTCCCAAAGCCATGAATGTTGAGATAAGGTTTTATAAAGTAGACAACAAAAAATAATACCTGTGTGGAACCAAAACAGTTGAAAACAAAAACTAAAATCTTAAAAGGTTGAAAGAGTATTTTAGTTTGTTACAGTAACACAGCRTATTTTTCTTAAACAGTTTAAAAAGAAAAAAAAAAAAAAAAGGGAAAAAGCAGAGCTATGTATACAATGTGTTGATACGTCTGTGTGGTGTGGTTTTTGTCCCCTTTCCTTAGTTAYCTTTGCATCTTCAACTGCTCTGCTTACCAAATGCTGCAGCACTTGCTGGGGTAGATGCTCCAATGCATAGAAACAACATGGCATGGAAGTGAATGCTGCTTAGTGGCTTGTCTGGGTACCTTGTTTTCTTTGCAATTTCATCTTTGACTTTTTCTTTTATAATCTGCTGTTTAAAATGAACTGTTTCCTCTTCCAATCCCCCAGTCAATCTTGTGGCAACAGGACCTTCTGAGCAACCTGAATAGTGGCTAATGTTGCAAAGGGTACTTAGAGCAATCTTGAGGGTATCCACCTCTCTCAATACTGGATTATTACCAGCTCCTGAATGTTGTGTCATGTAGGGAGTGTGTTTGGRTGTTCTTTTAATTCCAGTTTCTGCATTTGATAGCTGAAGGGAAATACAGCAACCAGGCCTTGTAGTTGAATAACTAGAAAGTAAACTAAAGAAAAATCTATATCAATTTTAAAATTAGAGATATTCATGCTTCATTGTGCCAGCAATCACGTTGTGACATGGTTGTGAAGATTGGCAACACAGCACTTTTCTTTTGTTACCAATCCTGTTTCATTTTATTCTCTCACACAGACTTAGAAGAATATTTGCAGAATCAAGGCCACATAAGTACATTTTATCTGCAGGAATAACAACTGTAAAAATGTCCACAATTTCTGTTTAATATAAAATTAATATTTCTGAGTATCTTGAACAAAAATGTTATATCATTTCCTACCATCCTAGTATCCTAGCTAATTTCCTAGTTTTTTTTTAGTGATATGAAGTAGCCTCTTCATAATGCTTGTTATCAGCGCATATCAGCAAATCTTACTGCTCAGAAAAAAAAAGATTTAAAATTAAATGTAATGACTTATAAGTAAATTTCAGATTTAGAACTGGACTTAAATTATTTTAAAGTTTCTGTTATTCCTGGTTATTATTATTATTATTGTTGTTATTGTTGTTATCATAGCAAACATTAGGGCAACTTGAAAATAGCAATTTACAACCTTATTGACGGCCTTTAATTCTTTCATGTGTCTGTGAATTCATCAGTGTGTTTCTCCATCTAATAGACTTCTATCTTTTTGTTACTGGAAGCAGATCTTTTTAGGTTGTACTCGTACATTACACAAGAAGCAAACAAAGTATTTTCTCTACTGTAAATAAACCTACATTTTTAAACCTAAGCAAAGTAATACAGGCATGTGTGTTATCTCTAAAACTTGGTTTGCAGTAAGATATTCAGCAAAYTAAAATGTATCACTGTACTTATTTTAGTTGTTGTAGTGCATTATGCAGCATTTTCCATTCAAATAAATAGAAACATCCTTTTCACAAAATGGCAGTGAGAATGAGATACATCTTCACAAAATGGGCCCTAGAATATTTGTATRGCACTGAAAGCAGTGCCTTCCTGAGCAGAACTACTACTAGAAAATCAAAGAAATATCATTTGTTCTAAAAAAATTCTAACAATTTTTCCTCCTCTCCAGAAATTATTTTTTATATAGCSTACTTGCTTAAAAACCAACCAGAACATACACACACATATGCACATAAAGACACACATGTGGGGGTTTTTGCCCCTAATCAAAAGCCAAAATTCTCTCTTTTCCTCCCTGTAAAAAAGTGGTTTTTTTTACCATTTACCATAAAACCATTCASGTTGGAAAAGACCTCCAAGATCATTGATCACCACTAACATGCCCTCAGGTCCCCCATTCACATGGCTTGGAATTCCCCCAGGGATGGTGACTCCACGCTGCCCTGGACATCCTCTTCCAATGCCTGACCATCCTTTCAATGAGGAAATTTTCCCCAATATTCAATCTAAACCCCCCCAGCACAGCTCGAGGCTGTTTCCTCTTGCCCTATCACTTGTGACTTGAGAAGAGAAACCAACCCCATCTGGCTGCAGCCTCTTCTCAGGGAGTTGGAGACTGCAAAAGGGCCCCTCCTGAGCCTCCTTTCCTGCAGGCTGAGCTCCCCCAGCTCCCTCAGCTGCTCCTCATCAGCCTGGTGCTCTAGACCCTTCCCCAGCTCTGTTCCCTTCCATAGACTCACTGCAACCACTCAAGGTCTGTCTTGTGGTGAGGTGACTTTTTTACACTGGCAATAAACAAGTGTATCCAAAGAAAGCTGTTCTGAAGAGGTACTCAAAATCCATGGCATCTGGAATCCAGAGGTGACAACGGAGGTCTAAGATKACATCAATGATGCCTTTAAGTTTTGAAGTTCTAATCTAAGGCTGGGAAAAGTGACAAAACCTACAAACAGATTGAAGATGTTATCTGAATTAATATAACTGCYTATGTGGCTGTTTGTGATTATTAGCTCTCATTTCTCTTCCATTTCTACCCCTCCACAAGTGTGTTTTATCTTTGCAAGTAAACTTTAAAATGCCCAGTTGAGATTAATCTCAATATGTACTGCATTGGCTAACACTAGTTCAAATTAGAAATAGACATGTAGGGTTTGTGACATCTTTAATACTAATTAAAATAAACTATTGCTATTTGTTCATACCAACAGATATAATACCTTGTAGTGGTGGTGGAACTGCTTTTTACCTCACCAGAGGCTAATGGGAGGGAGTAGTTTATTTTCCTGTCTGGCAGGTGGTGATGCTGAGCTTGCTGAGCACCATCATTACTGCATTCTGGAACAAAGTAAGGCTCAGAAAGGATCAGAGGGTTCTAAAGTTCCTCCTGTGGGGATGAAATCCATTGCAGGAGCTGTCCCTTCCTGATCCTAAACTGAAAATAATGCCATGGGAGAGCAGCCCCAGGTGAAGGATGGGCAGAGGGTAATGCAGTAACAGCCCTTMCTTCATTGTGGCAAAGCTTTTTGAGCTTTGATAAAATAGAAACAATAAAATAAAAAGTAATTTGTGTYTCAGCTGTCCCTTCCCCCAGCTGTAACCTCAAAGGCAGCTTTACTCTTCTCCCTGGCGGGGGTTCCAGTACACTGTGACACACTGCCTCTTCTCAAAGTTTTGATGCCAGCACACACAGCTCTCCATCTCCACAGAACAGCACCAGGAAAGACTTTACTGGGGTGACAGCAGGTAAAGGTCTGGTGGGATGGAGCTGCTTCTGGTATCCTGGAATAGAAATTATAATACCAAAATTAAGGATGTTTGCAAAAACATGGATATGAAAGAGGGAGAGGAAATAATACTGTGAGTACATCTCCTCTAAGAGGCTTTCCTTTCCCTTAATTCACACATGCTGACAAGAACAAGTATCTCAAATCTAGAATATCCCCAGTCTCAGGAGGGATATCAGCTTTTATCAGGTTCTGCTCTGATAAAATTACTGAATAAAAATAGTGGAAATACTGGGAGGAACCTGGATGATGCAGCAGCCCCATCTAGGYTTTCAACAGCTGATCTTGGCATTAATGCCCCTCTGGTGATCCCTGTAGCTGCTGACCTTTATGGAGCAACTGCTTAAAGCAGTTCTACACCAAGTGAGCAAATCTAAGGAGATAGGAAAAAAAAACCCCAAATGACAAAACATAAATATTAAAAAGATTGCCAAAGAAATCAAACCACCTTCTAAGCCATTAAATTAATTCCTGTTGATTGTACATAATCCTGTGCTGTATAATCTCCCTCATGTTTCAACCAGTATCACCAACCACAGAATACATTAGGTTTTCCCTTTCACTGCAGCTGAGGAAGCTGCCAGGCCTTGTTCCTGCAAAGCCTCCTGCAGAGCTCACAGCAACCCAGCGCCACTGAAAGTAGCCATGGGAATAGCAGCCAGCCCAACCCTCTTAGACCTTGGTGTTCCCAAGAACAAATAAACCRACACTGCCATGCACCAAACCATGCAACGCTTTGTAATGCAAAATAAATACTTTTTATAGCACCCAAAAGCTGTGATCCTGTACGGTCTTTGTACATTTGGGTCAACTGTTTGKTTTTTTTTTTCAAATAAAGGCATAACAAGCAATGTGTGGGGAGTGAATGCAAACTGAAATGGATCAGGTTCCCTAAATCTGCAATGGATCAGGTTCCCTAAACTGCATGTCTCATATTGTATATCCAATTATCCGACTTGTGGTT
The DNA here is from genome assembly GCA_902810485.1 of Alauda arvensis. Classification (NCBI taxonomy): domain Eukaryota; kingdom Metazoa; phylum Chordata; class Aves; order Passeriformes; family Alaudidae; genus Alauda; species Alauda arvensis. The sequence goes on from CADDXX010000236.1 coordinate 1,147,482, forward strand.
GCTGGACTTTCCTGGAATCCAGCTTCATTTTTGTTAGCATGGAGAATAAAGACACAAAGAATAGAGATAACCACTAAAGCTACAGAAGAGCAAAATTCATACTCTCTTAACACACCCAATCTCAAGAAATATTTCCRCTAGCAGAAATATATTGGGAAAATTGCTCCAGTGATACCTCAGAAAGTAATTACAATTCATCACCTTTGTAGGATTAGCAAGGTTCAAGCCTGGTATGTTCTTTTTGGTTTTGTTTTTCTTTGAAAAAGACATGGCCATAAATAAAAACGCACAACATTTGAACAGTGCAAAAACTAAAGGGGAGCAGTGGCTTTAATTTCATAAGCYTCTGTCTAACACAGTGGCTTAAAATAATAAACAACTCTAGCCCTCATTATTGAAACTTATCAGAATAAAATGAACCCAGGAAATTTTGTATGTTCATAACTTCATTCCTGGTGATGAAAAGGCAGGCATCAGAGCAGGTAGCCTTTTTCCTTAGAGGCATTTTGCTGCCTTTGGAGTAGGTATTGCCAGTGGTTTGTTCCTTATGGTTTCCATGTCTCTGCTGGCAACAGGAACAGTGCTGCTGGCATCCTTTGGAACAGCCCTGTGGAAGGGCCTGGTGGTGAACCATAATTCAATAACTCCCCTGCAGCTCTGCTCCCAGCCCTCCATGGTGGAACACTCCAAACACGTGCAGAGGGAATGGCAGATTACAGTGGAGAGGAATCATGGTTACAGTGGAGAGCCCTGGGCTGGTGCTTCAGTAGTTCCTGCCTATAAAGAAACTCTCAGCAGCATGAAGCACTGAAAACATGTGAAACAGAGCTCAGGAAAAGCCCTCATTCTTATTTCCAGACTAGCTCATGGGGAAATTGTGCTTTCATCAGCTGTTGAAGCTCCATGGCCRTGTATTGTCACTATTTATGTCTGTGCTGAGAACAAAGAAGCAGCAGATTTTTTTTCCCAGTTAAGTATAATGTACAATAAAAGAGTTCAGCTTTCCCTGGGCAAGGCGCACAAAGCTTGCCAAACACAAAGAGAAGCTGTCTCTAAATAGGGAACAAAGATTTTACAGTGGCATTCCATCCTTGTACTTCAAAAACCCAGAAAGTTTCATGGGAGTGAAATGCTTTTCTGCAGCCCTACTTACTCCTTTTGTATAAATCTGGATACAGTCTTGGGTTTTCAGAGGCATTTAACTTCCCTGCTGGGTATAAAGTTCTTTCAGGTGTCTTTTCGTGTACTAACCCATAAAACTCTTTTTGGCTGAAAGTTTCAGGATATACTAAGGGGGAAAGAAGCAAAAAGTTATTAAAATTACAGTGTCTTTTTTTTTTCTACTCCTGTCTCCCCTAAATATATAAACAGGAACAAAAGACTTTGGTCAGACAACCCTGATCAAGTCTGTGACTACAATTACATTTCAAACCAGTACTGAAATTGGCAATAAATCCTTGTCTACAAACTGCTTTAAGTGCAGTAGATTAGAAGGTGGATGATTGTTTTTAACTGRGCTCTTTGAAATGTGGAATGTGACTACAGTCAGTTCCATTAGAAAATCAAATTATTATTTAAGGAAGAGTGGACAGAAAGGTAGAAGAGACTACTTCATGAATAACAGAAAGAGTCAAGGTTTACAGTGATGTGAAAACAGTTGAAATTTAATCTTTTAGAAAAGAAAGAGACATAAAAGCTTGAGTGTCAAATAGTAAGAAAATGGAAGCATTTTCTGTTTTCATACCAGAACTGACACTGTCACAATGAACAAGAATGCAGAATGTCAAAGGGTTCCGAGATGACCAGACAGAGATGCATTACACACATATGTGTGTTGCATACATATACATGTGTGTGTACAAGAGAATCACAGAATGGTGCCCATGGGGAGGTGGTGGCTGTGGTGATCAAAGGGAACTTGCAGGTTTTTAGCCTGGTTTATGCTGAAGTTGCCTCCTTGAGTTCCRGTTACAGCACCTCCTGCAGAGCTGGGAAGGGAGCAGGGCCATGAGAGGTGYTGCTAAACTGTGTGTGCATTAAGTAGTAAAATTTAGAGCCAAGGCCAGCCCAGGGGGCTTGGAGCAAATATTCTGTCTGCTGTGACTCAAGTTTGAAGGTACAGTTACCTCACAGTTTAATTTGAGGTAAGCAATGGAACTTTTGCCCACAGACAGTTGTTGATTAGTTTTAGAGATTTTAACAAACATACTCCATGGGTTGATGAGGAGCTGGAGACACCCAAGGCAGACTATACTCCATATTGAAAAGGCCCTCAAGTAGACTTCTTGTAGTGAGACAATCTCCTAAGTGGCCACATTGTTAGGACTCCTGATTTTTTGAAAATATACATAATAGAAAATTTTTCAAGGATAATGACCATCCCTGTGCCAATCTGAGGTTATGAGAGCTGAGGTTATTGCCTCCATTGTCAGAATCAACTACTGACACATTTATTTTTAGCAACTGATAGCAACACAAACTTTTAGAAAAGTGTGAAGTACATCTGAAAAGAAATGGAGTCTTTATATGTATTTTTTGCACCACTAGTTGAGTAATTTTTTGAGTATTTTGCACCACTAGTTGAGTAATTGTGGTTAACATGCAGTTCTGTTCAAAGGATCATCACAACAGGGATGGGAGAATACACCAGAGTGGATTATTGCTTTGTAGGGTAATACACACTATGGGTGGGCTTCCTAAGAACTGTTTCATCTCAACTTCAGTGTGTTTAGAGGTTCATACTAGACTTATCAAATCCTAGAAAAAAAGWTTAATAGACGGAATGAAAAAGTAGTGCAAGTAGAGTATTATGCCAACATTGCAGAATTCTATCCTAGAATGTATTTTTAGTGTTAGAGGTGGGRGTGCTTCAACCTACTTAAATGTTTCTAAACCTGGAGCTTCTACTGCTTCACTGGGAGATTGTTCTAGAGTCTATTAGAAGTCACCATTAGAAAGCTCCTCCTGAAAATGAATTTAAATAATCCTTTTGTAATTTTTATCTCATTAGTCCCAGTTACACCCTTTTGCACCACYCTGAATAGTCCCTCTAACCATGATATATATGCTTTGAACATTTTTAGATAGTTATCAAGTTCATTGCCTTTGGTCATTTACTAGAGAAGTTGTGAATCCCTCCTCATTCCAGTTCATTCTTTCAGTCTTGTATTTCTTACCTTTCCATGAAATGTCTTTAATACTCAAACTAAATCCCCTGGTATTTTCTTAAATGAGTCAGTCAGTTCACTCTAAGGTGTTCTGTATTGSTGTGTCACTGCATAAGTTGTCAAAGGTTAAACAATAAATTTAAATTGAAACTTGAATTTTAAAAAGTCTTTTCTGTAATCTATGGATAAATGCTTATATGATATGAATTTGGCAGTGTCTTTTACATGGATATGATTTAACAAAGCCAACCAATAAACACTGGAGCCAACCAAACAATAATACAAAGTATAATTTGTTAAAAATTAGATTGCTGCCATTAATGTAGAAACAAGCATTGTCATTCATGTTCCCATGGTTTTAAGTATCCCTACACTAACCAGCAGCTATTAACCAGTACTTTCACTTAAGACAGATAATGTTGCTTCTCCTCAAATATCAGTAAATGCACCTACTTTCTAAAACAAATGCTCAAGATTTCTAGCCAGGCACTAATTGCTGCAAAAAAATAGAATTGTGCCAACTCTTCTGATTACTGCTGTGCCTACACTTACATTGCAAATTCATGATCCATTTCTGATCTCTGGCTGGCATGATGATCATGTGGTTTGTTTCCAAGCATGCCTCAAACAAACCTGTGTTTTCTGGCTCAGAAGCCACACGGGCAAACAGGGAGGATGTACAAAGTCAGCTTCAGTCTTTTCATTGATGTATTTCCTTCATCTGCTCCTGCCTCCTGTACCTGAACTCCAAAYCAGAACTGAAATCCTTATGCTTGGAAGAGCCACCGCATCACCAAGACCCAAGGGAGATAGAATTTGATTTCTTCTTCATTTGCTCTGTCTGCAAGGGTTGGTGTAAAGGGGATAGCAGGAACACTGAGGGTCCCAGTGGTGACTTTAAGGAGCTCTTTGCTTTCCTCAGCACATCTCTGTCCCTAGTGGGTGTAAATTGTGCACACCATATTGTAGGAAATAATGAGTTACCAGGAGTGGGTTTAGGTCACATGAGCAAACAATGACTGCCTTGGCTGTTTGCTGTCACTGGTCTGCTCACCTTCCSAAAACGAGCCATGGCATGAGGAGTACCCAAAGTCTGATGGACAGGGAGGAAGATAAAGGAGCCTTGCAGGGTCAGGTTGCAACACAAAGAAGAAGAAAAAGAAGAGGAATTCCTGAGCAAGGAGCTGTAAAACATGACTTGTAATGAGCAGTAGGGCAGGAATCAGACACACAGCCTGAATATTTTTGCAGTTTGGTGAAAGAGGTTGTTCTAGTTAGAATTAACTTCATAGTTTTTAAATATTTTATGTTACCAAGAGTGTAGGATTTTGAAGAGCCGAGAAATAATCTCATCATATTGAATGTAACAGCTGTGCTCTAATTGGCTGGGACAATTCTATTTCATATTTCATAATCTCTTTATAGTAAAAATGGTATTTCATCTGCCTGCAAAAATGTACAAATTTTCCCACACAGTTTGTCATTTCCCAGATTGCTTCCATGTTAGTGCATTGGTCCTTGTTGAAGAGCAGTAACTGCAATTGGTAGCATGTATTTTGTATCTTGGGATTGCTTCCTMGGTGTCCAAATTCTGTGTAGTTGTGGCCACTTGTATGGATGATAAAAAACATACCAGAGAAGGGATTAAATAAACATATGCAAGGGTTGTACTCCATAAATGTGTCTCAAAGCAACAGACTGTTCAGCCCAGGAAAAATGCTTATACATGAAATATCTTCTTGTTGATGTGAAACAACCATAAATCATATCTTGAAATGTCTTGTTGYAGATAACAAATGCATTTCTGAAAGCATGAATCAACACAATTTATGCAGTATGATGAATTAAATGACTATATGCTATTAAAAAGATGAATATGAAATAATTTTTWAATATATATGAACCAGCTGCTTAAAAAAAAAAAAGGAAAACCCAACCCTTTCTTAATGAAAATGTACAGTAAATTTTGAGACTGTGTAGTATACAAAYCTTAACTTTACATAGAGTAAGAAGAAGTTGTACAAAACCTCCTCCATTGCATAGTGGTGTATTTCAGAGAAGTCATGTCAATTWGCACAGTCATTTATGAATTCATACCCATATGTTTTCCACAGCACTGATTAAATGCATATTTCAAATAGATCTGTTATTTTWAAATTTATTCGATACATCTGTACATGTATAAAACCAGAGTCATTTTTGTGGTCACTACAGCACTTTCTGTGAATTGGCCAATAAATATAATTTTAGAATTTCACATAAAAAATAACATTCTGTAATCTTTATTTCACTGATTACTGGGATGTTCTCATTTCCTGAACCATAACCCTTAAACACTAAGACATCTCTGGTGACAAAGGTTAAATATCTGGCCCATGTCTGCCATCTCTCTTTCTAGGAAGGAAAATGCCACATGTCAAAGGATTCAGTCCAGTTTTAGAGTGCCTACACAACTTTGCATCCTGCTGCTGAGAATGGGAAGGCAGGGAAAGGGAACTTTTTGAAGAGCTGCTGGTATTAACATTTAATAGCCACCTGTTTTCCCCCTTCATTTTGGTGTGATAAAAGATGATAAAATATTAAAGAAAAGGATGAATATACTGCATATTACATACATGAAATGTGAAATAGTCAAGGGGAAAAACCTAATTCTGGGTCATCAGCCTATGAATTGCACTAGCATATGTAAGTGATGTATGTGATCTCATCATACACAGGAATGTGCCTGACTTCTCTATGCCTTCTGCTCTGTCTGGAGCTCCCCTCCTTGTCAGCTCCTCAGGCTTGATCTCATTCTTTTCCAAGATGTTCCACTGATTACCTCAGGTCTGAGCTGCACATCACRAACTCACCATGCACACTTCTTTGCCACACACAGTTAAGTATGGTCTAAGATGTAATTCAATCCCTTCCAGTTTTTAGAAGGGTTCATCTCCCACTTCACAAATCTCAGTGACAAGCAAAAGCCAAACCTGGACATCCAAATCTCTGCCTCCAACCCCTGCCGTGCCAGGTTGAACACAKCAAGTGCTGGAGGCAACATCAGCCTTCACAGCCCTATTTCAGTGGCACAGCCTCCCATGGCTGGCTGGAGTTTGGGAAAGTCAGGAAAAATGCATATCCTACACAGGGACAGTGAGCCCGGTTCTTTATCATAGGTACAGACTGGTGTTAGAGTTCACAGATTCCAAACAGAAGTCCCTGTTTCCTGAATTTCACTTCCAGAGAGTGGGCCAGCCTTAGCWATTCCCTTTGGTATAATGGGATTCAATATGGCCATTTTCACTTTTTAATAATAAAACTTCTGAGGGTCTGAAATATTATTTAAGTGTAGCTGTGCTAAGTGTGCCCCCAGCAAGGCTGGGCCCATCATCAGTCTGCATGGCTGCAAGGCCTGTTTTCTTAATAGAAAAAAGAAAGTTCCTAAATCTAATTATGCTTCCTTGCTTAGAGAGCAGTTCCTCACTGCCTTTCCTCTCCTCTTCTCTCATCCCTCTGTGTAATCAAGGTTTTTACTTTTTGTATGCTGTTAGTTAACAAAATAAAAGAGGTAGGAAAGAAAATTGTATTCCACATTAGTCCCCACCAGAGTAACCATTAGGTCCTGGCATGCTTTCTTAATGGAAAAYATACATCTATGCAATGACCTGAGAAGACATGCAAGTCACTGCAAGCTTGGACAGTGCATTTTCTTTCTAGCAATTTAAGTAGCCTTTAGAACCTATTCAGAATTTAGGGTGGGCTCTTCACAACTCCTGAGTCTAAACCTAATGACTTACAAGGAAATTGCAGTGATTCAAAGAAGCAAAACATTTTACAGGTTCTTTAGAGAAAGAGTCTAAAGTTTTCCACCCTGTAATTTTCCTCCTTTGTGATGATTCATAAATAGAAGGAAACTATTTTGGCTAATAATTAAGTAATAATGTGGTCATACATTTAATTTACAGTTTTCTTGAAGAGCTCCTGAAAAATCAGATATATGAGCTAGGACATCTTCAGGATTTCCACAACCCTCTGCAAAGAATTATTTCTTGTTACAGAAAAGACAATAATTTTTACTTGTTATATAATGAATAAAAATAATTTCTATTTACAATTTCATTCTATTCATAATTCCAAACCATTCTTATCTTTGCAGGTTTTCTAACAAKCTTTGTTGAATCTAGTGATCTTTGTTCCTGAACATATAACAAATCACAGTGGCTTAGTCTATTTAAAATTATGTCTCAAGTAGTCAAACACTCTGCTACACTTTCCCCATTTGATGACACCGAAAGTATTCCTAACAAAAAYGAACAAAACGTACAGTTTTTTCTTAGTTACATACAAGATACACTAGTGCCAGGTTTCCCTTTCGGGGTTCTAATTAGGCTAGCTCCTGAACCCTGATGGGTTTGTCTGGCGAAGGACGAAGGTAAAAGACAGGAGGTGCCCTTTTTCTTTTTTTTTTCCTCGGGACCAGGGTCCCTGTTTATTTGATCCASGAGAAGCAAAAAGAGGACAAGACCCTCTGGGGAAATCCCCTTTGAGCCCTCGGCGAAGGGGAGGGGGAAGGGGAGGAGCCCACAACCAAGAGGAATTGATCCAGGGGGAGGGGAAAGGGGCGTGGGGAACAGACCAAAACGCAATAAACTAGAGGGGTTTTTCGGGAGGTACCATGTGCACTGCAACACGCTAGGAATAAAAAATTGAAASTTAAACCTTAACTGATACAAATGACATTTTCACTTACTTGCAAGTTATTGTTTATACTATGACAATCTTTAAACATCAGTCCTCTACCATATGGCAAAAAGGAAATGAGCAGCTGGTGCTAGTGCCAAAATCAAGTGAAAGGAAAGGTCTTTACAGTCAGGAAGAGGAAGTAGGATTTAGTTCTTCCCTGCCATATGGCTTCAAACTGAGAGAGTAGGTTTAGATTAGATATTGGGAAAAAAAAATCTTTACTGTGAGGGTGGGAGGGCCCTGCCAAGAGAGGCTGTGGCTGCCCCTGGATCCCTGGCAGTGTCCAAAGTCAGGCTGGATGGGTCTTGGAGTACCATGGGATAGTGGAAGGTGTCCCTGCCCMTGGCAGAGGGTGGGACAAGGTGGTCTCTAAGGTCCCTTCCAACCCAAACCATTCTATGATATATTGATGGCTCACATGTGGACACATATAGACAAATGCTCATAGGCATCTAAGTTTTAGAAAGTTCTAGTTGATCTAATGATTACATATATGAGATGCAAAGACACAAGCAGGAACAAATCCAGCAACAACAGATTTGTATTTGCCTTCCTAATGTGATGAAGATTTTTCTGCAGAATACAGGAGCCAGCAAATGGCTTAGTGGTCTAGAAATTCTGATTTTCAGTTATTCCAGTTTGACTCCAACAAATGCACTGACTGTAATCTGGCAGCAGAGATTGAATCCTGTGAGGGTTGCTGCCTTCACCACACACAATGGCTGTGGCAGTGACCAGATATTTCCTCCTGGCTTCAACACTACATCCTGACCACATCAGCAGCTCTCCCTCACAGCCCTCCTGCCTCTTCTCTTACTCTCCCCAAGTTAGAAGTTACAGTCTGATGTTTCTCAACAAACATAGGACAGATTAGTAAATAAGACCATGGGCAGTTTTTTTGCATTTCTCTGCTTGCTTCTGTATGAAAGGGCTCAGAGGAAGGCTTACCAAGGGAATCAAAGTGTGCCTTCCAGCAGGGAACCTCCTGAGACAGCAAATTTTTCAGTGTGGCTTCTGCAAATCCCACTAACTTCTTAGTCAGAAATGCCTGCAAAAATGAAAACACCACCAAAAAAGGATTCACAAGCATATACGAATGAGAAAAATTGCTGCAAGGCTCAGAGAAAAAAAWAAATCTGTGTAAAAGATTTTGGTAAAATAAAATTAACACATAACTGTGACCAAATTTCCCAAGACCTTGTAAGATGCCATGTGCTATAGAGTTAATGGTGTTACAGAGTCGTGTATTAGACACACAAATCACTAGACCTTGGAGTAAGGAAAAACAGGAAGTTGTTTTTCCTGTGTTTTAAATTATAGCGTTTGAAATGTCTTTCTAGTCTGACCTTAAAAAAAGAAAAATTATAGCTTGCCTGAACAGAATCATAGATAAAGGGAGGAAGAAATTATTTAGGCATATTATTGCAAACATCATCCTTAAAACAGAGTTCACACAGAAATATAAGCAAAACCTTTAGAAATTTAGTGAAATAGCATTTAGTGAAAAAGTTCATCTGTGTCTCTGAGATTAGTAAAACTTTGTAAGCAGGGCTTTATTTTTAACCCTTTCTAGCTCTCCGAGCATCTTTTTCAAAGGAAAAGGAAGGGTTCCATCTGTTCTTGCTGTCTTTCAGTACAGTGGTCAAGGAAGAGTGCAAAAACTGTGGATTTGTTTGTGAARCTTATGTCTTCACAGAAGATAGGCAGGAATGAGATGTTTTGAGTTTCAGAGTGATGACTGAAGCTCAGCAATATCTCTAGAACTGGCAAAGTATTCTTGTGTTGACAAGATGGTCAGCTTAGTTTATGGAGAGGATTGGTTGTGCTTCCTCATTTTATGTCCATTCTTCTATCTGAGAGCATTCTGCATTTAACTGCAGTACATTTTTGTTTCATCCCTTCGAGCAGATATTTATGACAGAAGGAATCACCATCTAAATTAGTTATACTATAAGAACTCCAGCAAGAACCAAATAATAAATCTCTCTGTAAATGAAATACTTGGAAGAGCCCTCAGTAGTGACATCCACAKTCTACCTTTCTATAGGTAAAATAACCCCTCCAGTTTCTGAATTTTTCTTCTGTGCCACTCATGAGTAAAAATATTATTCAAGATAGAAACAGCCATTCTTTAGGAAATAACAGTTCCAAAAATGCATTGCTTCTTATCAGGCTGCTCAGCTTTGTCTCATAGCTCTCTGCAGTCTGAGATTTAGCTGTTTGTTGTGGCCTGTTAAAACTTACCTTGTAAGGTTTTTGAAATAGTCTTTTCTACTGCATGTTTTATAGAGTGTAGCATGGAGGACACTTGGATTTATTCACATGAATTATACCACACAGAAGAGATCACAATAATAAAAACATTATTGTTATACCTGTGTATGTATGTGAGAGGGCAGAACAGGTAGAGATGAGCCTCAACTATGCCAACCTAGACTCTATTTCCTGTCCTTTTTACYTGTCATCTTCATAGGATTCTGGATCCTCTTTTGTATTGCAGTTTTTCCATCTTTTGGAAGTGGATCTAAAAACCTTTTCTGGTTATCTTTTCTCATGTATGGTGTGRCCTCTGCCTTTGGCTTATCCAACATAACACCTTACAGGGCAAGATGACTAACCAAATAAAATTACTGCAGATCATAAATATTGCCATTAAAAGCTAATCTTGTTCTCCTACAGCTCCTTTACAGACTGAATCAGTGGGTGACATCCAACTGTCCAAGAGTGAATGGTTCTGTCCAGAGAAAAAAGATAATTGCGGCAGTGACAACCAAGTCCTAATGAAATTCATTACTTACACTGAATATAATTTTCTCCTTAAATACATGACAAGTACATGTAGATATGGCCATGTCTGCTTATTAGKGAAATTTTAATACTGAAAATATTTTTTATCTAAGGCTATAGAATTCTCTGACTTTCTGAACARTAGGACCAGGTCCAGTGGTCTAGACAACCTTAAGAAATTAATTAAAGATACACAATTGTTGAATATTAACATAAGTATTAATAAAGTGATGCAGACCCTGATGATTTTTTTTCATATTAGGAAGCACAACATCAAATCATACTTAAGGAACTAGAAATACTTTCTACTTTATTATCCATAAAATTTTATGGTCCAAAATTCCACCAATATATGCTGTGGATCCCAGTTTTACGCAAGCAAGAATTGAAAAGTACATAATGCTGGTGGGGTGTATCTCCTGAGAGGACAAAATCAAGCCTACTAAGAAGCAGTGAAATGCAGACAGAACAGCAAGAGGAATTCTGAAATTCACAGCTCTCAGGGCTTTTCCCTTTAGCACATTATGTTTTAAAAAGTAAAATCTAAATGCTGATGCCTGCTTTGACTGTGACAGGTCACAGTCCTGCAAGGACTATCCAACAATGAGACAAGGCCTCATTCCAGCGATTGTTAAAATGCAACATTTTTATTTACTTTTTAAAAATTACAATACTTCTAAGGTAGTTAAAAAGTAAGAACTAGAGTTTGTATCTAAGGATAAAACTGTCAGTCACCAGAATTGCATTCCCATAGTACATATGTTTGGATGACAACAATAACCATACAGCTGGGGAGAGACTTGAAATTTGGAATGTAGTGTAGAAATTCTGTAATTGTCATGCCTTGAAGTTTGAGTCCAAAGCCTGTATCCCATATGTTTCTTCAGTTTAATGGCAGCATTGTTGTTTTTAGGTTTTCTTTTACATTAAATAAGTGCTATTTTTCCCAAAGTACTGGTTTCACATTTAGGGTAGCTAAGAGAGCCCGTTCAGAGACTACAGTATTGTTTCAGAATACATTCCTCTGCTGTTTAAGTAAATGTCAAGACAAAGCTGAGGCACTTAGTCAAAATAATTGTTGAGGCAAAAATCCTAATAAACTAGGATGCTTCARTTTTACTTATGCTCTCTCAAAAGTCTAGAGTACACACAATTTKTTTTGCTTGCTGATTTTCCCTGAAGACAGATTTTTTTGGTACTATTTTGTAAATATCTCCATTCTAAGTGGAATAATTATCACAGGGAAAATTAATCTTAACTACCATCTTCATTTAAGTGTGACAGCAAGAAATTAGCTAAGATTTTGTGTCTACTCAGTCTGGAAGTGGTTGCATTTTGGGGCACTTCAGTGTGGGTTGATTTTCACTCAATATTGACCAATCACCCTCTGAAAATATTTTGGCTATGACTGTCTCATCTAGAAACATTATCCTTGTCCCTCAGCTGCTTCAGAGACCCTGTGTGATGAAAACCAATTCCCAGGGGACAGGCACACACCCCAGCCCATGAATTGACAGAAAACCTGTTCTTGGGAAGCTCCCCAGTACTAGAGGTGAAAAAAAGAATGAACACTCAGACAGCTTCACCACAGCCCTCCCAGCACTGGCAGCAGTGTGAGCTGAGGAGAAAGGTTCAGGACCAGAGAATCCATGACTGCAATATAGAGATACATAAGGGAGAACTAAAAGAAGAAACAAAAAAATTAATCAGTCAGAGACTTGAGGGGGAAAGAGAAGGAATTACTCACTGGAGTGATACTGAACAAGATTCAGCCTTGTTTTGGACACTGGACATGACTTAATTAAGGTTTTAAAAACAATAAAGGTTAAAGAGTAACTTTGCTAGTTGGCCTCTGTATTGGGAAATTTTCCAATTCTCTGGCCCCTGTGGAATCACATAGAAAAAAAGCTCTTAAATACAGAGACAGCTGCATTCATTTGTACTTATTTTTGAGAGATCAGGTTACAATAACAAGTAGTTTTCTRAAATTTAAAATACAATTATTTAGCATTCATTTGCACTCCTCAGATGTAACAGTCATGTAAACAGGTTTTTCTCATATGCACAGTCGAGGCAATTGTATGTTCAGTTATGCTGGGAGAACTGGCACATGCAGGGCAAATCTACACATGGAGCAAGACACATGGTTGTTTTATGTTAGTGCAGCAACACTAAAGCCACAAGTGTGGCTATTAACACCATTTTATGTGACATTTATACACAGAAAAGCACTAYACTCATCACAGAGGGGTTTTTTTGTTTGGTTTGGTTCTGGTGGTTTTTTTACAACACTGTTTTTTTCCTTTAAAAAGCAAATGCCAGAGTGGTTTCTTTGGGGAAAATAGATTTTGAGATTTCTTAAAGGCAGCATTTAACTTGCAATAATATTAATGAGAGGTGTTGTGGGTATCAGTGGAGATTAGGAATCATCATGATCACTGATTAAAGTAGTTTATAATCCAAGGAAGGCTGAAAATCATAGACCAAACTACACCAGGAGATTGATGGCATAGCTGGGAATTTAAGAGATGCACAGATTCCTCAAGACCAACAGTGATTACTGCTTACTACCTCAGGTGAGACACTGCAGTTTAAAAGCTAAATCTTTTTACTGTTGGCCTGGTACTGTGGAGGTGATGCTGTGTCAGATCACAGAATGGCTGAGCCTGGAAGGTACCACTGGGGCCCCTTAGACCAAGTCCCTGTCCAGCAGGGTCCCTACACCTCCAGCAGGCTGTCAAGAGCCACGTTCAGATGGTTTGGGAACACCTCCAAGGATACAGACTCCATAATCTCTCTGGGTAGCCTTTGCCACTGTTCAACCCCCTCATAGTAAAAAAAATGTTCCCTGAAGTTTGGAGGGAACCTCCTGTGTTTCACACTGTACTCCTTGCCTTTTGTCCTATCACTGGGCACTGCTGCAAAGACCCAGTACTCCTCTATACTGTCTCTTGAGATACTTACACACTTTAAAAAGATCCCTCGTGACCCTCTCCAATGACAGAACTCACACTGTTTTTCCTAATGTCTAAATGTCACCTCTTAAAACCTAGACAATCCAAATTAGGCACTGTATCAGATTTATCTACCTTAGTAGAATTTATATCTCTTTACATACTATTTGTCCCTTCTTCTCCCATAGCTCTCAGTAAATATTCAGTCTTAAACTAAGGCCCTAACTCAAGCAAAGATCAATGACTAGATGAAACAAAACATTTGTTCCTTGTCTAATGCACTTCATGTATTGATTAGTTAACTCTCTAAAGCGYATTGTTTCTTCTGGAAGAGAGGATGAGATAGGAATGTAAGGCACCCAACCTGTCTGATTGACAAGCACAATCAACTCAGGTTAACACKTTAGCAGTTTGTCTGTGGACAAACAGTACTACAGGTAAAGCAGCTCCTAAGACACAAAGGCAGATAAATTGGGAAAGGCTGAGCACCTCGGATGTGCTGCCAAGGAAATGAAGGGGCACTGYCTCCCTGCTGTGCCAGGGAACCCAGAAGATGTGTTTGCAGAGCACAGAACAGGCTGGTTAAGGCTGCTGGGCCTSAGCTGGTGGAGCTGGAAAGTCAGGCTGGGCATCTCTGTCCAAAGCTTCACACAGTCACCTTGTATTTCACACAGCTTGTTAGTTCAGGCTCACTGCTGCCTACTAAAAGCCTGTGGATATCCAAGATATCAAAAGTCCCTCTAATATTTTCAAAAAGGAAGAGTTTACTATTAAAAATATCCTCCTAGCTTTCCAAAGCTGTCAGGCTGACTTTCAATACTTGATAATTTTTTTTCAATTTTCTGTAGCATTCTTGTTTTAAAGTATTTGTGCACTGTGCCTCACTGATGCTGTTGTTAAGACATCCTTAGGCTCATGTAAAGGGATTTTCTTATCCAGAAACAGGCTTCTGTTTATGTGGGCAGTGATTCATGGGCACTGTCATTAGGAAGTGAATTGAARTCTCTGGAGTGCATCGCAACTGGGCTTTGCCAGTCTTTGCTACTTGGGTCAGATTCTGTGTCCAGCTGAAATTTCTATTACACTATCTAGATTTCATGGCTGCTAWTAATACAAGTTATGCTTCATTAAGTGTGAATTCAAAGTGAACCAGGCTCTGAAGTTCAATAAAGTGCTAAAGGACAAACAGAACAAATGTTTTTATTCCTAGAAGTGTCAGCAAGACAGAGAAGAACATTTGTTTCCACTGTATATCCACCTCAGAAACAGATGTCTCTTTTAGAATGATAATTCACTCACTGATTTGATTTTTTCCCTTTAAATAAAACTTACCTTGCTTCAGGCTTAGAAAAAAGGTGGATGAATACTGCTCTGAAATACACATTTATTCTCAGACTCAATTTTTTTACAAGTCCATTGCTGCATATAGGTAAAACCTTACAAAAGGAAGGCCTTGTAAAATCATGGCTCAAGCCTGTTACTTTGGCTAATTAGAAAAGGACAATGGGAAAGTGACTCAGCTGAATTAGAGGTAGAAATACAAGTTGTGTAACCATAGTGTGTTCACATCGTGGTGTAAGGTAATGGGGAATGAAACAGAGTATAATGGAACCAATAAAGGAGCCTGGTRTCTTAGGCCTGATGGAGCAGAAACTCTGGGAGAGACAGACACAGATAAAAGCTCTCTGTGGCCAAGAAACATGTTGTGAAACTTTGTAATAATTACCAAGTAACTGATGTCATGAAGAATGTATAACCAATGGAATCTGTTACCAAAAATAGAAACCTGGCCYGCTGTCTCAAGGACACTGCAGGTGGCACATCCTCTCACAAACACACTCACTGAGAAGGTTACAAATTGACAAGCAATTAAATTACAGATGGGGAKGCAGCTCTGGTTCATCAGGTCCTTGATAGTGATTGTTTTTGTCCAGAAAAGAGAAGGTTTGGCTGGAACTGAGAGCAGCCATGGGCTTGTCACAGGGATAAGGTTCACAGGAAGATCCAGGACAAAGTGTGAGCCTTGATTTTGGCTTCACATCTCCCCTTATTCCAAAGCAAAACCAAATGGGGCCAGATCTAGGTCTCTGTTAGGGTATGAGATGTGCTCAAAGGTGCCACTCTTTGGAAGTTACCACAGAATAGCTCCTTGCCTTGGTGATTTGCATCTGAGCTCACATGTCCAGCAGGACAAGGGGAACACTTCCCCCCAGCATTACCCTGGATCCRTAAGAGCATACAGAGAAGGAGGTTTTAATGAAAGGGTGGTACKGTACAGAACGGCAGAGATCTATGACAAAAGCAGTTTGGATACTGAGGGAGAGGAGGGACAGGATGAAAGGAGATTTTGCAAGCAAGGTCTGTGAGGCCAGTGGCGAGGAGTGGGTGTGTAACTATAGCAATCAGTGCAGTGTGGGACTCATCCACAGGGCTTGATTAGGGTTAGCAGGCACCGGCAATTGTTCAAGTGCCTTCATTTTGTGCAACTCCAGTCTACAGGAGTTGGGATTGACTTTTAAGGAGTTACAAAGAAGAGGCTATTCAAATGCCAGGTCTGCTTCCAGTTACTAAGCTTTCACAAATGTGAGAAAACTCTGTCCCTGAGCCATACCTAGCTTTGTCCTTCTTGCAAGCCAKGAAAAGATTTATTTGCTATTTTAATGGAATACTTACAGCATTCCTACTTTATTGTGTCTGTAAAGGGATTGTTGGCCCTTAATGGCTCAAAGCCCAGTATCCCCTGACTCACTCTGGGGGTACTTCACTTCCAAATAGCTCCATTGTTGTGTACCAGATCCTAACACCTGAGGCTAATTTTGCCTTCCTTCTATCACACATTTGTTATGATTGTGACTGCTTAAATTCTTCATTTCTCATTAGACAAATGCCACCATAATTTCCAGTCATGCTCCTTGGCCACATAAGTACTTTAAGAACAGGCAGCCTATTCTGCCTATTGTACAGCAGCAAGGCAGGTAGTCCAGAAATATTTCAAGTTTCAATTGCTTGAGTCTTGTAACAATAGTATTTTATTCATCCCAGAAGCTCCTCATTCTTTTAAGCCTTCCATTCATCTACTCCTTTCTGGACATCTCCAATGTTAAATTGACAGTTACCCAGGCCTTCCAAATAAGTAACCTGAAACAGAACATGACTATAAAGTCACTCGGTGGCAAAGCCTGGCAGAAGTCCCCTAATAGTGTATTTTATTTGAATCAGGTTATATCAAGAACAAAATATGGCTCTTCTACCTCAAGGTTTGGTGAGCCTCTGTAAAAATACCAATCCTCACAAGTTGCACAAAAGAAATGAGTAATTGTCCTAAAGAATATAGTCATACTAACAAAAACAATTAATTCCCCTGGGAAATTATCGCAGGTTTTTAAAACCAGCCTCTGAGATTTGCTAGCAGAGGTATAATTATTCATGATCTTCTGAAGGATGATTAAAAAAAAAAAAAAAAGCCCTACAAAAAGAGCAATTTCTCTTTATTATRTACAGTATTTCTTTGAAACAAGTTCAATAGAATTCTCTTGAGTTTATTCCTAATTGGTTTCATAGGATGCTCCCAAAAGGGAAAAATTTTTGAACATAATTCCACTGGGATCTTTTCATTATTTTTGCATAATTCTCATCATATATCATTACTGAAAGCCTGTTATATTTCTAGCCCCAAGTTTGATGTAAAGCATTTTTTCTTCTGACATTTCTTATGTTAAGTGTCAGATGCAGAAAATACCACARGCAGCTTGTGGGCACATTATGTATGGTATTAGACAAGCTACTTGTGCTTGAATAAGAGAATATTTAACAAACATCCTGTGATTTATAAGTGAAAGAATGAAGTCATGATAGAAACAAATTTGCAGGCAAAGCATTTCCAGCAGTGGTCTCATTGCTTTCCCAGTTCACACTCATTATGCATTACTTGGAGCTACTTATTTTGAGAGGGAAAATTGCACCTTGCAGACAACTTCACTGTATTACAAAGTACCAAGATCACATTTTTCCTTCCTACTTATCTCTGGAATGAAAATGAAATAATTATCTCTTTTTTTGCATTTTCCCATGACAACCAAACATTAAGATTGGTCAGTAGTTCTCTGAATACACTGCAGATAATCGACATTATTTAATTCACATGACAGACAGTCTCATTTAGTAGATCCCTGAAGCTTGGTATGGGTCATTAAAAGGACAGGATTCTCCTAAAAGGGCTCTAAACAAAATGTCTAGATAGCCCAGCTGCCAGCTGGAATATTTCCTGGTAATGTCTTGGTACAGAAGTATGTTAAGAAGTAAACAGAGGTCAATAACACAGTTTGTTGGTGGAGATCTAGACAAATCTGCAAATGTAAATTCAAAGGGCACCRAATTCCTCCTGCTTTCTTTAAGGTTCTAAAGCCTTAAGACTGTAAAAGTCTTTTCTTAGGGTAAGCCAGTGATCCAAAGTGACAAAACAGGAGATAAATTGCTGCTTGTCATCTGCAGAATAAAATAATCGGATTRCTACAGCTAAAAACGTGCACATGGACATAGGAATGTGCCTTATAGAACATGAGGACTTTTTTCAGCAATGATGATTGAATTGCCTGTTCAGATCCTAATGCTGAGATTAATATATGCTTCAGATTGKGAGGAGAAGGAGTGAAAAAAAATGAACAAAAACAAAAAATCAAGAACATCCCTTCAGGGGTGTTCTCATGGAGAGCTGGCAATTATTCTGTCCTCAAACTGATCAAAAGTAGAAATRCAATGCAGAAAAACTGGAAACGATGGACAAAGTTGATCAGGAATAGCCTGTCAATCCAAATGACACCACTTGATGGTGTCACCAGCAGAGCTAAAAAACTGAAAGAGCAGACATTCAARCAAAAGACCCTCCTCAGTAATGGGAACTTTATAGAGTTTCAAGCACATTGACCCAAAGGGACACCAACAGTATRAGAGCATCACTCTTTAGCTGCCAATACAAAATTGGTACAAAGGGCAGAGAATCAGGACCAGTACATCCAGACCATATCTGAGATGACAACTTCCCATGCAGAATACTAAAACTGTACAGCTTGTGCATGAYCACCCACAGAAAAATCCAACCTATTTACTCTTTTTTAATTCAGCAAGAAGAGCATAAGAAAAAAAAGCGCTTGCAACTTACCATGTTATTTAAGGCATGATTTAAAAAACAAAAAAAATCAATGTACAAAAACAAGATCACTCTGTTTTAAGTGCAGAGAAGCACACGTGATCATCTTTATTCTGTATTTAAACTTCATTTTTCTAATCCCTAAGGCACTTCTAAAAGATTTTCTAATAGGAAAAGTTTTGTTCTCTGGGATGAAAGTTTTCAATTGCTGTGATCTTTCTCTCACTACCTCAAGCATAATTATCTTCTCTTACCACTGGTACATTGTCTGCTTTGAATCTTCTGCTTCTTTGACCAAGTAATTCAATTTAATAGAAGAAGTGTAATCTTCCCTTCCAGGGAGTTTCAACGATGTTTTAATTTCATTTGTCTAGAAGGTGATCAAGTCTAGCACTTTTATAGAATCTGCTTTCAGTAGCTCTCACAAAGATCAGCCTGTGGGAGAATATCCCTGACCACGGTATGGGACAGGGGTCTGTGCAGGCTGACAGGAACAGCACAAAACTGTGGCAAGCAAAAAAGAAAACAGCCATCAAGAGCCATTAAGCAAAAACATTGTCTCCAGTTCAAGAATTCCTACATTTGCGCATTTCTGCAGGGTGGGGGAATATTAAGATGAACTGAATACTTTGCACTGTTCCCGTTCTCCTCCTTAGGGCTACAGCGCTGCCCAGTGTCCGAGGCAAGACAACACCAAGCACGGCACCGGGCTCCAGCACACATCACAACTCTGTGTGAGCTTACAAGGGCTTATTTCAACACTCATTTCTTATGAACTTCAGCAATGTCAGTAAGCATTTAGCTCATGAAGGAAAGAAGGCTGCTGGAATCACCACCCCATCCTCAGAGCGAGTTAAGCCTTCCTTTGTCCCCAGCCACTGTTTTGCCCACAAGTGCTCGCAAGTGTCTCCTTTGCCCACAAATGTCTGCTGCAGCCTGAAGCCTGACTGGCTCCCACAGGGGCTTGCTGGTTTGCTATAGATCAGGTAATTTAACCCAGTGTTTCACTGYTGCAGCTAAACAGACTTGAACAATTTTAAAAGCAGAAAAGAGACCCTGCGAAGTCTCAGTTCATATTATTCAGGTAAACATCCCAGCTGAACTGATGAAGCAGGACACCTTGGGATTTGGGGTGCTGTTACGGATTTTCCTTTTCTCCTTTTCACTCTCACTGTATTTTTGTGCCATCTACGTTAAATATGTTCTGTACTTCATTCAAATCAGCCAAACCTTTCTTGGGTTCATCAAACTTTACAAATCTGGCATGTAAAAGGCTTATCTGTTGACTTTAATGAACACAAACAAGTGTCTTTAAAAATGATGAAGAAAGAAAGTTCACTGTATAGTAAGATGGTTAATAAAATATTACAATTATAAYCAYATCTTAGTGCCTGAACTGCTTGAAAATCCATGTTYCTTTTGTGCTCATTCATTTTGTTTTCTCCTGAGCTCCAATCTAATTTTACTGCACTATTTCTTACTGGTTTTGAAAACTTCCAGTCTAAGGCAGTCAGACAGTCTCTGCAGGGACTCYATGTAMAAGGAGTCTTGATCATCTCTTGATGACATGTAGTCTAATTAGGAAATCAGGTGAGGGTGGTCAAGGCAGCAGGAGCAAATCCCATTAAAAGCAACCAGGACTTAATTMATTTTCTTGGGAAAATAAAAATTAATTTTATTATTATTTCTTCTTTTTCACAAAGAGTCTGCTTTATCAGAAGTCTTGAGCCATGATCTGTTAATTAATTAAACTTATGGTTTCAACCAGCTCTCAGAGTAACTTGCTTAATTTTATCCTGGCTGAGAGAAAACTCCCCAAAAATTTTGTACTTCCTTGACTACCAGCTATGTAACTGTTTTAAAATCAGGAAATTTGGAATCTAATTGTGCAATAGCATAGTAGTTAGGATTATTGCTACTAACAATGTGTTATGCACTAAGACTATTTATTATATTTTATTTTAGAGATTAATTTTCTCACTCTCCTTTTGTATTCAAAATAGAATTTCCCTGAAGTCAAACAGAATGTCAGTGGTATGAGTGATCACAAAACACAAAGTTTAGACTTGCATATGCATAGATTTGATCTAGAATGCTTTCATCCTATGAAGCAACAGTTCATTCTCAAAGAAAAACACAAGAAAAAAAATGCTTTAGCCTTGAGATTGCTTAGAACATCTCAATAGTGAAGGAAAAGATCAGAACTCTAAGCCCAGAAGACTAAAATYATGGAGCAAACAGATTCAAGGTAATTGAGGCTAATAAAAAGGTGCTTATGTAAAGTAAAATAGGCTGTGTGGACTTTGTAGAGAGCTTTAGCACTTTATTCCCTAAGGCTTAGTGACAACACGCTTGTGTGTTTTCTTGCATGGTTGCTTTGGATGACCAAAGGTCTCTCAGGAATGTTTTAGCAAGGGCTGAATTGATRTAGTGCCTGAACCAGCCAGCTCTTCCACAGCACCATGCCAGGAGTGGGACCTGCCTCTGGAGCAAGTGACCAGAGACGTGGCTTAGAGCTGGATGCTCTGAGCCACAAAGATAGYTAGTAGGCACAGGGTGGAGGCAAGGACAAGAGGAAAGTCTTCAGTATGGATCTTAAGAAAGGTTTATTCACTGAGAGGCCCAGTGGCTGAACACCTAGAACTAGGGTGTGCCTGAGAGTTCAGGCAGCAGCAGCTCAATTTGTGGGAAATCAAGTCACATAACTTTCTCACACTGGTCTGAGAAATTGTGAGAAGGAATCAAAACAGTCTTTGAGAGTGAAAAACAGTAGCCACAGGTGGTGTTTTTCCAACTTGTTTACTTGTAAAAATGTTCAGGGGTGTTATCATGAATCATGTCTCTCTTCTTGGAACTGTCTATATAAGGATGGTGAAGATTAAAGATTACTTTTTTTGTCTTTGAGACTGAAAATTCCATGTCATTGTTCTCAGCTGTCCATAACTCTACAATAAGGGTGTGCAAAGGCTTATAAACTGGGGAGGTCTCAGGGGAGGGTTGTGGATGCTGAAAGCAAGATCAGGCAGCAGGGCAGAATTCATGAGAAATCAAGTCATGTAACTTTCTCACATTGGTCTGAGAAATTGTAWGGAGGAATCAAAACAGTCCTTGAGGGTGAAAAACAGTAGCCAYAGGTGGTGTTTCTCCAGCTTGCTGTTTTCTTCTGGAAATGTTTAAGGGGTGATGTTCTGRGTATCCAATCACATCTCTTTTCTTGGAACTGTCTATAAAAAGTATGGTGAAGAATAAAGAACCCTCCTTTTGTCCTTGAGACTGGAGAGGTTGTGTCATTATTTTTAGCAGTTCTGAATACTATATATATATAAATATTATAACCTATTGGTTATAATTTTTAACCAATAGGGAACAGATAAGGGAGGAATACAAGGAGGAGCTTCACATTACATCTACTAATGAGGGAAACAATGGGAGGAGAGCAGGTCACATGGGGTCACATGGGCCAATGGGGCATCGTGGATTAGGGGATTTGTGAAGGGATGGCCTTGGCAAGAAGCTGGCCCAAGGAAAGATTGACAAGAAGTATTCAGGAACAAGGGTGAGACAGTCAGCTTAGTGGAAGGATATGACATTGRGTGAACCAACAGCACGGGGGGGAACAGAACAGTCCATTAATATCAAAATGTGCCCCCTTTTCTCTTTAGAAGGAGCRAGTGTGGTCTAAAGAAACTTTTGGATCCTTTTTTTAAAATTTCTGGGTAGACTTCTTTCTACCATGACTGTTCTCTTAGGACTTCTGCCCTGTTCACCTCAGTGGTGGAAGAGGCTACCTTTTTTAAACTTTTAATGATTACTACGTTTAGGATTCCAAAGCTTATTAAAATGGGAAAAACTTTAAGTAAAAACCATATAATAGATCTAACAACAGAACCCAACCATCCTGATAATCCCCAGTTCTTAAAAATGTTGCCAAGCCAGTCCTCTGTTTCCTGTTTGATGTTTCTTATAAGATCTTTCATCTCTTGGATGGAGGAGTGGTTATTCKCGCTTCTTGATAGATTAAAGCAGCAGAGTCCCTCAAATTCCTCACACCTGTGGCCATGTAACAAGAGGAGAAAATCAACAGCAGCACAATTGTGGAGTGTCGCTTGTCTAGCTGTTACCTTGTTTGCTAGGAGGTCACTGAGTGTGGCTGATGTCAAATTGGCCTGTTTAGCAACCCAACACTCTAGGTGGCCAAATTCTCCTAGCGCTTTAGCTGCCGAAACCCAAGGCAAAAACACAGAGACAGCAGTTCTTTTTTGGTGATACCAATGAATAATTTCCACATTACAATCTTCATCCAGATTTGTTGCACTACATTTTTGGATCCCCAAATCATATTTCTTTTGCTAATCCATAATTTGCATTTTGTTGGGTGTAACCAGGGACAGCTGGCCTAAAGTGCATGAGCCTCCGAGAAATTGAGAAGGGATGCCTGCCCACACTTGATCACCACAAATGAGAAATGTTCCTTTGGCTRATTTCAGTGGGCGGTGGTCTTCAGTCGAGGCCATCTTAACGTGGCCTATTTTCTCACACCACTTTCCAGCAGTATATTGTTTTTTAAATTGGACAACTGAAATAAACGGGTCTTTTCTATTGTAGGGCTCATACACAAACTAAAAACAATAGGAAGCTTGGGAGGAACCTAAAATTTCAAATTCTTGGGGTTCTTCATTAGCCTGGGGTAGGGTCTTGATTCAATCCCTCCACAAAGCAAGAAGGTAGGTCACAGTACTCTAATTTTGTGGGTTATAATGAATCGAGCTGTTGTCTGAGGGGGTCTTAAATTACTGATGTTTTTCTGTGGTGTCTTTATACTTTCTGATAATTCTGTGGGCTTAAATGGGATCTCCACTAGACAGGTTGACATGGGATTGTCTGCTGCTGCCATCGACAGGCACACATGGTCTTGATGGAGTGCTTTGGCCAGGGTGACCCAGATGTTACTCCTGGGCTGAGGGACAATCCTTGCCTCTGAGGACTGGACCACGATTGTCAGGAGCCACAGGTGGTACCACTACATCACTGGGGACAGGATGGCCTTAAAGGAAAACAAACAGAAAAGCATCAGAGGCTAAAAGACAACTGATTGWTTACATAAAGGTCAATTGTCTGGGTTCAAGTTCCCCTCTTCCTTCCCATTGGCACTGATGAAGAGATGCCACCGCCACATCCTTGGGCTGATTTAATGGCTGTTTAGGTGCTTTTTATAAATATGGTGTGACCACTTTTGCAGGATCCACTTCAGCCCAGATGGCRTGGATACACATGCATACCCACATCCCCAGGTTATTAACTCATGTGGGCCTTCTATCTCCCAGGTCCCTGGATTTTTAACTAAAACAGGGGGATGCTGTCTAAATCTTRAATGTGTGTTTTGGTTAAAATGTCTCACTACCAGAGGATTTAGGTTATCAAAGGAGCAGTTTAGAAAATTGACCGTAAAAAGTGCTTTGCACAACCACGTCTGTGGTGCCATGACCCTACTGTCCTCTTGCTGTTGGTCCAGGACTCTCTTCAAGGATTGGTGYGTCCTTTCAATGATGGCTTGACCTGTGGGGAGTAGGGGATGCCCTTCTTATGTTCTACTCCCTGCTGCTGCAGGAATTCCTCAAAAGCCTTGGAGGCATATGTGGGTTCRTTATCAGGTTTAATGACCTTGGCTATCCCCAGCACAGAGAAGGCATGCACCAGGTGTTTTTTTGCATCTGTGGCTTTCTCCCTTRTGTGGGCGGAGGCATAAACCAATCCAGAGAAAATGTCTACAGAAATGTGTACATATTTGAGCCTGCTGAATTGGGAGACATGGATTACATTGGTCAGCCACACCTCACAACTGCCGAGGCCTTGAGGGTTAACCCCTGAACCAAGAGATAGAACTGCARTCTTCTGTCAGTTGTGAGATGTCACCACAATTGCCTTGGCCTCATCCCACCTTACATGGAATTGGTGGACTAGACCAGGCACATTCRGATGAAATTGCTGATGGCTCAGCTTGGTTTGTTGGAAAAGATCGGGTAAGCTGGCCATTTCAGCTGGGGCAGCTAGGGTGTCTGCTTGATGGTTACCTCCTGCRATGAAACCAGGCAGATCCATATGCGACCTCACATGCATTACAAAATAAGGTTGCTCTCTGTGGGAGACTAGATGAATCAACTTCAATAGCACACTAAAACGTTGGGATTTGAGACGTCTTTTTAAACYGAATTCTCTGTTCTAGACAGAACCCCTGCTACGAATGCCGAATCAGTGACCAAATTAAATGGTTCAGAGAGCCTCTCAAGAGCCCTAATGACTGTGGCCAACTCAGCAATTTGAGGGGAACCCTCAACTTCTTCAACACCTGTCTCCCACTGCTGAGTCTGAGGATTCATCCAAGTCATTACTGACTTGTGGGAGGCTCCGGACGTATCTGTAAAAACTSTCAGAGCCTTGAGTGGCCTCCTACTTGACTTTTGGGATTAATTTGAAATTCAAATTGAATAATTTGTGTGCAGGACTGTGAATTTAAATTTTTCCTGGTTAGCCATCTAGGGCACATTGCAGAGTCTCATTCTCCCTGAGCAACCGCTCCAGCACTTCTTTTGTGAGCTAACCTRTTGAGAGA
Organism: Alauda arvensis; assembly: GCA_902810485.1. NCBI lineage: Eukaryota > Metazoa > Chordata > Aves > Passeriformes > Alaudidae > Alauda > Alauda arvensis. The sequence goes on from CADDXX010000236.1 coordinate 1,172,871, forward strand.
GTAAGTGGCAGATGAATGCATGGGAAGTCACATCCTGCCAGTTCAYGCAGTCTCACCCTAGCCATCCTAATTACTTGAGCCATCAGTTCCTGCAGCTTGGTGATACTTTTGGACCTTAGGGGGATGAGGAACATCCACTCTATGATTAAGAGGGGATCCCTCTGGCCTTCTTCCCACTGAAAGATCAAGCCATGGATGTATGGCAGCCTGCCCAAAACAATGACTTTAAATGGCAGGTTCAGCAGGCATCAGTGGGCTTGCCTGTCTGACATTGCTAACAGCACTTTCTCCAGAGCTAGTCTTGCCTCCTGGGTCAGTACCCTAGGAGAATCCAACTCCTTCCGYCCCCTCAATAAATTTAAGAGCGGGGCTAGGTCCTCAGTTGTAATGCCTAGCCAAGGTCTGACCCAATTCAAGGACCCAGACAGTTGGTGGAGATCTGCCAAGGTTTTAGGATTGTCATTGATCACCATCGTCTGCGGTTGGATGGTCTTGCTGACAATCTCCAGGCCCAGAAACCTCCAAGGGGGCATYCACTGAACCTTCTCTTGCTGGAGTTTGAACCCTGCAGTAATGAAAGCATCAACAGTCAGGTCAAGCAAATATTGAAATAAATCATCATTGGGAGCGCACGTGAGCACATCATCCATGAAGTGCAGGATGATGGCTTCCCCCATTTTGGCATGAATGGGGACAGCAATGAAGTGACATACCATTTGCAGATGCTGGGGCTGTTCTTTATAACCTGAGGCAGCATTCACCAATGGTAGGGCTTCTCAGTTGATGGAGGGAACTGAGAAGGCAAACTGTGGAGCATTGGTGGGGTCAAGAGGAATTTGAACAAAGCAATCTTTAATATCAATCACTGCCAATTTCCAGTTTTGGGGGAGCRTTGATGGGGAAGACATCCCCGGTTGAAGAGACCCAATGTCTTCCATGACATTATTGATTTGTCTGAGGTTGAGCAGGAGCCACCACTTGCCCTCCCCCAGCTTCCAAATAACAAAACCTGAAGAATTCCAAGGGCTCATGGTTGCTACAATGTTCCCTTTGGCCAAGTGCTCTTCCATGAGCTCATTGAGCAGCCTTAATTTCTCTTTATTCAGCAGCCACTGTTCTACCCAAACTGGTGCATTTGTTTTCCAATTTAGTTTTTGGGTTTTGGCTCCTCAGCAGCTGCTATGAAAAATCCCAAGGGGTTTTCGGGATCTCAATTTTTGCCCCCAGTGAGACATGGGATCTCTTCCCTAAGGGAAGCATCATAATCMGAAACAAATGGGCATACATTTGCCAATTGCTCATCTGGCACACCCCCTATGCCCCATACCTTGCCCACCATGGGTTGCAGATCCCAATGTGATGGCCAATGAGTGAAAGGGATGACTGTCACATCCACCCCTGCGTCCAGCAGTCCATTGAGGTAAAGGTATTCTTAACCCCGACGGAGTCCACACCTTATAATAGGCTTATTTTCCCCCACCACCTATGCCCAGTAGACGCTTGGTGATGAATTGTCCACTGGGAACTTAGTTGGCACCAGTATGGCCTGGGCAATGATTTGGCCCTTTGGCAGGAAATAGGGTGGGTGGATACAACATGCCAAGAGAATGAGCCCCTCCGGGTCAGATGTTGTGATCTCTGRAGAGATCTCAGTCTCCAGGGGCATGTGCTTAGTGTCTCCAGTAATGATGTACTTACAGTCCAGTCCATTGAAAGAGTCCCTGTCCAGTAGGTCAATTGCCACCACATGCCAGTTGTGAGTCTTAAACAGCATATCCTTGACTGTGTCGATTAAAAATGGTTTGTGTGGCTCCTAGATTTTATTAGTATCAATGTGTTCCCCACTTGCCCCCTTTTGACCTGTCTCATTTATATCTTCACACAAGGCAGACCCATGCTCCCCTTTTGGTTTTTTTTGAATTGGAGGTTGTCGTGGCCCACCCTGTGTGCTCTACTCTACATCCTGACGAGGCTTTCCTTGTGGCAAGCCCTAGCTATGAGTAGCCCTAGCTATGAGTCCCATTTCCCCACAAATAATGGAGCAGCGTGTTGCATGGTCTCAGTGGTACAACTGCAGCAACTGTTCTCCTCATTCCTTCTCCTTTCTTTTGCAGCTCTGGAACAACAGCTCATTTTCTGCATGCTTCAATCATAAGGTTGAGGGTTGGTGGTGGGTTGAACGGGAGGCTCAGGATGATSTGCCTTCAGACTTCATTAGTGTTGGCCTGAGCCATCTCCGTCATGACCTCAGGCTGTACCAGCCAGCTTTCTACTTGCCACTCTACTTCTGTCCAAAGCCTTTCAATGAAATCTATGAACGACTCAGAATGAAGATGTTTTGTATTAGTGTAACTGTGTCTAGGGTCTTTCGCAGGCATAACAAGAAGGACCTTCTCAGCAGCTCTCTTGATGTGCTCAAGCAAAGGCTGTAGTATTTTCTCTGCCTTGTTTGCCTGCTAAAACCCATTCCCCTTCACCACATAAAGGATCAAATGTGATATTGTTATTATCTGCATCAAGCATGCAATCTGAGCTCCTGCAATAGCCTCTTCCATGTCCTCTCCCACAAGAGGAACTCTGTGGGTGAGAGGARACATGAAAATAACTCCCTGAGGTCAGCAGGAACTAGCACGTTGGACAAGAAAGTAGCCTTAAGAAGGCTTTTAAAATATTCAGTTTTTCATCCAAACTCTTTCTGAGCTTTGCAGAGTTCCTATCTATTCTGATACGAGAATGGTTCCATCCTGTCTGGCTAAAATGAACCTGTGCRGTGAATGGAAGGGCCTCTTGTTCCAGATTGTGGTTTCCAAACTCGTCACATCCGGTCCTGGCAGCATGGGAAGCAAAAGGAGGAGCATGGGAATGGGAAGACAGAAGAGGGTGAGAGCTACATAAGAAGGAAACAGGAATATGTGTGGGACAGCAAACAGAGGGGGTGACACTAGGGGATGACATCATAGGAACAAGGGGTGCAGCTGACTCAAAGGAAGAGGAGGTATCTGAGGAATGGGAGGGGTCTTGGGACAGGGAGGGGTTAGGTAAAGGAAGACATGGATTCCAGAAAGGAGAAGCGCAAGGGAGAGGCCRCACCAGGTGACCACTGCCATCTTGTGCTTCTGGGGGGCCATTTTGAGCAACTGAAGGAACCAGGAAACCATTARCAACTTGGGGGTCAGAGGGGGAAGGGAGAGGGGTTAGGGAAGCATCCCTAACAGCTGACACCTCACTGACAGAGCAGGGGTAGGCAGAGGAGGCTGCGGGGAGTCAGGGAGTCGGTAACTGCCCTGTGCTTCAAGGCTTTCTGCTCTGCACAGTGCCCCCAGCTTAGGAGAAAGGGGTCAAAGGATGGGGAAACTTGGGAAGATTATTTTGGCTGTACCTCCACTTTCCTTTTTTCAACTAACATAGTCCAAATTGAAACAACTTAAAAAATTTGCCCACCCATCATCTCCCTRATTCACCAAATCTGTTAATTTTGCACCGTCTTGATCCCAAAAGGGGACAGTTTCGACCTCTGTGGGAGACATCCATGGAAAATGTAAGAATAGCCATGTCACAAATCTTTTTAACAAATCCCTTGTTAAAAATGGGTCAATGGGGCATCGTGGATTAGGGGATTTGTGAAGGGATGGCCTTGGCAGGAGGCTGGCCCAAGGCAAGATTGACAAGGAACATTTGGGAACAAGGGGCAAGGCCAGGGTGAGACAGACAACTTAGTGGGAGGACATGACATTCAGTGAACCAATGGCATGGGGGGAGAACAGAACAGTCCATTAATAACAAAATCCACCAGCACAATAATTASTCTTGATATTTTGCATCATGTTGATATGAATGAAGGCAGACCTCTACTAAAAAACGAGAAACTCCCATAAATGCAATTCTATGTAAGTGTATTTTTAAAAAGCTGTCAAAGCAAGTTAGCTCAGTCACGAGTCCATCTCCAGACATAATGGTCCCAATTTTTGTACACATTCAGGAACAAAAATTAAACAACATAAAAGTAACACAGATTAACTATAATCAGTATTTTTCACCCCAGAAATTTTTGCATAAATACAAGGAAGTTTAGCAAAAGCCATATTGCAATGGATGGCTGAACAAGATCCATATTAAAAGCAGGAAATACTGGTATTACCTGTCTCCAAGAGGAGAAAACTCTAAACTTTGTGCAAGACAAGACCCTGCAGATTACGTGGCCTAGATAAGAACAGAAACAGAAAAGTCCTTCTCTACAGAGTAGCATTTTAACCCTACTTCTCTTTGCTTGGGCCTGGGAAAGTGGTGTGGTGCAGCCAGGGACACAAGCCTATTTCAAAGCCATTAGAGTTGTGATCTGATTAATCAGTGATTAATCAGACTCCTGAGAAGGTGTGAGGGATGCCTGTTTGTGGACTCACAACAGGCTCCTTTGAGCAAGGATCTGGCTAAGATCCTTCGACCTCGGAGCAGAGGCAGAGCTGAATGCTCTCAAGCTGTACCTTGTTGAGTACTGAAGAGGACCAGGCTGTGCTCCTCAATGCCAGAAGTTTTGAGCACTTTTCTCTGAAGAGAGAGGATGAGAACTTGCACAAGCAGGAAGTGTTGAATGTCAACAGAGCAGTCAGGTAAAGCAGATAAGAAAACAGKACATGGGGTAAAGCTGGAATGATAATGTAATAGGGGGAAATTCAGAAGTCACATGTCCTGCAGCTGTCCTCAGGTGGCTTAAATGCTTGTGCATCCTTGCAAGTGGGCAGCTACTGCCCCTCACAGAGTGGGAATAGGGCTCTGGAACAGAAACCCCTCAAAACTGCACTGCTGTGCTCTGTGTCTGTTCCATGCTGGAAAGCTGGAGGAACAACAGGTCAACAGACATATTTAAAGAATCAGGAAAAAAAAAATACTGAAAGAATTCGATTTTGTCAGCTCAGCCAGCAGAAGCAATACTGCATTTCCTTCTCTTCTTCCAGTCCTGAGCTCCTAAAAAGCAAAGAAAATCTTCTGCTGATTTATTTCCCCAGAGACAGGGAGCTAAAATTGTCAGAGAGAAAAGGAAATAAAAGATATGCCTGCATATGAATACTATAGCTGAAAAAAGCAATAATAAAGAAATGAATGTTTTTGTATATACTTTTTCAATTCAATTAGAACACAAGATGTCCGTTTCCTGTAAAGTTAAATCCTGCTCCATATAACAGACATCATATAAAGGTGTGATAACCCTGTTTGCATCAGACCAAAACCAACAATAAAGTCCTATAAAATTAATTTCCAGCTTCTTATGAAAAAAGTCAATTTTTAATAATATATCATGGCATTATTGATTTTCTATAATTTTAATAACAAATTAATTTTGAAAATAAGGTATATATTTAAAGAAAGAGTACCATCTCATTTTTGGAATGACATTTGCATGAATAATTTCATACAGCTCTTTATGTAAAATTTTTGAGTTACTATGCAGATTTTTTACCTTTTATTGCTACAATCCTGACAGGTCCCTTCCAACTCAGCACATCCTATGAAAAGATTAACAAACATGGGAGAGAATGCTGTCCCTTGGCTGAAGGGGAGAAAAACTTTGAAAATTTGCATTGTGTGTAYGTTACTCATCACATCTAATCAAAAGGCATTTCAGCATTTTTGYTGACAGTGGAACTCTGTTAGAGGCAGTCCCTGCCACAAGGATTTATTCAAAATCTGGGTTAAAAAAACCATCATTAACACCATCAGACAGAATTAAAGCCCGAAGGATTGTAGGGCCAAACTAAAAGGAGTTCTGCACTCACAAAACAGCTCTAAATTTAGGGATGATTCAAATCAGCAAACCTTTCTTGGGTTCATCAAACTTTACAAATCTGGCATGTAAAAGGCTTATCTGTTGACTTTAATGAACACAAACAAGTGCCTTTAAAGATGATGAAGAAAGAGAGTTCACTGTATAGTAAGATGGTTAATAAAATATTACAATTATAACCATATCTTAGTRCCTGAAYTGCTTGAAAATCCATGTTTCTTTTGTGCTCATTCATTTTGTTTTCTCCTGAGCKCCAATCTAATTTTACTGCACTATTTCTTACTGGTTTTGAAAACTTCCAGTCTAAGGCAGTCAGACAGTCTCTGCAGGGACTCCATGTACAAGGAGTCTTGATCATCTCTTGATGACATGTAGTCTAATTAGGAAATCAGGTGAGGGTGGTCAAGGCAGCAGGAGCAAATCCCATTAAAAGCAACCAGGACTTAATTAATTTTCTTGGGAAAATAAAAATTAATTTTATTATTATTTCTTCTTTTTCACAAAGAGTCTGCTTTATTTTCACTGGTGAAAGTGAAATTTTTCACTGGTAGGCATCTCTCATGGCACACTGAGGCTAGGCTGTGCCAATGGATTATGCCAATGGATTGTGTCAGTGGATGATTATACTGATGGATGATTGTGCTGATTGATTGTGCCACTGCATTGTGCCAGTCAATCGTGTCAATGAATCATTGTATCAATGGATGATTGTGCTGATGGATTGTGCCATATGGCTGTGGGTGCTGCACCTGTCTGTGTGTGAGTGTGGCAGTGAACACAGGCAGGCAGAAGGCATTGGCAGGCACAGACTGTGGAGAACAGGTTTTTTTTATGTAACTGCTACCATACACCAGAATTGTCCCTGTCTTACATCTCAGTACCCTGACACTGCTGGCTCAGTTTCATTACCCAGTCATTCCCCCATTTCACTTTGGAAGTGTATCTCCTGCAGACTCCAGGTTTTGAGAAGCCCCAGAGGCATTATGTACAGCTTCCAGTCTCAGCTGCTCAAATAACATCAAAATAAATAAACTGTTAAATCACAGAGGAACAAACTGCTCCTCTCCACTTCTGCAGTAGAAGACTTGGAATTATTGCATGTATAATACAACTCAGTAAAGTTTAATGAGTTTCTGAAAAAGTAATCTTGCTTTATTGTCCCAAATTTGTAGGCTAGACCAATATATGTGATTTAATAACAGCACACAGAGCTTCACTAACACTTTTATGGACAGTTCAAAGAGAAAAGGAGACAAAACTTTTTTCTAAGTTCCGTTTTAATATATTTCTTGTGACTTYAGGGCATGCAGGCAAAAAGTGTACATGTGAGCTTAACAAGAGATGGACAGAAGATAAGATAGTTGATACCATTTTCTCCACTGCCAAAGGAAAAATACATGGAAATATTGCCTCTACATTTGAATTTTGGATTCCAGATAAGAAATTGTTGGTCTACTTATGTGATACCAAAATTGTTGCCAACCCCAACAACTGTAAGTAGACATTCCCAGAAACTCTCCCCCCTTTAGGTTTCCATTCATTACTGCAGAGGCCAAAAGGCCTTGGTAATTTGAATTTTCATTCAATTTCGTGCAGTATGTGCAACTTCTCACAACTTGAGTAAASAGCAGAACATTGTGGTGCAGACACAAAATTGTTTATCTAAATAACAAATAAAATATCCATTATTCATTATTAACCTGACAATGAAGAATGAATAAGGTACTCACCAGTATGGAAATCAAATTCGTGGGTTTTGGGCCTGAGCATCCCTTTTCAGCTGTATTTTAATTGGAGTTGCATAAAACTTGGCAGTATTGATACCCAAGGGCATGAGCAAGTATTTCATTTGGTTCAGATTCAGACAYAGTCTCACACATTGCAGGATTTCTTGCAAATTCTTTTGACAAGAAGTTGACATAGGGTTATATTTTGAAGATGCCTGCCTGTGTTGACCTTAATTTGCAAATTGTAATACTTCTTACAGGTAATGAGATAGGTGTATTGGTACATATTGATTTTGTTTCAATAAGATCCCACCCTCCTGATACCTGCAGGAAAAAAAAGTAAAAAACCCTCCTTCATATCTTGGAGACTTGTTTTCTACTACAGAGTAAAAACTCAGACTGGAGATAATAGATAACAACAAAGCCAAAATTTCAGGGCTRTTTAGAAAATTTCTGACTACATGTCAAAATTGAGGCTCAATSCAGCCTTTTTAATTTTACAGACTGAGAATCAGAGGGACGGAAGCTGACACCAGGACATCAAGAATTGGGTAAGAACACAGAACTTCCTTTTCTCAAACAAGAACAACATAGGACAATTGCAAAYACATCTTGTATGTGTCCTCAGATGTGTATTTCCACAGCTGAAAAGCCATGTATGAGAAATTTAAAAAAAAATCTGAATGTAACAAGGATGCAAAAGAATTTCTGACCCAAATTTATCCCATCATCTGATTATTCATCCATTCAGTTACATCACCACTGATTTGGTATATACTCACCTTGGAACTCGTGAGATAAAGGATGTTCTGAGTGTAACTGAGTAATAACTAAGTGGTACACAGAGACACCTCTGAGATCTGTTTCTGAGCAGTTCTTGCCATGCACACAGCCCRTTTCCCAGCTTCTTTCAGACTGGCAAAACACAGGGCACTCATCAAAATAGCCACTGAAATCCATTCCTGACTTTGGATCTTCCAACTAATTTAAAGATGCACATAAAAAGCTACTAGTGAGGACTACATGTATGGCTATGACTATGACTCCTTTGGAGTCATCCAGAAGATAGACCAACAACCTAACTATATTTCTCCAGCTATACAGATTTTATGTATTTCTCTCTGAACAAAATTCTGACAGTAGAAGTAAAAATGGAGAAGCAGCCTTAACGTGTGTTTGGTGGGCTCTAGGATAATAAGCAAGTCTCTTAGAAGTAAATTATAGTTTCCTTCTTTTCTCCTTTGCAAAGGAGCACATTCAAACAGTAATTGCTTGCACGAAGTGCAAGAGAATTCTAAAATAATTTGTGCTGTGTGACACTTTTATGAAGTGAGAGACATGTAATATTCTGGGTGTTACTTTTTAATTAAAGCCAAAGAGCATTCTGGATAGATTTTTTTTTCTTCCAATAATATACAAGTCATCCCCAGCAACACAATGCTATGAACTATTTACCTCTTAAATAACACAGAACTGCAAACCATGAACACATTATGTACKTCTTCACTGCAAAACATGAATAGAATATTGTAGGAATTCAGTTTTGGACCAGGCAGATATTTTCTTTATAGAGAAAATATGTTTCATTTTACCATAAGACTTAAAAGGAAAGCGCCCTGGAAAGTTCTCTACACTCTGAGCTACAATTAGCTCAGAGCCAGAGCAGAGACATGGATAGGTCTCTGTCCCTATCTGTCATAATGTAACTGTTCCTATTGGGCAGTGTGCCAAGGGCACTGCCTCCATCATTAAGCATTTAAACCACTGCACAAAGCTTTYCGAGGCTATTTCGGTGTGCTTACATGGTGCTACATCTCCGCACCTGTTACGGCTTATTTTTATTCTATTGTATTGTTTGTTATTTTCTCCTTTTATTAAATACTTTTTCTGTTACGTGGCACGCCTGGAGAAGTTGTCTTGCTCTTATTAAGCCCGCTCTGGGAGTGCAGGCACCCTCAGAGAATCTGATGCAGACTCTGCGTGGCTTAATCCACTCTGGCCGCGTGGAGTGTACTACATCAGAATATGACTGATGGAAAGATCTCTTAAGACCTATTATTTTCTTTCTCTTTTTTCCCTTTTTTAATTTTTTTTTACTGTCCTTGAAGTTATGCTGCTGGAAGTCTACAATGTGAAGCAAATATTACTTAGGCGTTCCTGTACTGTGTGTACTGTGCATGGAATGAAAACCCTGCAAGGTGGTTTATAATTTTAAAGTTCTGCTTGGCTTATTGGGGTTGCTCTCATCATAGTCCTGAGTAAAAGGAACAAGGAACTCTGTTGTGGTTAGTCAGAAAAGGTCACTATAGAAAAATAAAAGTACTTTAACCCATGTTTCTACATGGTTAGGACTACAAAACTTTCCAGCATGGAAAAGAACACACCAGACTCACATCAGCACACAAATTTTGGTAAAATGAAAGTTAGGTCAGTTTTTACTTTGATGTATTGAAAACTTTGATGTATTGAAAACTGTTTTATAACATTAACAGTCAACCCTTTTCTTTCATTTTGACTTCCTGATACCGTTTGAACTGTAAATCAGAATGCACATGGACATAAAGCAAAAGTAGCTCACTGGCTTTGTGATTCGATTTTTTCCTCTGTGGAGCTACTYCAGAGTTTGACTGTGTATATACTTTACTGAGTCAGGACAACAATGAAGTTTGTATAAAGTCTCAGAAAGCAAATATCATGGGAAGAGAATATCTRGTGAGTAAACTAACCTTAAGGTAGGTTTTTGTTAGGAATCTGAGTAGATACTGAGCTAAGTCTTGATTTTTTCCTAAGCTTACCCTTACAAAATTTTCCCTCAGCTAAGAGGAATTCTGTTCAGCAACTGCACACAAAAGACGGTGATAGACACAGTGAAAGCACTGCCTGGTTTTTATTGGCTGAAGCCAAAGTCAAGGTACCTGTGCTGCTGTGCACCTGCTGAATCCTTTTGCTCATCAACTTGCAACTTTGAATATGACTCCAAAGAATGATATCTCCTGTGATATTAAAGGAGGCAAGTTGGGAAAAATGCTTTGTTTGATCACAYGGCCAAGAAATACCCAAGGGACATCCTGATGGGCCAGCGTTACTGTCTGCTGGAATTTGATAATGAAAATGCTGCTGGCAGACACTGATAAACAGCCACTGAAATGAAAGACATTTTACAGAAAGTCCTTTATATTTAGGAAAAGGGATCATGAATAGCTTTGATTCTTTTAAGGTTTTATTTTAATAACTGGTGTGTTTAGGACCTGTACTTCTGCCTGCATTTTTAATTCCAGACAGTAATTTCTTTCATGTGTCTCAAAGGACAAAAAGTCAGATTTTGTGAGTAGGAAAAACCATTTCCCTTTTTAATATCTGTGACTTATACCACTGGAGGATTTGACACAAATAGAACTGAGACTGGGTTTCAGTCTTTCAAATGCTCTTTCTTGGGCATCATAGAGTGTTCATCTACTATCAGGATTTAAACCAGTTGCTGTTATCTAGTGAGTTACAAGGACTGCACAGTATTTGTAGTATCAGACAGCCAGGCATCCACCAGCACAGAACCCTGATGATGCTTTAGCTCTGAGGAGGTGAGAACAGAACTTGCAGCCAAGGTCTGTACACCACACTATCCCTAACCTGCTCTGGATGCAAAGATGGTCAGTTTATCCTGCTGGACTGAGGTGTTATTTGTTTGTTATCTCCTCAAATGGCAAGAATCACGTATCAGTTCTGTTCCCTGCATCCACAGCAGCCCCTGCTGCATAGAGGGCTTCAAAACAGCCTGGGGTAACACCAAATGGTGAAGACATCAACCCCTACTACAATTGAAATCTATTAATTTCTCASTTGTTCACTTTTAGCAAATAAATTTCTCCCATGTTCTTAAAAATAGAGGTATTTAAAAGCACTAAACAATCCAACACAAGGATAGCATTTCAGTATCTGCCTTCTTTGGATTGAGGAGACCTCAGTGTATGTGATCAGTCATTAAACTCCTCTGGGAGTTCTCAGTTCRGTGTTCTTGTTCTTATGTCACAGATTTCATGCATAGGAGCAGACAGAAATTATAAATTTTTCCCAACTGAAATCTCTCACTATCACTGACAATAGAGAAAGGAATGCAGCAAGAACACACCAAGTTCATGCAGCAGCAGCCAAATTTTGTTGTTGGGCACCCCTTATATAGGGGCTTCAAATTTCCTGTACTTACAAACATGATTGGTCAAGGGTTTTAACTCTGCCCAGCTCACTGGGCAATGATATGGGTGCATTGCTGGTTCAAAGGGATTGGCTGGGGTCCCCTGTTTGAATCTGACCTATCAGTGACATACTAGGGGATTTGTTTGCTTCTATCTTCTAAAGAGACAGGCTGGTTGAGTTGGTGTCTGTTAAACCAAATTTTCTGCTCAGCTATAGCTGTCACATCTCACATTCCGTGTACAGTCAAAAATCAGTAAGACATACAACAGAACTTATTTCCACCTTAGTTGTAAGGAAAATATACCAGGAATTTCTTCTTTAGCACAACACACTACTACACTACTGTTGTMGTTTCTGCATACTTTATAGCAATTTAGCAAGTTACAAACCCACGAATGTTCCTAATCTACCCAAAGCAAATTTTTATTTTGCATGAACCTAATATATCACAGGCTTTCCATACTTCCAGATGAAACCTCTCACTTTCATCCTTACAGGTAAGAAAAAGTTTTTATGACAGATAAATAATAATGTCCTTCTTTTGATCAGCACCTTGTTTAAAAAGCCACAAATCCAGATTTTGTACACTGATGACTTTCCACATGTTTGTTGTGGCAGACATCATATAGATACTGCCCAGTTCTCACCTGTGTTAGACTTGAAGATTGCCTTTCCTATTAAGACTGACTGCTGCTTTTAGTCTTCTTTTTTCCTGAATTTCTTCAAGAAGCTCCAGAGCTTTCCTCAGTTTTGAGCACATTCTGCTCAGGACCAGGTGACAACCCAGACCCTTTGCAGCAATACCCACRTAGGCCTAACAAATACACAGTCCTATCAGAGCAGAGTTTCCCCAGATATCCTGTGTTTCAGAGTCCATAATTTTAGTAAAGACCTACCAGGAATGTGTTTGCCTTCACCAGAGACCAGTGACTTATTCCTAGCAATCAGAATATCCCACCTACCAGCTCCATGCCCACAATGTCCCCACTGCAGAGGATGYCATTCTGATTACATTGTACGTAATTATGGCACTTTTCCCCAGTATCTCACAAACCTTCTAATTCATCTTGAAATGTGCATGCCAATTTGTCTTTTTGTTTATGTTTTACTCTTCCTGTTGTTCTTTTAACAGACTTTGATTTGAAGTAGTAGTTTTTCTGAATTTTATGAATTATCGCACTCTGCTTTATCTCCAAACACATGGTGCAGAAGGAGAACTATCTACAGATTCCAGGTAATTCCAGCACTGAACAGCAGCTAAGTGAAGACATAAATGTCTGCTTACTTTACTGCATCCAACTGTCACCACGCAGCACAGGAAGTTTTTCATCTTGTTCCGTAGGCTGTCCTGCTGATTGAAGCCAACAAAAGGTGACAATTCTTGCAACTACAGCTGTAGGGTGTTTATGCCTTTTTATGTCTAACTTCCTCTGAATTGGCTGCCCTGGGGATTTGAGACCTGTACACAGCCCTCTGACTACCAAAGCAGAAAGAAAGCCCTACATGGAAATAGTTATAAATAGCTTATGGATTTTTACGTTAAAAGGTTCTTTTGACCATCATGCCAGAAGAAAACATTTGGAACAGGCTTCCTCCAGGCACTTAAATGAGAAAAAGAAGATAAAGAATAACAAAGGAAAAAAATACTGTAGGACAGAGGAAAAAAACCCATTACTCATAAACAAAYCACTAGAACTTGGGTATATTTCCTAAAACCAAAGTAGCTATGTTTCATTTATACATTAGAAATCCCTCTTTGTGACACTTCATTATTGGCAGTGTGGCAATATTCACTAGTTATTTCAATGCACCCTGAATAAAGGCTGATTGTTTGCCTTCAATAAATCATGCCCACTGACAAGGCTGATGCTGATTGTCACCTGTGATCCACTAGTTCATTATCACAGGAYCATCGTCCTCTAACCCCTCTCTCAGAAAAGTACCAATAAAATTASAGAACAGGTCAAAATTAAATAAAAGGCTTACTGCCCTCTAGTAACATTTTGTCTAATAAACAATTTAACTTTATCTTTTTCCAAGTGTAGGTGGTTCTGGGTTAGAGCAGACTGGTGGCAAAACAAGTCCTCTGGCAGCATTTTGTTAAACATCCTTCCGCCTTTTTTTCAAAGGGGGAACATAAGGTGTATTCTCAGAAATTTCACCTGAGGCACTGGGAAAGGAGACTTGTGGTCATGGGTTTTTGTTAAGTTGTTTAAAGTTATTTTCTCCATAAAGCATCCCTGTTCCCCACAGCCCCCCCTCACCTTTCCTTAACCTGTCCAGTTCCACCCGACCCTTCCTTCCCCAGGGTCACCCCGACCCTCCTATGTTCTGCAAACCTCGGTTCCCCTGCCCGTCTCCCTCTGACCCTGCCCTCTGTCATCGAGGAGACCTTGCCAATCCACCTGGGGTGCCAATCACCTGTGGGCCCAGCCCCTCYTTCCCCTGGGATTTATAAATCTGTGTGTGACTCTGTTTCTCCTCCTTTCTGGCCCCCCAAGCTTGGGGTGGAAAAAGATCTCTGGGAACCGGACCAGAGGGGAGCCTTCTCTGATATCTTGCTTGAAATCCTAGGCACAGATACATCYGGAGACCGCTGAGACACAAAGCGGCTCCTGCTTTGCGCTGCTGCCTGGGCTGCAGGCTGCTCAGGAGCAGCCACTCCTGGCACAAAACTGGGGAGGGAGCTAGCTGAGATTTCTCCGGCCATCGTGTTAGGGACTGCACTTTCTAGTAGGGTTCAATATGAACCTGTCTGAAGATGAAGTGACAGGTGTCACTCAGTGTCCACACAYGACCATGCAGCACCTCATGGTGGAATTCTCTGCAGCAGCACGCACGCGCTCAACACAYTACACATGAGGAATACAGAAACCAGGAAAGCTCAGGAGCATTGGTTTGTCCCTTCTCATGCCACCATGTGGCAGAATACAGCTGCTCTCACCCTGCCCAGAGAATGGGTATTAAACTCCAGTGCTCCTAATTTAATTACTGCATTCCTGCCATGCTGAAGTGCTGCTGCTGGAGCTGGAATGGTCTCTCTTTCTTAAGGGCTAAGATGGCTTTGGCTGCGTGGCTGCAGAATGAAAACCCATTCTTTAAGAATGGAAAATGTATAAWGAGGAGAGGAAAGGAGAGTCCTCCTGCCTGTGTTTAGGAACTGTGGGTGTGAATGTACATATTATTTAATCATGCTCTGTTTCTAAATGGGACTGCCTCTATCTGCAGTTCCACCACTGAGTATTCCACTGCACCTGAAATGGTTCCAGCCAATGGGAGGGACCAGAGATGAAAGTCCCTGCATCTGCAAAGTGAAGAAACAACTTTAACCCTTCCAGCCCACAGATKTGTCATATTTCTTGGAAACAATAGGCAGAAATTTATGTTACCTTAATTTTTTCCTGATTTAAAAAAGATGAAAACATTTAAGTCCTCAACTGTCACTGAATTTATATTTTTGTCTGAAGAGACTGCAGTGTATTATGTCCTCAGTCCAAATCAGGGACTGGGTGGAGACCACAGTTCCCTCATGGCCATTCCCTGGGGAAACTAGGATGTGCTTAGGAGATGATGCCTGCATGTGACAGGACCAAAATACAGCACAGAGGGGGTTATGTCTTCAAGTTTCATAGTAGGTGAGACATCCAACTATCTTTCCCAAGATGAGGTCTCAGACACAATATAAATTATATAGAATATCTATGCCTTAAGTTCAGGACCATGACTTGTTTATGAGTGGGATGCTTTGCAAAACATTCTTGAAAAATAAGCTTGCCTATTCTGCTTCCCTTTCCCTAGATTTTAGCAATATTTCTTCTCCATATCTTTCTAATCTGTTTTTCTCAGATTACCTTTCACCTGAAAGGTAACTTCTTTGGACGGATGAATTATGAGATCTCTGCAGTGTCTGAAGACAATTCTGGATGAAATACGCTGCAAAAMTGTATTTCTCTCTGTTATGGTGGGTTTAGCATTATTATATTCTTTTTTCTTTGCCAGCTATTTGCATATGTGAGCTCTTCTTTCAGTCCTATCTCTCCTCTCTGCTAGTGTTTACCCTGTGATCTTTTCAATCAATCAATCAATCAATCAATCAGTCAATCAATCTCTTCCCTATACCTTACCTACTTAAAAATGCACTGTGTTTCATGGAGATGAAATAATAAGAAGTGATATTAGTAAGGACAACTCTGTGGTCTACAAGAGAAAATCCTTTGGTATATATCTACACGTGGAATACTGAGATCGGTTACAGCAAAAAATTGTGAAATATGTCAGCATCATACAGATGGAATGAGGATACCACCTACAACCAGAGTCTCCACATTAATATTTGGCTTTCCTTTAAAATTTTGCAGCTGACTAAATGTGGGTGCCCRGGGYGCTGRCAGCGTGGGCTTTTGTTCCCCCGGGAGAGCGGGAAAGTTCTAATAAGGATATGAATATGCATGGCRCCCAAAAGTTACTGGTTGCTGTCGCGCTGTCACGCCCCGATTCCTCTGTACCTGATTGGACAGTTCCGAGCTATCCCCGCCCAGGGGAAGGTTTTAAGAATGCTTTCCCCTTGGCTCTCGGCGCTTTCAGTGGGCAGCGGCTCAATAAACTGCCGTTCATCTGGAAGTCAGTGTCCCTCATCCTTACCCTAGAGAAATCCTATTTATGTTAGAGTCTCCTCCTTCTCTTCATCCTGCAGGCTCACACGCACCCRCGGGACCGCTGGCTCTTCCCCGAGAGGAAGCAGACGGCTGGCCCCGCATACACACACTGAGCCGGGACCACAGCAGCAGGAGGGAGAGGCAGGGGGCTTTTCTAGCAATGAAAGATCATTGTTGCTGTTGAAGTTCCAGTTCTGTACCCAATACAAAAAGCTTGTTCAAAATGTAATGGGCAGCATACAGAGCTGTAGTTCTCAACCCAATTTCTAAGGATCCTCATTTAAAAAGAATTAGGCTTGGTTAGTTCTTGCCATAACAGTTAGAACTATTTCTGCATCCTAATCCAATGATGAAGATGTGTTAGCACCAGAATCAATAAATTCACTATTAGTTACTACCACTATTCAGTTTAAAACAAGATCCATGGTAGTCACCAAACGCACACTCTACTTCTCTCCAGAGGGATTTATTAAACACTTTTTTTCCTGTTTCCTACATCCACAAATCAGTCTTGTGAGATTTTTCCTTGAAAAATGTGCTATTTCTTCCTGTTTTGGCATTTAGGCTCAATGCAGAAGTTTTACCTTCCACCAATATTTTTTTAGTATTCTAAAAACTTGTAAATATGATAATGAAGGCTTGGAGTGGAGGAAGAAGAAAATATGTAAGAGAAATACATTCTTCTTCAACTCTTAAGTGTTTTAACACACYGATGATGGCTTTGGAGCTTTCTTTCAATCCATTTCATCCAGACAAAACCAAAACAAAAGCAGGAGAGAAAATAAACCACTTTCCTCACTTTCCTCAGGATCAGTGTTCCCCACTCTGGCCTCCTCCCAGATTTTCCTGGCCTTTTCCAGAGTGTTTCASACTGGTCACTGCTGGAAAGGTTGTGGTCCAGCAGACAAATGACTGGTTGGATGCACTATGGCATCTCCCGTGCTCCCAAGTGATACAGTCAGAAAAGGAGCAGGAACACRTGCACTCACAAGTGAGACTTTAGACCAATAAAAATCAAACAAGAAAACCCCAAGTCATTCAAACCTATTATCTGAAAGATTTCATCCTAATAATTAAAATGGGGGTAATGCTTTACAAAGGATGATTTCATCAGGACTTTCCTTTTCTGCACTCTCTGCAGGAAATCAATTAGAGGGTTTATCTGCCTTTTGAAAAAATAAAAATTCAAAGAATAAGTAATGTCGGTTTTAATGAATACTACCATTCTGAGAGAGATTTGGAACATGGATAAAAAAAGATCCAGAAGGAACTGACATAGGAATAAAATACTACAACTGTTTCCTTTCAAAATACTGAGTAAACCTTGTATTGCCTCTATATAATAATCCTCAAAGTTAGGACAGCTCTTAAATATTGCTTTTCCTCTTACTTAAATTGAGTAATAAACCTTTCATTTCKTGCTTAGGCTGTGAACTCCTCAGAACTGGCCCAGATTGCACATTTGTGCAGTGCTTACTCCACATGCACATTTTCTTTTCTGAATTTTGGGAGCAGCAACCAAGTACAGCAAGACAACTCCAAAGAATCTAAATAGTCCTGTATCTACTTTCTGTTAAATGGAATTTTTTTAWCCACTTTCTTGTGACTCCTTTTGAGCACAGTAGCTGCAGAAAATATCACTGTTGACTTTTAGAATGAAATAGGAATGGTCAGGCAGTAGAACAAGGTGATTGTGTAGGTTCTATTCAACTGATCTGCTCTAGTCAATCTACTGGAGTAATAAACTGGAATAAAATTTAGGTGGAGTCTAATTACAGGGATCTTCTAACTTCTTATGAGCAACAAGAATACCTGAATAGCAAAACATTTGTATTTGACAAAATAAGGTACTAGTCTGTTGTTTCAGATAGATAACGTAAACAAAGGCACACATATAGAAAGATAAAAAGCTCAAAATATGTTAATTTTGTATTACAGTTTGTTTTCCAACACAGAATATACAGAAATGGATTTACAAAGCTCCTAGAAAATATGTGTAAAAGAGACACATACAGGACATTTAGATTTTGATGCGCAAATATAGTTTCAATGCATATACATATTTAATCTGTCATAAAACATACCTTTCTTCTGCTTTGACTGCAAAAGCATCATATTTTGCCAATAATGAAATACTCTCATTCTCTCACTTTTGTGTCATTGATCAAATAAATGAAGGTGCCTTCTGATCCTTTTGAAGATCAATAATAGTGACCACAGTAATATTTCCAGAGGCTTTGAACAAATGTAGACAAATCTGGGGCTTTGAAACACATTCGCTTTGTGTGCGTCCCTCCTCTCTGCCAGAAAATGCTTTTTAAAATACATGCTTTACTATCCACAAGCAAATGAAATACATAAAAACCTAGATCTTTCTGGAAATACAGTTCTTGCAATTGACTTCCAAGTCTTATCTACTAATTTTGTTTTAATTCATAATCTTTTTTAGTTCATATTTTTTACTACATCAGTAAAAATCTTAATTAAATGGCATTTTGCTCCTGAAGTTTCCTATGCCACTTCATTTTAAGACCCTATTTTTCAATTTGGTTTCATCTTCTCTGCCTCCTATTGTATTCCTTTGGACTCAAAAAGCAAACCATCAGCCCTAGCTGATACCTTAACCATACGGTCTCAATGTCCCTCTAAACTCAARTGCCTGTGAGCTGTTCTCCTTCTAATGCAACATCAGAAGTATGAAAGAAATACCCCACTCCATTGGCACAGCATGCCAGGAAAAAAAACCAAAAGACCACGCTGATTCAGTACTATGAGAATTTCTAGACTGAAAACCAGTCAATCTCATCATAGGAGTGCAATGACATATTAATGCAGCAGTGGGACAAAACAATCTCCAGAAATCAAACAAATTCAGGAGTAAGTTAGGAGCTACCAGTGTCTTCACTACCTTCCCACCTGGAGATCACATGCCAGTCTCCAGCCAGCGTGAATTCACGTGTATGCTAGACATGAGGAAAGTGCAGTTAAAAAATTATTAAAATATTTAAAAAATAAAATCTTAAAAAACCACAGAAATATCGGAAGAGCGTCGTGTAGGGAAAGAGTGTAGATCTCGGTGGTCGCCGTATCATTAAAAAAAAAAAAAAAAAAAAAAGAAAAAAAAAAAAAAAAAAAAAAAAAAAAAACAGAAAAACAAAAAACCAAAAACCTCTCAAAAAAACCCAACCAACCAACCAAAAACTAACCAAAAAGCTACACAGTATCTTAACTGGGTCATCTGTGGTGCCTTAGTGCTACAAAACCACTTGACAAATACCTTTCTTAAAAACCTGCAAGGTACATTTCCTTCCCTTCAGGAAAATGGTGAAACTGGACAGAAAACTGTAAAGCTTTTTAATGCAGCTGAACACAAATACAGAGAGAATAAAAACTTTACACATTTTACTTTGTTTTTTTCCTAGTGAGCTGTGACACCTACTGTTTCTTTCCATCTTTCCTCTTATCCAGAAAATTACTCACTATGTAGACACACCCATGTAATCMCAGTAATTATCTTCAAAAACTGAATAGTTTTTGAAGCTCTCGTTTAAATGGAGAGCTTTCATCTTTGTTTCATTAAACTTTAGGACTTTAGATAAGCAACCTCACATACCTTTTAATTTTCTTTAGGCAAACTATTCTTTTGCAAAGGTTTTCTATAGACAACAAACCTGTGAGAAAGCAGGCAAAGAATTATGAGTGACTTTTACTGACACCGGCCGGATTCCTCTTGCCAGCTCAGCCACCTCGGCACGGCGCCGTGACAGGGACGAAGRAAGGCGCGGCTTAAAGAGCTCCGCTCTGTGGTCCGAGATYGGTGCAGGCTGGGAACAAGAAATGAAAGGGAGTTCTGCCATTGGAGATCCAGAAGGGTTTATTCTCCTGAACAGCCAGGGACAGACAGGCCCCAAGCACAGCATGMGGCRTTTTAAAACCAGGGGAGGTCAAGGGGTCAGTGCAACACTTTGGGCAATGTGAAAGGAAAACAAGGATCTTAGGAACTAATGGGAAACCAAGAGAAAACAAACAAGTTACATGAACCCATGGGGTGTCCTAAATTAGGGGAACTCCCGGGACAGGTTTTAACAGAGATCGGTCGCGGGAAAGATTGGCTTAGAACTTTCAAGAAAACTGGGCTGGGGTAAGTATAACTGCCAGTTTAGGGAGCCAAAACAACTTTTGGGACTCAGATAAAAGAAGGGAATACAGAACAGTCCATTAGCAATGAAATCCAGACAAACCACAACATTTTACTTTCTTAGTTTTTATGTTATTTTGAAAAGCCTCATATAGGCATTTCTGGGAAGGAATGAGATAGCAAACYACAACAATAAAAATTATCATGTCATTAAGGATGCCTGAAATGACATTGWCAATGCTAAGGGAATGTCTGTGTTTGTAACATCTCATAATTTAAGACAGTCACTGACAATTGCCTTAACTAAATGGCTCTGCTGATGCAGCACTTGCCAGCTACTTCATGCACAAACTTTGACCCAATCTAATTGGTTTGGATACCATAGATTTAATTAGGCAGACAGAAACTATTGTGTACCCATGAATAAATCTTAGTAATAGTGACTTTACATTGATCTTTTTTACACAGGCAAGAAGTCAAGTTATGCTACATTGTTATAAATCAAATTACAGTGAATGTCTTGGAGAATTTATCAATGGATATGATTGATTTTTTAAAGAAGTACATCTCTGAGATGCATGTTTGAGCATTTTGGTTCTAACTAGTCATCAAAGAGCATGTTARAAATCAATTCTGATTTCTTACTTTGCATTTTGCTCTACATACTGAGAAAGCAGAGAATTCATGGAGCCCTACATCAAGAATACTGTGATGTCAGTACAGAATTCCAAACATTTTGCATTTGCTGTTCTGGTGCATCTGATTGTATCTGACCATGTTTTTCACTGCCTCATGTTTTATGTCACCTTCATTTTGCATTTCTTCTGCAAAAATCTATTTAAACATTGCAGCCCTTCATCTTGCAAGGRCAGAAAACAGATTAGCAGATCTAGAGTGCCCCTCAAGTCATAAAACTCAAAAATAGATGTACATTACTGTTAATACAACCCTTGTTGTTTTGCTGCCACTACAGGAAATAAGCAGGAGCACAAGGTAGCAAAAGCAGCAGAAGGGTTAGAAATACATGGCAAGAGATAAAAGGACTCAGTTTTCTTGGAGAATAAAAGTCACATCTCTGTGTGATTTGTCTGTCTCTCCTGCTGTCACGCAAGCTGACACCTGTGCTTTCTTTTCATGGTGAATATGCCCCAGTTAGGTCAATGTAATGCTTCCTTCTGTCTGCAGGGTTCCCACTTGAAAATTAGCTACCAAAGACAACTCAAAACAGCAGAAATATTTTCAAAACCAGCTGAGACAAAATCTGAGTTATGAAGCAGACAACCCAGTTTTCAGCTAGATATAGATTATAATGGATTGAAATATGTCAACAATAATTTTCATCTCTTTTGAGGTTAAAATTTGTTGTTACTATTTATTAATTCTAAGGTAGGGAGGGGGGGAAGCCACCCAAACCCAAACCCTTCTCATTGCTGTACTATACAAATGTTGTGGGGAATTTGCTGCTGCGAGAAGAAAGCTGTGGACTAGGCAGAATGCACTGTGGGCAGCCATAGCCTGCACAGTCTCTGTCCAGAGAAGTCAATATTTCCTTTTTTTAATCTCATTCTTGCTACTCTTCGTAGAAAAATAAAAGGTTCAAGCAGTATCTCAGACCATGTGTTACAACTCCAGGTGATCTGTTTGCCTTTACTGTCTCCAGGCTATTTATCTCTGCCTTCAGCAGGTACCTGAACTGTCTGTGGTAGTTTTTTCAATGAGCGAACTTGAGCGTTCTTGTTAAGCCCGAGAAAGAGCACTTGGCAAGGCCATTGATTTTAAAGGAGCATGTCTTCCCTACCCTCTATTCCTACTTGTTTGGCAAATCCGGTCATTGTTCAGTATAAGAGCAGTATTTACCCTGTGCCAAAACAAAATTAAGTGGTACACTGTGATCTCAGCCAGGGTGAGGGATTTATGGTACCAGGCATTRCACAAAAACAGAATTAATGACAAGGCTGGAAACCTTACAAAGCAAAGAGATGGGATAAGCTAAGAAGCGAGGGAAAAGAGAGAATGTGTTGGAAAAGATTCAAGGGTCTACTCTGGGATAGTAAAAACAGCGATGTCTTTACTGTATTTCTAATTTTGCTGTCTTGGACATAAGAAAAACTGTTCCTTCTCCACATTTTTTATTCTTTATCCACACCCACAAAGGGGATGRTGGGTTACTTGACTATGAGGGTAAGGCACTTTGCTGAGAAACTCAGACTTTCATGCTTATCTCTCCATTATCTTACTCAAAACAGAATATATTCTTCAGGTTAGGTGTTTTACATGTCCAGTATTCAGCAGCATCACCCTGAAAAACTGTACATAGTCATCATCACATGAGGAAGGGAAAGGGATCTGATAGTTGGATCTTGACTCCTCCTTCTGGAACTTTTTTCATGTGGGTGAGATAAGATTGACAGAAAATCTGCTCATTACAGTAATGACATTGAACAAACAAACACAGAGAGTTTTTCATATTAATGTTATGCTCCAACCACTCTGACTCATACAKTGACAGTTTTTTTCATGCACCATATGCTGCACTAACTTTGCTGTCACGGAGATGAGCAATAATCCAGAGAAGGAAATGTTTACAGCCTGCTTAATTCCACATTAGGAGTTCTAATGACCCCAGACATATGTCACAGATTATGGATTATATGAACATTTCCCACCTTGGGTTTAAAATTCACCAAATTAAAAATAACCAGTATTTCATACCTTAATGACAAGTAGAGTATTTAAGATAAAATATAATGTTTCACATCGTCTCCATTCAAGACACTTATTCAAGCCTTATACTTTTCTTACAGACATGCTTCTTTCTTTTGTGTACAAAACATTGGTTATAGTCAGCAAAGGCAATACAGATGTCATCTTCAGTAAAAAAGTGCAACTCTCCTACTATTCCAAATACCAGAAGTTTCAATTTTCACAGTCACTAAATTCCACAAATGCCTTATGAGTTCTGTTATGTATTTCTAAGACACATGGTGTTAAGTTTATCACACTAACAGCTCTAAAGACTAGAATCTTCTATCATGTCTTCTTTTTCTCCTCTCCCACCCCATGATGTAACTKTGTTTGAAATAATTAGACTTTTAAAAATGTGTTTCCATTAAACATATATGCAAGCTTTTTAGTATATGTGTGCACACACACAAATAATTAATGTCAAGGCTATAAACAGTTTCACTGCTTTGTTTTCGTTAAAAGATAAATTTACGATCTTGCTACCTTAATAGTTRTGGTGAAAAGAAACATGATATATTATTTCTTTTCCTCTGACTGTAGCTTACTACAAGTCTTCTAAGTGTCTCTTTGGTCATCTGAGTGAGGRAGTAAGAGATTAAAATAATGGTTTGTGGTTTGTTCCTTCCAGTCCTTTGAGATATTTAATTGGCAGGTATTTATTTCTGAACAGAATTGTCCTGATTTTGCTCTAGTTTGCTTTCTAGCTAAGCATTCATGGTGGRTATATGGATTGTGTGTTCCCTAAAAAACACAGCATGATCTTTAAGTCAGATATTCAGGGTAAAAAGTGGGTAAACCTGGAAATTATTTGGTTTGCAGTCAGAACAAGAGTGGTGTGTATATTGATATTTCAGAATTATGCCTACCAACATGAATAAATTCCTCATTTACTTTGCTGAGCAATGTCATATTGGTTTACCAGCAAGATGATCTTTCCCAGACTCACTGGTCAGGTCTGAAAGTGGTTTGAAACTGTGTAAGACAGGGGTGAGGAAAGTGCTGGTCCATGACCTGGGCCAGCAGGAGACAGCTCTCCTCTCTGGTGGCTGGGTAACAGCTGTTCCAGCYTGGAGGGGATGAGATAACCTGTTCTGTGTGTGGTTATGCATGTTCACAAGAATACAGGTACAAGAAACACACACTCAAACCAAGAATTCATTAGGAGAAAGCATGGTAATAAGGGAGGAGCTTTCCAAGCAAACGTTTTGCTACAGCTAACAATGCTGACAGTGTCACTGTAAGCAGAGCAGTTAAACTCCTTTTCATGGCACAGAGACTGCAATTACTCTGCAGATACTAAACCTGAATGCAAAACCTTTTCTCACATAGTTGTTTCTTTGCAAGGGATTACAAGTCAGACTTTGGATAATACAGCAGCACAGGGACCTCATCACACAAATCACCATCCCTCTTTTCCCCACCACCCAAGACCTGCATTCCATTGTACAGTTCCCCACAGACAAATACAGCTACAGCCAGTATGCAAGGAAAGTTAATATCCTCAAATCAGTAATTACTCCAAGAGTCAGTGTCTATCTTTACAAAGAAAGCCTTTTTTTTTTTTTTTTCTGACACACATTGACAATGCATTCTCAGATATTAAGGCCTCACTTTTCCCCTAAAATTTCTAGGATGGGTTTCAGACGACTTACTGTCTAATGACTGCYGAAATGTAGTGAAGATGAAGAATCCAGGTTAGGCATCATGGAAACAGGGATTGTGCTTGCATTTTATAAACCATATGAAGTGCAGTTCACATAGCTCTTTCTATCATATTTAGGAGCCAAGGAATCAGAGGTGACAGAAACATGAAACTGATTAATCACTGAAATAGCTTTCTCAAGGTCCACTGCATCTGCCTACCACCTACAGAGTTTATTCAGTCACACACTAGAAGTTCTTKGAAAAAATTACTATCTTCTCCTCAGCAGAAAAACTGGCAAAAACTCCAGCCTAGACTCACGTGAAGGGACTGTTCAGTTTGCTTCTTGGCAAGAAAAGCCTTCACAGTAATTTTCCCTGCATCTTCCTAAGAAAAACTGAGAAAAATAAGTTTCAGCTCAAATAAGTCAAAACATTCTTGTAAACTTAGTAGACATTCATTCTAATCTAATTTTCTTGCATTGTAATGTTAGAAATGTATGGACTTTTGAGGGAAGTTATTTTTGGTTTTACACCAGCAGATATTTATCAATCACATGCTGCATTCCCAAATTTCAGAAATTCAGCATAATTTCTGAATGAAAAGGGTTACAGTGGTTTGCCAAGAATAAACACAAAACCCGACACGTGACATGTTGAAGACCACTACTGTCGCAGCCCATGGTTTCTTCTGGGTGCTGTGACCTTCCCCAGTGAAACCATCTTTATAAAGACATCTCAGGGTGGGGGGGGCACAGGCATTCCTGTGATCCCAGCTCAGTTGTGAGAGCTGCTGTCACAGCTGGCACCAGCTGCTTCTTCTGGGCAATGCAGGAACAGAAACTAGGAGGGAGGCTTCCAGTCTTCCAAGATCCTTTATTCTCAGGAACCAGCAACTGAAGGCCATGGGGATGTCAGGGCATGGGGTTTTATAGGAATTGGAGTAGGTGGGGTTTGCAACTTGGATCAATGGGGGAAGGGATTGAAGGSACAACCAATTGGGAGAAGGATAAGGAATCAACCAATCAGACAAAGGGAGAACTATGAACTGAAGAAATGACCAGTAGGGAACAACAAATTAACACACAACAGAAAAGGCTCATGGGAGTGAAACATTTGCTCACCCTGAGCACGAGCATAGTCTCCTAATGAGACTTCCCAGGGGAGAAGTGCTGTTAACTGAAACAACCTACAAGTTGCACTACCTCCATGGGAGGGCAGGTTCTCCTGTGGTGACCCCAGGGGCCATCACACACTACCCCCCCATTCTATTTGCCAGATCTTCAGAACTTTGGTTTTGTTAGTTCATTATCAAGCCAAATTCTCTTTCTATCAGCGAAGAATTAGCTCCAGGTTCATGCAATGTCCTCATCTCTGCCTGGGCTCCCCAGATTCCCRTGCAGTACAAACAATTACTCATAACAGCTACTTATCAAAACAAGTTGTTTTAAGCTTCACTGTTGCTTGCACTGCCTCAGAGGACACATCCTGCTGCAAAGGGGGACTGAGAGCTCAGCTGCCTGACACATGAAGCACTTGGYGTCTTCAAAGGAAAGATCACCTCTTCACTCTTACTTGGAATAAAGTARTATCAGATTTTGTAATAGCACATTAATGGAAATATTGTCATAGGTTAGCACAGTTTAGTTTTAGTTAAAGAGGAAACAGTTCCCTGTAAGGACCTGGAAAGTATTGCCACCTAGGAGCTAATTTTAAATATTGACACCTTGTTCAGCCAGTGAGAAAGTAAAGTTCGGCTTTGTGAATTACCCATATCAAGCTGAGTACTCTGGGAACTGTCTCTTTCCCCTCCCTGCCTCTGACGAGGTAGAGAAGGCAGCAGCCCGGCTCCCTCCTCCTGGGGGGGGCRGTGGGGGAAGGAGGGGAGCTGCGGCCTGCTGGGCCCTGTTAGCCTAGGGTTTTCCCAGGATCTCTGCTGAGAAGATATGCCCTGTCCTGACCCGGATTGAGTTTCTAGCAGCKGCCASCAGGGAAGAGGAAGCCACAGCTTTTAACATCCAGCTGRTTCCCTGGGTCCCCCTGGAGCAGCCCCGAGCCCGAATTGAGCCACCCCAAATGAGACCGAAAGACCAAGGGTGAAGGGGGTGGGGTGGGGAGACATCCAGCAGCCCAGCTACCAGGATCTTGGCCACTGTTCCTCCCCCACACGTGGCTTTGGAATCTTTGAGAGCTGCCACTGCCTGGTGAGATCACATGACATTCTGCAAACCCAACCTAGATTTTAACTCTTTCTTTGACAAAGTGAAACTCACAGAACATTGGTCTTCTCTAGAGTGAAAAGAAAGTCATAGCGGGGCATTTTTATTTAGGCCACATGAAGATACTGAGGTCTGTGAAAGAGATGTTGTATCTTAAAGAATGAGGAGATGAGAAGACGCCTTAGGCTGAAAATCTTTTGTGAATTGTGGTAATAAACTATAATATGCTAAAATATCTCTTTAAATCATGGAAATATGAACTGGAGAAAGGATTGTTCAGAATGGTGGTTTTGAGCAAAGGTATTTGTARTGGACTAAGTGGAATATTGAKGTAGCAGTGACCCTGTGGTCTCCTGAGGTATTTGAGCAAGATGCCTGATATGATAAAGTTCTCTGTGTCAGTGCTTTGAACAGAAGTTGAGATGCGCTTAAGAAGCTTCTGTGCCAGKGAAGAAGWGAGAGGTATTTCTGCCCTTGAATGGGATGAAGAACATCCTTTGCACCTTAACTGTTCATTTTAAAATGACACCCCAGAATGCACAGAGTCCATGGCCCATGCTGCAGCCACGGGAAGCTGATGGGATATGGGAGAACCACAGAAACAGGTTTCCAGGTAGCTGTTTTTGTGAGAGCTAAGAGCCACAAGTAGACTGTTTCTTCTTGTGGAGAGTTACCATAACCAGAAGAGGCTTCTCTCTCTAAGTAGACTKATGAAAGATTATTTTATAAGAAGCACAGACCTTGGGTTCTGAATTTTTTGCCTTTATACRTCTGTGAGAAAGAAAGAAGCTAGTGGGAAAGGGAGAGTTTCATTTGGATTATTTGTTTTTTTCTTTCTCTTTAATGTATGTGAATAAAACTATATCTTTTAAATCTGAGCCTGCTTTGCTTCTCCTAATCTTATCTCATAGCAAGAAAACAGTAGAACCACTACAYTACAAAGAAGAGGAGTTCAGAGGAACATCAATCTGCAGACAGCAGCTGAGAAAGCAGGAGAGACCTGCAACTCATTTGCTAAATGTAATGATTCATTCTTATAAAATTACAAAATGAGAAAACATGTAGGTGAAAGGACACTCTATGTGGAAGATGTGAATCCAGACAAACTGATACTTCTTTATGGAAAGGGCAGATTAATGTCAGATTTAAAATGTGTCAATAGGAATATCCTTCAATCTCCTCATAAACTTGGCTGCTAAACAGTCTGCTATGGAAAATACAGGGGAGATCTGATACAATTGTTAAATTGATTTGCTAAATCAGATATCCTGCATTCACATTCTTGCTATAGGTGCTGACAAGACTGGCCCATAATCCAACATTTACATATTAATCTCTACTATAGTCCTGAAAGATTAGAATACTGATAAAACACATTGAGTATGGTGGGGAAAATAATGTTCCCTGAAGTTTCTTTTTCCATGTGGAAACAGTTTTGACAGCTATGTACCAAGAAGGAAGAAAACACTGCTATCCCAGTGTGAAGATGAAATAATTGCAGGGATAAATRCACTTCCTAAATAATCAAACCACTCCCAAGACAAGCATGTATATATATATATATACACAATCTAATCACGGCCATTGATTGGAGAATAAATTCTCCACCTCTCCAATCACAGTGGCTAACAGAAATGCTTGTCAAGTTTTCTCTTCCTAGTAAGAATGTAAACATTGTTTGTTACACAAACAACCCCGCTGTTTACCTAAAAACCATGAGAAACTTCACTACAAATATGAGAACTATCAGAAGGCTTAAAAATTCAGGATGACAGTCAACTACTAAAGCAAATGTTCCTGACAAGATCTGAGATACAAAGAACTATAACAATCATATTTTTATTCTGAGTTGTGGTCTAAATCATAGCAACTTCATGAGGAGTTTGTTGCACAAATTAGCTCATGGCAAACAGATTTGCTTTCGTCAAATCACAATTCACCAACATTTCTGGCATAGAGCTTTTACACACACCCAGATTCTCATGTGAAATAAAAGGGAAACCATATGTTTTGATTCAGCTTCAGCTTTCTCTGCCATGTGATCTTGTAGTGACAAAATGCTTCTAATGAACAGAATGTGTTGAAATCTATTTCCAAAAATGCATAGAAAGTAAAATGCTGAACCCATATTAAGACTAAAGATCTGTATTCATAAAAACACTACAGTTCAATATAAATTAATGAATTTTCTTTTATTATATAACCTGATTTTCCATAAAGATACTACAGGCTCTAAGAACTGATTTTGCTTTCTTGGTAAGCAAGTTTGAAGAGAGATCAAATGAAGAAAAAGCCCACATCCTGAGCACGTCAGAAACTGATTTTAAATGCTGCTATGCAGAGGTGGAAGGGCCTGTCAGGCCCCTGCCTTGGAGGGCTGATAAGGCTGTCCTCCCTAGTCACAGAGAGTACCCACAATGCTCTGATGTACCCACGTAGATTCTTTGTAACCCATTGGTTTTTCTCCTCYGGWACCACCCTGGCTTTCCCCATAGATACCCCAGCATCTGCCCAGTGCGGGAGGGAGCTGTCATCCCTGGCCACCCTTTGCAGGGCTCTGGACAATAAAGCCACCCCTGTGGAATGGCCACACRACTCTCCTGTCACTCTATCTCTGGGTCGGCCTGGAGGAACCCTGCAAGGCAAAGCTGAAATCACTGCTGAAATCCCTTGCAGCTACTGCCTTTTCAGAAGGGACCTGGAGGCTGAGGGATTGCCTGAGACTCTGGAGAAGTTGAAGAAGTTGGAGAAGTGAGACCTCTCRCTCTGGGAAAGCTCCAGCATCCTGAGTCAGACCAACAGGTCCAAGCCTGGCTGYCCACTCACCATGGTGTATTTTACTCTTGTTTCTTGAACTGTTCAAACTGTGACACTTTTCACTAAAAAGTGCTTTATCAGCCTCTCCCAGATCACAGACTTTTTTTTTYTCTTGAAATGCTCAGTGCATTTAGTACCTGAGGCTTTGGCAGCAGCTTCCCGAGTCACTAAGGCAGGGCATGCGCTCAGCTCCCAAGGGAGCAGCCACAAAAGCTGCTCTGGAAGTGGAACAGCCACAGGGGGACAAGAAACATTGGCCAGGGCCATAGAAACATGGCAGACTGCTAATAAAGTGACAGGGTTGGGACCTGAAATGTCTCAGCAGCCAGGACATCAAGAGCCTTTCCTGATTAGTTTGCAGAAGGCACCTGAGCTCTGCCCTGCTCCTGATGCCCAGCCTCAGGTGCAAGTGAGCCTTTCCTGATTAGTTTGCAGAAGGCACCTGAGCTCTGCCCCGCTCCTGATGCCCAGCCTCAGGTGCAAGTTGGGTTGCTGGGGGATGTAGTTCCTGTTGTCTGAAATACTGCTGCACTCCCTGAGCTGGACAACTGAGGCTGTGCTTGGAGCCCATGCTAATTATGAAACCATACATGCAAGTTTAAGGAGTTTCAAAGAGCTTTGCTTTAATCCTGTGCAAATTTCACAAAGACTTAAMTCAAATGCATTTTGTTTGACAATTACATGCAGAGATCCAGCTGTATTGCAACTGATTGTGATGCAGGTATTTCCCAGCTGCTGTTACCAATGAGATTTGCTTCACCTGGTTTAGATTATAATCCAAATTTTTTTATAATTAAGGTAATTTTCTGCATTTGGTGAGGGATGCTTGAGYTATATCAACATCTTTAATTACATGTCTCATATATTGGTCAGCCTCCAGAAGTGAACACCCACTGAATGCAGAGATAGCCAAGATGAAGATGTCTGATTAGATATTAGCTTTTAGACACCTTAAGTCAGATACGCATTCCTAGGAGTTGCTGGAGTGTCTTAAAATGCCAGCTGTAAATGATATCACTCTTCCTTTTCCTGCTTATTCACCTGAAGGAACCCAAACGGGTGGAATAGCCTCTCAAAAGATTAAGGCTCTCTAGGATGTCTACACTTTCTATGTGAGCATAGAAGAAAAAAGCAGCTCCCAGATGATAGGTAAGGAAAGATATTAAAATTACTTTTTAATAGGAGCTGTGACTGGTCAGATTTTCAAATAACTCTGTAGATTCGAATATAAGGATTTACAGAAATGAACTTCAGGTGATATTATTTATTCTTATGTTGAAAGTGCTACATACCACACTCTGTACTGTTAGTCTGTTCCCAGAATTTTCAGGGATAGAATGAGCTGTAAAGAACATATTTCCAAGTAGTGTTCTGATGAAAAAGGGGACGTGGTGTATTGCTGTTAGAAGAGAGTTCATTTAAATATTAATCTGAAGTGCAATTGTACTTTAAAGCTTCTAACTGCTCATTGAAGCCTAGGAATGACAGTTCTCTACAAGTTTATATGAGATGTGTGTGCACTCAGCTTCCAGGGAGGTCTTCCCAAGTGTTTTTGGTTGACACAAGCATTTGTTGATTGGGCAGTGGCACCTGACTATCTGCACAGAGTTCACTTCAAATATGCTTTTAATCAGCAACAGTCATTTAAATAATGCAGAACATCTACTGTGTCAGGGATGTAAAATAACTCAAGATTCAAAGCACTTCCCCYTCCTGTAACAGTGAAATGAAAATGTACTGGAACTCTTACAAGGAAAGTGAATTCTAAAGACAGTTTTGATGTAGGCATGTGTTGTGAACTGCTTTTCAAAGTGTGTTTTAGACTTTTTGAGTGGATGTTTTTAGTGGGCAGATGAATGCAGTTCAGTATTTACAGTCAATGCAGGCCACTAAAAGTAAGGAACATACTATGGAAAGGAAAGGTGACTTTCGTGCCTCTAAAAGGTCAGAAATGGGTTGCAACAAACAGTCAACATGTCAAYATGCTGCATCATGCTGAAGTATGACCCATTCCTTCTAGAACAAAGCTTGCAAGGAGCTAGAGTCAACTTCTGTGCAAGTTAAACTTTGCTTGTAATGACAAACTATTACATGCTCTGTTGGTGTAGAAAATGGCATTTTCCTTCGAGCAGTGTTACTTCTAAAGTTATTTGAATAATGATACACTTATACATCCAAATCAATTTATTAGAATGTCTATACTCTTGAAACAAAGTTTACTTGTTTAAACATGTTTAGTTGTGATTGAATTTTGTTCTTCCATTTAATGAACACTGTTCAGTCATAGTGCTCAATTGCTAAATTAATTAACATGTCTGTAACTCAAATTGTGCACATGTCAATCAAAATCAAAGGAAAAAGTGGCAAGGAATTTGCCTGGCAAACAAAATAGGCCTATTATATTAAGTGAAATTAAATTACGATAAAGTGTGTTTATCTACAGTAAACAGAAGTTATTTTCCTATTTTTTGATCTCTGTTTCAATTTAATTTTTTAAAGAAATCATGTTTGCATAATTTGGTATTATTACATAAAACTTTTTTGTACTTATATTGAGGTCCAGTCAGTGACTGACAATATGTGCACCATTCCACATCATCTGTGTACTAGTCTCTGTTACTGTAGGGACATAATACTCTATCAAAAGGTGAAATTCTAACTTTAAAGGGTTGAAGTTTATCCTCGAGTATTACATAATAGCATTACCTTATGTATGTTTTGAGATAGGGAAGGGGAGGAGTATCTCAGTTTTCCCCATAAATTAATGAGATTTTTATCAGAGTMATCTCAATGTTTTTTCAATCTTTTTATCCTAATTTAATTTGTTATTTCATGTAATTAAAGAAAAACTCAAACGAGTTCTTTATGAATATACTGCTGWGAGTTCAAAAAGTAACACTCAGATCATTACATTCTGTTACTTTGTTCGGGCTGAAATTTTTTCCTCTGTAAGTAATTGTCCTGGTTTAGGGCAAATCTGGGAGGAAACCTCCCAAATGGAGGGTCTCTCTCTCTGGGAAGCAAGCTGGAACTGCCCCTCCCCCCTACTGGTTTGGGAAAAAACCTCCTTAGAGATGAGTGGAAAAAACTATTTATTCAACAAAAAAGTGCTTACAAACCTAGAAATTAATAATATGAAACAATAAAATCTGGGAAAATTGAGAGAGAGTCCTTGCCATGGGAGCCCGGCTTGCTCAGCCTTTATCAGTTCTTTTCCGGCGCTGGAAGATGCYGGCCTGGGCCCCGGTGGCCCACTGGTGGTCTCGCTCTCTTGATCTTTCAGTCCAAGAGCAGGTTTAAAAAAAAAACAGTCCAGGGAACTTCTCTGCCCTAGCTAGCTAAAACTAACTAAAAGCCAAGGAGATGTCTGACCCGCCGCCTGTCYGTGCTTCAGACGAACAGTACAGGAACTGGAATGTGGAGGAGGAACTGATTCTCTGAAAACAAACTCTGTGCTTCTCTTTTCTCCCCCTTCCCTCTAGGAACCAGTCTTAAAGCTACAGAACACAATATCTAACACAGACAGAACAGACAATTTGGGGAYAGAAGCATCATACAGTCACCCTAGGACAATAATTACAAAGAAGACAAGCATGACAAGTTGGTCTGAAGGATTTACAAAAGAGGACAAATAAAAAATCCTGGCATTTTGCAAAACAACTTAAGTAATTCAGCTTTATCAGACTTGGCTACTACAAGCAAKCAGTAAAGGAGGCATTAACATGTTAGTGCTGCTGAGCACTAACTGCAGGACAAAGAAGGGAGAGCTGAGGAGATAAAAACATACTACAATAGTGTGATCAAAAAAAGGCATACAAAGAAAAATATTAACATTTCTGAATGTTAGAAACATAATTTAAACAACATTTATTTTATGGACATATTGAGTGTAACCTGGCTATTGAAAGCAACCAAACTTGAGTATTCCCATGGGAAATTCAGGATCAGCTGGGAATGATGCTGGAGTTGCTTCTTGTTCTATACAGAGGTGATTTTTTCTTTCTATACCACAAAGATGGAGTGTACAAAATTGGTGAACTTTTGCTTCTGATGGTTGTTGGGGGGTTAGATTTGGTTTTTTTCCTTTTGGGATTTTTTCCCTCAAGTTGCTAAGACACTGACGACCAAGTACTGGTCGCTACTTAAGCAAAGACAAAAGAGGCCAGGGAAGAGAAGGCAGAACCTGGATACAGCTGGGTTTTTTTCGTTTGTCTCTGGGAGGTTTCCCTGGGAGGGGAAAGATAACACGAGATTTGGGGCAGCAAAGTGATGGGGGCTGGGTGGCAGGCTCTCATGCCCTTGGCATTTCAGGGAGAGGACACCCAGGCTGTTGGCTTGCTGCAGAAGGAGTTTTCACTGTCACCACCGACTCTAGTCCTAGGAAACCTACATCCATCTGCTCATGTGCCTGGGAATTCTGAGCTCGCCTCCTGCCCTGTTGGAGCAGGGCCAGCCCTGCCCCACCGCCACCATTTCTCCAGCTCTGCTTTGAGGCTTTTGCCTACACTGACCTTGCACCCCTGCCCTGCTGAGACATCCCTGCTGTTCCAGCCACCACTGYAGAACTTCCCATATGCCTCATCCACCAGCCCAGGATATTCCACAGCWCCAGCTTGGTGCTTTCAGGGCCACCGGGATCAGACTGCCCCAGGCTCTGTGGAGCAATGCCCCTCGAGGTTTTGGGTTCTGTGTATTATTAATGCTGTAGCTGTTTGCTTGTTTGTTTGTCTGCTTTGTTATATATATATTAGTAAACAAAACTGTTATTCCTAGTCCCACATCCTTTCTGCCTGAAAGCCCCTTAATTTCAAATTTATAATAATTTGGAGGGAGGGGGTTTSCATTCTCCATTGCAAGGAGGGGGGGGCTCYGGCTTTTCCCTAGCAGACAGCTGTCTTTCAAACCAAGACAGCGGTTTATACAGCAATCTAGTGCCTAATAGTTCTTTTCCTATGCAATGTCTTTTACCTCATTTCAAAATGCACTTTTCCTTGCAATCCTAGAGAGTGGATAAATTGTCTAAAGAAAGAAAGAACTGAGAAATACTTAAAGAGTACTTGCAGAATAAAGTTAGACTTTGCGGTGTTTGCCATGTGAGTTTTGGTTGGGGGAAAAGAGATCTGAAGTTAGAAGTCTGAAAATACAATAATTTTGTTTTAGGCCAAAGGTGCTGCAATCAAATCAAAAGCTAAGATTTTAGCAGAAGCTGTGAGGAGAAGTGGTCTCTTATTATTGATTTATTTGACCTTGAGAATTTGAGTTGTCATATTAGAAATGAAAAGGAATACTCAAGGGTTTTACTCTCAAATCTGATTGGGTGTGGTACCAAGGTACCAAGGTTGCTGTTTCTGCAAGRAAGGAATTTCACTTGAGCACAAGTACAAATTTAATAGAGAATACACTAAATTGAGGGAATTTTCTTCTTGACTAATTTAATGATTCAAAAAATAGCATGAAGAAAATTCACCTTATAGCAGTCTACCAACTTCCCAGGAACCAAAAGTAAAAATCATATCAGTTCCTTTAAATGAATGACAGCTAAAATATCACCATGGAATAACAGGCATACACAACCTAGTGACATTGCTTTTGTCCTGTTTTTTTTCAGAATAGCAGATCTTATTAATGAAGTAATTTTGTATTAATGTGTCCAGCATTTTTGTAGTCCTTAATTAAATTTCAGCAAATAAGTAATATCAAGTATGGAACAGAAATCACGCCAAAAATATTTGTTTTTCTGTTAAGAGCACATGGCTAATGCCCTGAAACATGGCTTTGAGAGTTAATTTCTAAATAAACATGATAGTGCAGTGTGGCAAACCAGAGTATCTCTCTGGTTCTTCTGGATGGGCAGGAGCCTGGACGGGGGGGTGATCCTCCCTGGCCTGTGCCAGAAATAGTGGTGACTTTTGGTCTCAGCCCATGGAAAAAGCACTGCCAGGGTTGTCTGAGGATTTGGACATCAAAATGGTTTGATTGGTGTGATTTTTGTTATGTCACTGGGTGAGTAGAAGGTTTTTAGATTTTGCTACATAGACATAAATGAGGTAAAGATGGAGGCAGATCAGTGTGATAAGAGCACATGTTTCTGTCTTCCTTTTCCTCTTTTCTCTTTGCAAAGGGTTTTGGTAAAGGTAAAATTTCACTGCATGACATGGGTTTTAGTTATTGGTGTTTAGAGAAAAACAATGTTAACGTAGTTTAGAATATAAAAGCCCAGACACTGTCGTGGGCGGGGAAGAAACCATTTTTCCAGCTGCTTGTGAACTTCACGCTGGACAAAAAGAACTTAGAGATAAGATTTGTAAAATAAACATCTGCAGTCCGCAACCCAGACGTTCTCCGATTCCTTCTTTCAAGCATGGGCTGGTGAGAAGAAAAATTTACACTGCTGGGGTTAATCTCAGAAGAGATAACTCCGACATCTGGCATCCCTCGGTGGGCAGAAAACAGTGCAGGTTGCCCCACAATGTWACATGTGAATCCTTAGGGTATTTCRACAACGTCAATAGTTCACAACAGATCTTGGAAACCACAGCTAAAGGAAGGAAAACTAGGTAATGAGCGTACAGGATTTCAGTGAAAATTTATGAAAGTAAGTTTGAATAAGTACTTAGAAATTGATAAACAACTATCTATCCATTATTAGGGGAAATTAAATTCCTCTTGAATTTACAAATGAGAATTGTATATGTTCTTAGCAAGGTTACAGCTCTATTAAATAATTTCTGATTTTACCTAAGACTAAAGTTCAGTTAATGTCAAACTTATATTTGGTGACATAAAGACATTGGATCTTCAGTTTTTTGAAACACATTAACATTCTGTATAATTCTCAGTTTAAAACAGTACAATGCTAACTGGTATAGCACGTACACAAGTTATTTAGAAAAAAAATATGTGTTTCTTGAAAAGGATGAACCAAAAYACAAAATAATCAGATACACAGCTTGAATGTTGGAAAGTTCTGGTCCAGTTCTRCACAAAATGAAGCAGCCCAATTTCATACTTTATAAAAAGAAATTGTCTGGGTAATGAAAGTAAAATTATTAATCAGCAAGGTATCCCACTTGGGATATATTCCATGTTTTTCTGCACTGTGCTATGTATACCTGTATTCTGTGCTTGGGTTAATATACAGTGCTGGAACTGCATTCCAGAAACAATTGCTGAGATAACATTACTTCTGTATCTATTACTTTTGTCAGAATAAATATAGATGTTAGATTGATTAGAATTTATGACCTGTATTACTATTTGTTCCTCCTAATAACGTAATAGATAYTTACAATAAATAAGAGATGGCATTCATTCCCTCTGTGCTTTCATGAGAGTGAAAAAAGGTACTGGCTAGTCCRTAAAGTAAGGAGACAAAGAGCTGTGCTGTTGAATACAAAAGGATCCCTTCACTCTCTACCACCTCTTCTCAAGCCCTGCAACCAAAAACTGAAGAAATCTGGGCGGTCCAGCAGAACTTAATTGATCCCATTGTGCTTGCTTGGTGCTGTATCAGGCCACTATAGAACAAGAAYACCTTTTCATACCATTTTAACGCCTTCCAAATGTCAATATGAAAAGACTGTTTTCTAGCAAAGCATATAACATCTGAATYGTGTTTCTTTTAATAGAAATGTTATTCACAGTAGCTGACTGTTAACAAGTAGTAGGAACTTGTTAAGYTCCATTTGTATGCAGCTTATGCAGTATCAGAACTTGGTATGGTGACCATATGTCCACAACACCATATGAATGTGTATCTATGGAAGCTTTACATTAWTTTAATTGATGCTTTTATCACCAACTAACATTCATTCCATTATACTTTTGAAAATAAATAGCATTTACACATTGCTCTTCTGTAAATAATAAGATAATCTTCCTTCATTATCTAAAAACWTAATTGTCAGACCTGCAAAAATAGCATTGCTAAAGTTACATTTCTTGCTTGAAAGGCGGGATATTTTCACTTGTGCTAAATCATTCAAGACTGGAAACTTTTATTTCTTTGTAATTGAAAAAAATRATTTTGTTCAATCTGATGTTCCAGAATATGAATGAAATCTATCATTATGTATGTGAGAGATTTCTTCATTCCCCTCTGTTTTTCAAAACTTGAATGCTTTCTCAGTGCCCCCACTATCAGTTCTTGTCCTCTGGAAACAAGATCAAAAGGAAAGTGGAATAAAAACTAATAGAACAAAAATAAAGAATACAAAAGAAAGATGAACTGGGAGAAGAGCAGAAGAAATTATTAAAGAAAGGGAAAATAAGATAGGTTACATATGTAGAGYGAATATATAACAAGGTTATGAATGTTTTCATGCAACTTCTATGGAGACAACCAAATGAGTTTATTTCAACTTACTTGAAATTCTTTATGCATTTATTGATTCAGCAGTGTGAAAGTAGTCAAATGCTCATTATTTTCCAATGAAGATCACATTCACTGTGCAGGAAAGTCRCAGACTAGTTTTTCAAGGAAGAATGTACTAATCTTCCACTAAAAAGTAGAGGTTTCAAGGAGCCTCTCTCTAAACCATCTGGCTGTCTTGGAATAAAAATGTTTGAGATGAATGGGCTCTGTGGAGAAAGAGACAGCATGGAAAGGATATTAGGAGTAATTTGCTAATGAATAGTGCTGCAATCACTGAAGACCATTTCAACTTCCCCAGAGGGAGCAAAATGGGAAGGTTCAGGCATATGTCCAGCCCAGAGAGATGAACCCCTGTCCTGTGGAGATATGCAGATGTCATGTGTGTTCATCACAGAACCTCACTGCCAGATCCAGTGCCTGCTTTGGGACACAGGGGCACAGGGGTCTCTCAAAGCCTGGGACCAGAAAAGACTTGTCTAAAAKAGCTAAGAAAACTTACAGCAATGCAGTAACTTCTCCTGGTAGTGTCCCTGTGTATTCAGAGCTCTCCTGTTTTTCCAGACTGCTTTCTTTCGGTGGTAGAATCAGTGGATTTTGTTCTGTACTGTGCTAGTGAGCATACACTATGGTATTAGTGTGCAAGGAGGGATGGTGCACAGTCCACAGGAGGGAGCAGTTACTCTTTCAACCGGTGGCTGATCCGACGTGCCGCAGTACAACAGGGATCCTCTCGGGGGATCCAGTCTGAATCAAAAATCTGCAATGTAAGACACCTGTATTTAAGCATTTCGCAAATTTATTTTCTACATGGTTTTTCAAGGATMAGTCACAGCCTAACCCTGTGGAGAGATATGAACTAATAGTTTTTATCTCATGAATATCACTCAAGGAGTTTGGGAGACCTTATCAGCTGTGCTTATATCCTTATTTTCCATGTACTGCTGTTCAGCAGTACAGCCTCAAATATCCAGTTCTGTTCTGCTATTGAAAYTGCTCAGAGATAAATTCCTTTCACTAGAGAGGCGGTCCAAGTAAACCCAGGAACAAATTCCAGAAGGATGAGTAGAATTACTGGCAACAGCAGGGGTAAAACAACATGACTCAGTTGTTTTTCCAGTTTTCATGTAGAAAATAGCTTTGAGTTTTAGGTGGTCACWGTTGGATTGTTAATAGATGTGGGCATTGTAGTGCTTTCCTCTGTTAATTCTGGGTGATGCATTGTGAACATTGTTTTTCTCACTGTGCTCAAGAGCGGAAAAGGAATTAAATAATTAAGGTGTTTGAGGTCATAAAGGACAGAGAGAAATCTGTGTGTTGAAACTTAAATTACTTTCACATGCAATCCTACAAAATAGCCCTACTTCAAAACCAGAACACTTGTGGTTGTAATTATTACACCAGCATTTGAATGTAAAGTGTAAAGACAAGACGATGTTCTGGATAACACTCCTGCTTTGGAAGGGGGACTAGGTCAAGGTT
Organism: Alauda arvensis; assembly: GCA_902810485.1. Lineage (NCBI taxonomy): Eukaryota > Metazoa > Chordata > Aves > Passeriformes > Alaudidae > Alauda > Alauda arvensis. The sequence continues at coordinate 1,212,636 of CADDXX010000236.1, forward strand.
TTGAGGCTCATTTTAAACTGGTCTTGCACACAGYAACCAAAGAAGTGCAGTGTTTGAAAGCTCTTTAACTGCACCTATAAAGTTAGCATTTCATGATGCAGAAAACATTTAATTTGTATTGATCTGCCAATGTATGTTTATTAAAAGTATGTGCTTTTAGGTGTGTGTCCACAGGTACTTTCTCTGGCAAGTGCAATAAATTGTGCAGTGGACAYTATATTGATTTTTCTTTTTTAAATAATATACTGTGAGTTTCCTAGAACAAAGGCACTTTTTAACCTTATGTTCCTGTCTCTTCAGTAGTGTGCTGGGGAAAAACATAGATGTAAACATCCTTACACAGTGCATGCCTTGCATCTGTTGTGACTCGACAGGTTTTAGTTGTTCTCTCATTTACTTGGACTCTTAGATTTAGCTTGACAGGATTTTTTGTTCGTTTGGAGGGGGTTTTTTTTTGTTTTGGTTTGGTTTTTTTTGGTTTTTTTTTTTTTTTTTTTTGGGGTTTTTTTTGTTTGGGGTTTTTTGGGGTTTTGGGTTTTTTGGGGGGGTTTGTTTATTTTGGGTTTTTTTTATTGTACTGGTTTTGCATGGCCTAGTTTTTGGGAGTGCAGGCCTCTGTGAGAAGCACAGGACAGCAGGGGAGGGGCTCCTCTCCCTGAGCAGCAAGAGAAACCAGAGGTGATGGACTGACCATCACCCCCATTCCCTGTCCCTCTGCACTGCCATTGGGAAGGAGGGAGGGATTCAGGGGAAAGGTGCTTTTAAGAGCCTATTTTATTTCTCAGTATCCTGATCTAATTTTTTTTTTAATAAAAAATTCACTTTATATCTCCAAGTTTGGCCTGGTTTTGCCTTTGATGATAATTGATAAGTGTTTTCTCCCAGTCCTKATCTCAACCCATGAACCCTTCATTAAATTTTGTCTCTGTACAGTTTCAGAGGAGGGTGAGCAAGAAGCCTTTTTGGGGGTGCCTGGCATCCAGCCAGGTACGACACTTAAATACAAAGGGAAAAATTCTTTTGGCTGTGCTATCAGAACCCATCAATAACTTCACAAGTTGCAAGAACTTCTCATTCTCTCCTCGCTCTCCACCACCACCCCTTTCTCTCTGCCCTAAGGCTATGATTCCCTCTGCGTCTGTAGAAATTTGTAGTGTTTTGTGGGAAGTAAATCCAGCCACACAGGCAGGAGCATATCCAACAGTTTCATTGGCAGAGCCCCAGTAAGCCTCTACTACATAACTGCAGCAGATGTTGCAGCATTACTGRTTTYTACTCAAAATTCTGGGTCCTAAGCTTATATTCATTACCTTAAAATAGTGCTATGTGCACTGCCTGTCATTATCTTCTGGTGAAAAAAAAAATACACAATAGCAACTACAGAGAGATATTATCCTACTTCAGACCTGAGGTCTATATCCACCTCTTCAAGGATAATGCAGCATTTGAGGGAAAAGCAGAAGTTCTGTCCAACTTTTCCATCTGTCACCTTGAAAACAGGGAACTGATAATCRTGGTTAACCAAAGTTGCTTCCCCTTCCTCCACAGCATCACCATGCTTGGATCACACTGAGAAGGGGCTACTGTAGTTTCCTCTGCCAGGGAGAGCAGTTCAGGGCACTCAGATTCTGATGTAATTGGTGATTTTTAGAAAGGTAGAAAAGGGCTTGTTGCTCATTTTTGAATTTACTGTGTTTATAATGACACAGGGTTGCATGGATTTTTGGCAGCTCTGTCCCCATAGGTAACACAGGTAAATATTTACAGAAATAGCAACAGGAACACTGATAKGAATCCCCAAGGGGACTCAACACCCTGTGAAGTAGATGACTTCTGGTATAGCAGATGGGATGCTTGGGATGTTTTGAAGTATTACAACCATCTCAAAACCTGGTTGCTTTGTTCTGCTGGTTATTAGTTGTCTTCAGGAAAGGGCCATGCTCACGGATGTCACATTTTACAAATGGTGTTGCAAATTGTGCCACTCCTCCTCTGAACTGAGACATTTCAAAAACATCTAATGTTACTTTTGTGTTTATTTTCCCCATAGCGTGGCACATCACAGTCTATTTACTGACAGATATTTCCTTTCCCACTCAAGATTACTTTAGACAAAAATTGAAGAAACAATTTTGGGATTTTGCTCTTTGCAACCTGAATTATTGTTTTATTATATAATATAGGAACTCGAACTCATGCGGCAAATGAAAGTTCATTCTTTTCTTCCTTTACACACTCTTTTCCACAGAAACAGGCCATGTTAGCTTTTTAGTTCATACAGCTTTAAAGTAAAACTGTGTAGGGTTTTGTCAAGATAGTTGTAGTTCTTGGGAGAGTTGTGTAGCCCAAATTTTCCTTTACATCTGTTAAAAGAGAGAGATTTTCAAGAATTTTTGGTAACTCATGAAGAAGGTTTTTTGATGGTTATTTACCCCCACCCCAATCTGGTTTTCCAGTTAAGCAAATCAGTGTGCAGGACCCACCAGTTTTACATGTTGTGGCCACTACTTCAGGCAACCACAAGGTCACATCTGTACCCAGCTTCTCTGTTGCCTACAGTCACATCATTAAGCACAGTTTGGGTACCTGATGGCCAGCCCAGGGTAATTGACACCAGATCCTAGGAAGGCAGCTTGATTTGTCATTTGCTACTAGTTTACTGAGACCTGTTTCTGTCACCTTAATACATTAATCTGTTACTCACTGACTAATAAGAAGCTGAACCTAGTTTCCTGAACTGATGAAGTTTTGTGACTTCAGTTAATTTACATCTAAGGCTCTTAGTGTCTGAGAACAAATTAGTATTTTAGGTTTTTAACATTGCTTTGAGGATGTTGACTTTAGAAGTTAGATTGGTTAGATTGGGGTTGAACAGCCAGGCCAATGTCTTGGTGTGAGAACCAGAAGCTCTTGCAGAGCTCTCCTGGAGGTGCTGTCATCATTATGGCTTCAAAGCAGTATCTGATTGCTATGAGGGAAACAACAGAACCTGGAGTTACTTGGTGTGAACAGTGCAAGAGACAGCAGAGATGCTTAAGCAGCACAGAGCACAGCCAGTGAAGAATATCAGGTAACACTTAGTACAATTTAAATATATTTTATATAACCCCTAGTAGCATTTAGACTGCTCTTGAGAAAGTAAATCAGTCTCAGGAGAGCTACAAAAAATATTTGGGTCACAGAAGAAACATGCTGAAATTCTAATTATGGAAGAACATACTATTCTCCTCTAGACTCCATCTAGAAGTGAAACTTTTTCATTATTTGGCTAYCTGGTATTCATTCCCCATGGCAGTTTTGGGTAAAAATTTTGGTGGCTCCTGATGGAATCAGGATCTCAGCTCTGCATTAGGTGGTGAAAACAAATTCCAGTAGAGTTGCCTGTTAACAGGATAAAACCAGGAGGAGTTTACATTAGCGAACTAATACAAGAGGCTAGAGACAGAGAGGTGGAGATGTCAGTTTATGCCTCAGATAACTGACACATGCTATATTCAGGACTGGGTTTCCTGCATGGTGTCTGTGCTTAATCACAGCAGTGGTCATGGAGACAGTTCACCCRTTGCCACTTTATGTTCAGGAGTGCTCTGAGGGCTGTTCCAGGAGGTGCATGACTGAGGTGTTTTTTCTTGTCTGGAAAAAAACCCCCAAAACCATGATAAGTATTGCCCTGAATCATCAATTAAAATTAATAGACTTKCTCAATGATCCTACCATGTGATACCAGTAAGATTACATAAAAGCCTTTGTTTTCAATTTTCTAAAATAAAAAACACAACACAGATTCTTCTCAACAGAAATGATTATTCTTCCCATCTGTGCTCTAGGTGACCATATGATCTGCCTATGGGACAGCCTGCATTAGCAGGGAAAAAWAAAAGCTATGCAAGGATCAAACCCAAAGCTGTACTTTGAGAAAAATGCTGTAAGCATTGGCATGTTCTGGAGAGTTTCAGCAAATKTTGAAAAAAGTCCAAGCACAAACCCCACAAAACCACAAACATAAAAATCCCATTGCCAACTGCAAAAATTCTGACTCCTTTCCTTTCCCTTTATTTACTGCAGCTTCAATAGGCACATGAATTGGATGACTCCAATAAGACTTTTTCTGTAGGGCAGTCTGGCACAAATTTGCAGTGTTCCAAGAACTCCCAGTGAAGCTCTACCAGAAATAAATAATTCTATTCAATAAGCAAATAGAAAGTTAACAAGAAATAACTGTACATGTGACAGGAGAGTTGTTGCAATCTATTTGCTTGTCAGAAGATTGAGTGCTTTTTTTGGTGCTGAAAATTAAAATAGTTACTTCCCATTTTTCTCTTTATCTCTGTGGGAAGTGATGATTATGAGAGGACTGTGGCTACAGGGAGTACTTTGGTAAATGTAGAAAATCCTGTGATATGCTTCAGAATGAATAAAAAAGGTTTTCAATGTTTCAATTCCTTTCAGATTCTCTGTCTAAAAATAAATATYCTGGCTTGGTCATTTTTGGGTGTACCCCTTCTTTCTCTTGGTCTGCTTGTTGCTCAGTCTAACTCCCGTCTAGAGGTACTTCCTGTCTGGCTCATGGCCCCTCTTAACCATCTTCTGCATTGTCTGCAAAGCACTCATGTATTTGTCCTGTACTACAGAGGTGCTGACAGTAGACACACAGTTAAGAGAAGAACTTTAAAATCATACCARATGTAAATGATCCAAGAAATGAAGACTAGGTGTAATGACTTATTTGAGTTATGTTCCACAGAAATAGTGAACATTCTTTAATAAATATATTTTTCCAGTTATTCTCAGCTTATACCTTTCCTTACTCCATAGCAAAGTGATGTATTGAGCCTTGCTTTAAAAGTAAAATAGGAACTGAAGGCATCGAACTGCCTGGGTTCACTTTAATATTTCTAAATGCAGATGTACTGAAACAAGCAGCTGCTGTCTAGAGATCCATGATGCTTTATGCTACCTTTTGGACCTTTATCTTATACAGAAAGAATAGTTCTTTTCTAAAATAATAAATGAGCAACTGCTGCAGAGCACAGAATGGATAAACATCCATGCATGTAACAATGTAAGAAATTGTGTTCTTGTTTCATACTAACTGTGTTAATGTTATAAACTTTACAGAGAATGGAGATAAAATTATAGAGTTAATAATGGGCTTAAAGGTAAAAAGGTAAAATAATTTATTCAATGGAAAGGAGGGACAAAGCTAATAGTCCAGAAGCATCAAAGACATTGTTTTTAATAAGCAATCTACTTTAAAAATATCAACAATCCAAAGACCAGATTACAAATAATATGTCTATACTCATCAGTCTTCAGGTTCAATAATTTTCAAAAATACATCTATTTAGACAGTATTCATGGCTTGGGGTTGGGGGTTTTTTCTGTTTTTTTTTTTTTAGTTTGGTTTTCTTTTTTTWATATCAAAGTGTCTCTCCTTGTCTTAATATAAACTTTACTACTCTGTAAGAGAGATTCAGTCAGTACTATACAGATTCCATTGTGAGTCATTTGAAAYGGGGAAAGATCCTAAACCCAAGAAGAGACAAAGTTGTGATTCTTCCTAGAGACATTTTAGTATTCCAGAGTGGAGGATGGTTTTAGCTGTTTAGCTGAAATAGGTTTAGTTGTAGCTGAAATAGGTTGGCTGGGTTTTGCATCCCATTGTCCGTATAGGTTTGGCTGGATGAATGGATTCACCTGGTCACAGTGTTCAGAATCAACTACAGTGCCAGGGTGAAACTTCATTACAACACAGGGTTCCTGTTGTGAGGTGTAACCATTTCTTTTATTATGCTTTGAGACCCTATTTTAATTTTTGTTGTTGTGGTTGGTTGTTGGTTGGTTGGCCATTCTTGTCYGTTACATGCAGTTTAGAGAACAACCTAGATAGCCCTGGCAGCAAATGAAATTACAGCCTACTGAAAAGGTCAAATCAGTGCCGCTCAAAATGGTGATCTACAGAATACATGAAGCATTCCATTTCAAATACATTATTTCTCTGTCAGAACTTACAAAAGAGCACAGGAAACGACAAGAAATGAATCTGTAACTGTTGGAATGAAATTGGCAAGAACTTAGATTTAACATGTTCCAGATTAAGAAATAGCCTTTTGTACATAATTCTCAACAGCTGCACTTGAATTCCAGGGAATTCCCCACCTCTATATTGCTCTTCTCTTCAATGTAACAGACTTTCTCCCATTTTACAGTAAATACTGGGGTAATTGCAGAATATGTACGCAGCAAGGGTGTTTTAAAAATGTAAATTGTTCTAGAAACATAGGTAGCATTCACAGTGGAACTTGACTAGCTGGGGCAAATGGTGTACTGTTTGTTGCTGCAAAGAAAAGAGGACAGCCTGATCTCTGCTGCTGGGCTGATGGATGGARGCAGATCCCACAGACCAGCCTGTGATGCTGACTGATCCTGTCATTTCAGTCAGCTCTCTTGTCCCATGTGACATTTGGTGTTGGTGTTATTTTCCTTTGCAGCTCATATTTCTCTGGCTGGTGGAAACACAGGAGGTGAAAAGTGTAATTTGCTCTTGGGGATACTTAGCTACTACAAAGACAAAGCAGTCAAGTCARGGAAATAGCATGAGCGAAATTGTCATAGGGAGAGACAAGAAACAATGCTGACTGATTCTGTCACAAGCCATGATGCTTTTACAGTATGCAGAATTTCCTGAGTCTGAACTAAAAGATGTTGGCCAGTAGGGATTACTAACTTTTAGAATATGTAGTGAGAACTTTGTGCAAGCAAACTCTCCCTCTAGTGCTGTGGAAGGCAGGARGACAGAGTGCCTCAAGGAGTAATTGGCGATCCCTGGTGCTTAAAATGAAGTGGTGCCTTTGAAGCCAAGCACACTGAAGGATATCTGTGCATTTAATTCACCTCATCAATCTCAATTGCTGTTGTCAAAATTTTGCTATCAGTGGGAATATGATTTTCAGTTTATTTAATAGTGATGGAAAGAAGGCAATGATATATTGTGTTTTGTCATCCTTGTTGTTTCCTAATTCCTTATTTGGGAAGCAATTCCTGCTGTGGGGCACAGGCTTATGTGAAGGGAGTTAAAGTGTCCTGGTGTTGCTTGTCCTCAGTACATGATGGAGCAATGCTGGACATGTCTAGCACCCAAAGAACTGACTTTTAAAGCAGGYACCTGGAGGTTGATAGGTGATGGCAGCTGCTAGGCCACAGTGCTTTCCTCAGGGAAACACTTCCAGGTTGTTTCTTTTCCTAATAAAAACTTTATCGGTTCTGCATTAAAAGTTYAAGACTGCTGGAAAGCCACACCCTTTCTACAAAGCGACTTGTACTTTAATCCCCGTCTTTGCACAATTGGTGTGCATTTATTAACTTCTGAGATGAATTTTATATCCAAATTATTTGTGTCTGAGTTTTCTCTGTGATTTACTGTTCGATTTTGGCTTCCAAGTAGTATTTCTTGGAGTTACAGCTGAATGGAATAACTTCCAAAGATGCACTCTGCATAGCAATCCACACTGGATTTGTTTTGCTTCTCAGTGTTAAAAGTGGTTTACAGRGAGGTAATTTTAGGTGCAGGAGACTTCATCAAATTTGCATTGCTTTTGCTTCTGGGTAGAGCCTCCTTGTCTCAGCCACAGAGGATGAACCAACCCCATAATTTTGTATTACACTAATCATAAAAGTATCACAATCCAGATAAAGTTGTTCAATACATCTCCTATTTTATTCAGTTTGGCTTCTTACTAAAAGTAATACCAGCATGTGCACAAGACTGTTAATTTTCAGGCACTCGTTTTACTTAAAAATAACTTGTTTATCACATCAAAAAAATTTAAAAAATAATAATTTTCCAATCAATATTTGAAAATTGTGTGCTTATTAGCCTTTAAGTAACTTTTCCTAAGTAAGAACAGGACACTACATAATGCTGTTTTAGGCTTTTTTGAAGAAGATGAAAATTTTAAAGAGGTGTRGTTTCAGGGCCCTTGAAAAGAGGAGAATTGTCATGGCTTAATTCCTAAAAAAGGAATATGCAGTAAAGTCCATGGAGGTTTTTATCGCCTCTAAAGAGAAAATTCTTAAAAGACAGACKTTCAATGCTGCTTCTTGAGAAAGAAAATATTGCTTCTGGAGATATTTCCGTTATCTCTTCATTGTCATGAAAAATTATGAGGTCTGCATGGCCACTATCAGTTCCAACTTGCTATATAATAAATGCTATATAATAAACATCGCTGACTGACTCTTTTCTCACTTCCTACAAAAACCTGTGGCAAASGAGATGTAGCAATCAAGTCCAGTGGCTCAGCTGGAAGGTTTTTCTGGTATCTGACCTAAAGGCTCTTTCCTCCATAAACCCATTCCATGTTGTCCCTTCCCCTGTGGATAGGGCAGAACAATTTCTTACCCATATTCTTGCAGTAGCTTTCAGGAACTGTAACTTTCCCTGTCAACAGTAYTTTCTCAAGCCTGAAAAACCTCAAATTTGTGATATAGTCTAAAGAAGTGTTGCTACTTCCTTACAAATATCTTTTAAAAGTAAAGTACAGAGTAATTAAACTACTGTAAGCAGGCAGATCTGAAAAGATTAAGTAATTTATAGGAGAAAATTAAACTTCAATTGGCAAATAGTACAGTAATGCTAAGCAAGTGCTTAAGCTAAGGAATAATTATATACAAACTTCCAAGAGTATGTTGAGACTGGAAATGAGAACATGAGTTTCAGTCACCACACAAAGAAAGTTCTAGAACAGCCTTTTAGTACAGAGGAAAAAAGCCCAACTAATTTTTAGGAGGAGTTTGATGAGTTTAAGAAAGGGATTGCATCATGTAATTATTTGTGAGGGTAAAGAGAACTGAATAATGTGGGCCAAATATGAAGCAGAAGACAAAGTTGTCCAAGAAAATTGGAAAAACATAATTCACACAGAATGCAAGAAAAAGCAATATGTTTCTGTGAATGATATATGCACAAGGTGCTATTAATCTCAGTATTATGCAAAAATTAAAAAAGTTTCCTGTATCAGCATGTGGTACACAAGACACACATTATGTTTCTCTTCTAACTCKCCCACTTTTCCTTCCACAAAAATCTCCACATGTATTCACAAATGTGTTGCAAAAGTCAGACAAGCATCACCGGATCCATTATTTCTAATGATCAAATTCAAAAGCCTTTCAACTGCCCAAAATTAAATATGCACAGTAAAAACAGCATTACCATTGCTTAAACTGGAAAAAGAAAGAGAATAAATAACATCCATTAAAGGTTCAGGTTATGCTATGGAAAGCTATTCACCACACAAATTTAGTACTTACGCATGAAAATCCAATTGACACAAAAGCTTATAATTGTTCCAAAGAACCTATTATGGCCCATCATGTAAATGGTTACACATAATGATACAGCCATTATGGCCTGTAGGGCTCTGGATCAGTGAATTAAAATTTCTCTGGGCAAAACAGACTTTGAGCAAACAGTCTTAAAGAAGCTGTTACAATAAACTATGCTAAGACCTGTCTAACCAACTCTCAATTACATATTAACCCACTAAYACAAGTTGAATTGTTAAATTTTGGAAAATTCAGTTAGTTACAGTACAGAAACCAACATTAGAAGTCAGTGTTCCTGAATATGCACAATATAGATGTTATTGTTCTTTACTGTTTCAAGAAAGTAAATTGTTTCAGATGTAAGTTGCAGATAACTCTTAGAGGGTGAATTTTCTTTTTTCCCTATCAAGTAGGGCATTTAGATGGGAATGGAAATAGGGTCACTACCAGCTTTTTTAAACTGGATGTCTGTGTCTTTCAGCACAGAACAAATCCATTTGGGGAAAATCACATAAAAGGAATACTGCCTAAGAAATCGTGAACCTCCTACTACCTTCCTTAAGGCAAACAATAAAACTTAGGCATATTTATYAATAATATATGATTTTTCTATTGCAACTTTTATTTCTGAAGCTCTGCTTTAGCTTTGCTGCAAGGTAGTGATATTCTACTCACTTTGTGGATGGCAAATCTGGCAAAACAGTCAAAACAAAAGGGCAGCAAAGCTGAAATCTGAACACTGGGAGTGCCAAGTTCTCTACCTTGTGCTAGTCAGTGAGGTATTAGTGATGTTTCAGTTAATGTTCAGTTCATGCCAAGACCTCTGTGCAGCCTTTCCTTGACAATATACTTTTCTTTCAACCAAGTCTCTRTATATGAGTAAAGGCTATTAAAAGAAGCTTGCATTTTCAAATCTATTAAACAAATTAGAGCGTTGTCTGATTTTGAGAAGCTTATTTTGGAATATTTAGAGAGACCTAATCAGTACACCTGCATTCTAAAACTTTTGCTAGATTTTTGCAGAAATCTAAATGCCAGCACTCCATATAGTAAAGCCCAATTATTCCTCCAATACTTATGGTTTTTAAAACCCCAGACAGCAACATTTTCCACTTTTTTCAAGGACATGTGAGTTTTTGTTCGTGATCTGTAGCTCCCCAGRTACTCACCCATCTGGTGTCCCTTTTAGTTTATTTCTCTGTAAATGGCGAAGACTGTGATTTGGATCAGGTGTATAAAATCCCTGTGCAGCCCCTGTCCATCCATGGGAATGGCAGCCTTCGGTACCCAGCAGTGCCCAAGAGATGCCATTTGTGTGCACAGCTCTGTGCAACAACCGAGCTCCCAATTCCCACTTCATGTAGACCATGACTCAAATCGCTGAAATAGGGCACCATTTTGTCAATATTACTGAGAGATCAGAATCAGTCCAAAGCCACAAGCTTTAGGATTTTTTTTAATTATTGTGTGGCTGCTGGAAGCCTGCGTTTCTTTTCGAACAAATTACATTTCGAACATCTCTMTCTCAGCTCTTTTTTTCTTCAGAGTTGTCTCTTTATTTTTGTGGGAGAATGAAAAAGATGTGTTCTTTGCATACACTAGGCACTGAACTGAGCACAGTCAAATCCCCTGGTGATTGGATTTCTACAGCCCAACTGACCACTTCTTTCAGAAGATAAGCAGATAATGCAAAGAATGGAACAAATTTCCTTTTCTACTGCTTGCTGCTCAGTTGCAGCAATGGGTGGGGAGGCAGCACCATATCTCACTCCAAGCAGACCTTTCTCAGCTGCATGCCCAGAAATTGATATTTTGMGATTTTTATAAATAAGTAAAAAACCTGCCTGTATTTAATGCAATGTGATACTTGCATAATTACTTTTCAAGGTAATGAGTATAACAGAAGCCAAACCACAGAAGGTTGAATATTTTTCGAACACCCTGTGCCAGCAAATAAACACAGAACTCTTGTATCAAATTGAAGAGAAGTTTAGAACCAACATAATTTATTTAGGGAACAATAAGCATCTATTTGTGCTWGGCAGGTGGCCAAGGTGAACAAGTGAAAGACAAATTTTTAATCAAATATTAGATGAGCCATCATTTCATTTCCCACCATTTGTCTCTTGGAATATCTGTAACCAACCCTGCTGAACAAAGTAATACAGAATAAAGGTGGCTGTCAAACTGCCTCTTCYRAAGCCAAGAAAACAGTTGGGCTGAAGAAAATAATGAAAATTTGAAAGAAAATATTCTGAGATGGAGGTTCCTCTCTTTGTTAAATGATAAAATCAAGACCAACTTCAACTATTGTTGTAAGTCACAGGATTTTGAGAAAATAAAGCAGAACAATAGATACATAAAACTGGCTTGTTAAAACTGTTCTGTTTTAGACTGTAATGAGAAATATATTCTAAAAACTAGATGGTTYTGCAAACATAATTAGAAGAGAGAACAAAATTGAAAAAAGAACTAATGAAGGGGTTTGAACAATGTCTCTTTCTTWAAAAATGCAAAATCACAACTTGTAGACTCACCAATGYATCTTAAGTTAAAAGCATCTGGAAAATGTAGTTGGAAAATATAAGCAGAACTCAAATAAATAGAAAAAAAGGACTAGATATTAGCAAATAAAAATTTTTAAAAATACATCAAACATGTCCATAAATATAAGGTTTTGGGGGCTTGCTCCTGCCATAGAAAACAGAATCAGAAGTGGAACTGGAACAAAATTCAGAATGGTAAAGTCTGGATAGTAAAAGGCAAACAAAATTGATACATTCTTGCACATGGCCAGAATGGAATAAGCCATGTGAAGATGTATCAAGTTTGCGAGGGTGCCTGCACCTCACAGAAATGGCTTAAAAATAATTTGAGAGACRGATCCTTGGGTATGTTTTGTAAAGCAAAAGGTTTAATAAACTTATAAAATAATAAACAATAAACGAACAAAATAGAACTCGAGCACAGGTACTTACACACATTGTACTGTGCTATGACACCCCAAGAAGCCTTGAGAAGCTTTGTTCTCTGCCTTAAATACAGGATGACTTGGGTGGGATGTTTGGCAAGCTGTCCAACAGAGAATGGCTACATTTCTAAAAGACAGGTAAAGAGACATATCCGTGCCTCTGTCCTGGCATTGAGCCAATGGCTGCAAGCAGAGCAAAGAAGCTTCAAGGGCTTTTCTTTTTAAGTCTTATGGTAAAACTGAAATCYTTTTTCCTTATGTGGAAGATACCACATATGGAAATGGTTTAAAGTTGCACTATTACACGGAATTACTGGAGATCAGAGAGGATTAATTTACACAGAAAAATTAAACGTGAACTTCTCTATTGTGTTACTGAAGACCTCAATCTCTCCCTAACATTTCCAGTAAAGTTAATGTATGTAAGAGAATGAAGTTCTCAATATCCATCCAAGTGACAGCAAAGCAAGGATAAAGTAACAGCCTGACTGAAAGGTGTAAACATCTGAGAGCAGGGAGAAAACTTCCCAGGTACCACGATATGACAGTGTTCAGCCTACTGCTTTGACTTAAGCAGCTGGTGTTATACAAAATTTAAATCAACATGTTGCAAATTCTTTTCAGGGGCAAAACTGATTCCAATGCTGTCCAACATTAGAGAGAATGCACAGAACAATAATCACCTGTCCCATCCAGTAAAGAACATTGCAGCTTCAGGAAGAGAAGAAGAACTTTATCTTTAAAAGAACATTTATTAGGATGTATGTGTCACACGAAGGTCACCTACAGGCTTGAAAGCTCTTGTTCCAGCTTCAACAWGAGAAATGACCAGAGTAGTTTGACCAGCCCAATTACCACAACCATACAGACCACCTATAGCTCAAATACCCAGGAAATTGTTTTGCTTCTGTTTCCTTGCAYGAATTCTTGCTTTGAAAAACAGGAATATTTTGCTTTCTTGGCTGCAAAGAATTTGTATTTCAATAATTTCATAATTTTCTTAGATATAAAGTGCTTCAAAAAATCATAGGAAAATTTGGTTCCTTCCCCTGTATTTCTTTCGCCATACATAAGTTAAAAAACACTTCAGAGAGAAATCTCAATTGTCAGCCATGCATCAATATTTTTAATAGAGTTCATTGCATTTTTTCCCTCTTCTTCACAATAATGACTAAAACAGACTCTAGGATTCTAGGATTTTGGTCTGCAAATAAAAACCTCCTGGACGTGCCCTTGTATTTATCAATGTGTAACTTACCCTGAGATTTTTGCATTGCTTCCATTTCGCAGCTCATGGCAGGTCATTGTAAATCTAAGATTAAGCCATTACTTCTACTGTAACTCAAATGCGATATGAATTTCTTGCAAGACTCATAAGCTGGAGGGGAAAAGATTTTAACTTTTTTTTTTAATTAAAAAAAACCCTCAAAGCTTGCATTCTCAAAACCATTTGGACGCATCAGTGATTTCCCTAGGATCACSTCACTCCAGCAAACACTGAGCAGAAATGACACTGCATTTTCTGACAATTTCACCCTTTGAAATGCTCAGCTTTTCATCAGAAAACTTGTACAGAAAGTATTATTTCATCATTTGAACATTACTAAATATATATCTRATTTGCACAGACAGCTCTGGATGTGTTAACTGTCCTGCCAGCAGTTTATCTGAAGGTGGGAAGCCACAGTAGGGTCATAAGAAAATCCAAACAACTTTTCAAAGCAATTTTTGAACATCATGAGTCAATACAAWTTAGTGATGCAGAACCCAGTGCTCCAGGAACTCCTCTTAGGCTAAAGAAACAGTGGGATTTTGTCATGGATTCTCAGCACTCTGGACTTAGTGCACAACAGGGGAGTTGGATGGTCACATTCAGGCAGTGTTACAGCTCCCAGTGACCTGGATGATTCCAGAATGTAACAACAGAGAGGTGGGAGGAAGCTCTGTCCAGTGTCCTACCCACAGTCTACAACAGGGACCAGCAACAGAGTGCAGGAATGGGGATATTTTCCATGCTTTCAGAAGATGTGGCTTAAGGGTTTTGTCAGTCACAGAGAGCCCTTTGGTATCCAACAACTCACGAGTGGTTTATTTTAATTTGTGTGCTGCCCTTTTGAGATCCTGACAACTTTTTGCCTGTATTATAACCCCTGTACCAAAAGTTTCACCCTCTTCAGCAGTAAAATCAAACATGAGGTTAGAAGTTCATTATACCCACTGGATATTTAAAATTTCTTTCTATCAGATAAAACATCTCTTATTGCCTAACTTCTTTATGAATTCTACAATCATGGAAGAAATATTTCCAATTAATAGCTCAAATGGAACTAAAATAAGACATCTGCAAAGGGACTTTCTAACAGAAGTGCCAAATAAACRTAGGTGAACTTTGTTAAAAACTTATCAGGATGTCTTGGGTTGCAAAATGTAACCAAAGAAAGTATGTATTCTATTAGCATCTGTTGAAACTGGTTGGGGAGATGTTTTTCTTTATCTCTTAGAACTCTGGGAGGTGGGGAGGTGTGAATGGGCCGGCTATTAAAACCAGGTAGGGCAGTGTTCTTTATTTCTTCCATGACCCATCCTTCCTCCAGGGGGATATATGTTGTTACTGGGGCCATTTAAGGCTCACTGCCTGACTGATAAAATTACATCATTCCATTGTGAGATGCTCCACCCAGTGKGAGGAGCCAAGCATTTGCACCTGGATAAAATCTGTGACTCAGAATACCAAGGCAGTGAGTTTTTCCACTGGATTCCAGAGGAAGACTGGACCCATCTCATCACTACTGCATCCTTGGAAGGAAACTGCACCCTTCTACAGGATCGTCTCTGCTCCAATAAAACCACATTTTTCACTCCAGGAGGACTTAACTGCTACAACACCCTGATCAACAGGGTGTCCGGTCATATCCTGACTCTGTCAGTGTTTTTGTTTTGTTTTGGTTTTGTTTGKTTGGTTGGTTTGTTTTTGTACTACTACATTTTTTTTTAAATTCCTAGTAAAGAACTGTTATTTCTATTCCCATATAATTTGCCTGAAAGCCCMTTAATTTCACATTTATAATAATTTGGAGGGAGGGAGTTTGCATTATGTGTTGCAAGGGAGGCTCTGGCTTTTCCCTGGCAGATACCTGTCTTTCCAAACCAAGACAGATTTTGGCACCCAATATAGGGCTCAAGGGCATTGAGAGAAAAAGGAATAACAGTAACTGACTGACCTAATTTTATGTGTGTTGGACTTAGAAACCTCATTATGTAACACCATGTTGTCTAGCTTACCCTGGTTCGGATGACATGTGGTCATGGCTATATTCCTCCCATTTGCAGGCCCTTATCTAAATATGGGTCCTATAACTAAGGCTACAGTGGCTGTGATCCAGTTTGCTTTATGGGTTAACAAGGTGAGGAACTTGTGGATTTTTAAATTCCTCTGGAAGGSAGGCACATGGATTCAGAGCTATCACACACTGACACTGTGTGKCATAGGTTTGCCCTGGCACCAGGCCAGTGCACCTATGAGTATGTATTTCTTAGCAACTGCTGTAGGATATGATCAAGAACAGAGCAAAGCAGGCCCAAACCTTGAAGACAAAACAACATTTATTAAACTACAGATTAACAGAAATGAAAACCCTTCARGACATTTTTCTCTTCTTCCCCGGTTTCCAACCCTCCCATACTCAAACTTATTCACTTGCTCATTTCCTTCTATCTTACTTGCTTTATATTCACTTGCTCATTTCCTTCTATCTTGCTTTTTTTTCATTTCTAAAAAAAAAACCAATCTTCAATTCAGCAAGGGAGAGAGGAGTCTCTCTTGCACCATAGACTTCCCCGTCCGGAATACACAGGTTTACCCTCCTGTGCTTCCATGTCACCCATGGCAACACTCTCTCCATGTCTGGTGCTCTCAAAACTGCATACAGGGCTCTTTAAGCATGCTCAGCTAAGTACCAAAAACGTAACCACTTCGGTTACCCCCATTTTCCCCTGGGGCCAAGGGTTCCAAGAACAGAGATCTTCAAAGCCATGAAGACAGAGGGCTCCACCACACCCCCTCCTTCTCTTCTCTGTTCATGCTTCTCCTCTCTCATCGCAGTCACTGCTGCAGTCTTTTTTGGCTCAAGCTAAGCATCCACCCAAAAACAACACAGTCCAGGAGAAGTCCAGGTTCGTCTGTGGCTAATATTATGCAAGAAAAGTCCAGCCTCACAGCCACTCCTCTTCACCTCTGCCCATMGGGGATTCTTCTCATCTTCCTATAACATTTCAGTCCCAGTTTCTCTTTCTCTCTCTCTTAAATCACCATCCATGAGAAACAAATGTCTAGAAAAGGTCTCTTTCTGCTTAAGAGTTAAAAAATGCTCAGTTCCCAACCAGGCCGCACATCATCGGCCCGTCAGCACGACTCCCACAGCTGGCACCCCGTCCGCCTGCTTGACTCCGGCTCTCCACTGCCAGCTGCTTCTGAAGTGCTGATAACTTTCTGCRGCCAGAAACCAAGGAGAGCAGAACRGGATGGGGGAAGAAGCACCTCCACCCTTCCCTCTTTTTGATCTTCCCCCTCTCCCCCCCCCCAGCCCTGCAAGCTGGGGGGGGGAGGAGAACAGTGCAGAGCAGTACCTTGCTCACCTCAGCCGGAAACCCAGAGAGAGATCTCYGGAAGTTCCTGCTGCTTTAACTCCTTGTATTCTTAGAGGCRTGTCCTCTGTGACTACTTCCCCTTAGAAAAAACTCATTTCTCTCAAACCACGACACTGTGCTTATGGGGTTACTTCAAGAATGGTACCTACTGTGAGGAAATGACACTGGGTGAAGTTTTCTCCCAGTCCTTCACCCAGCTCTTTGGGTCTACCCCCACCAGTTTTCAAAGGGTTCAAATATTCTCTCAATGCTAATGATATCACACAGTGGCTGATATTGCTGATGTGCCTGTTAAGTCTGTTCTGTTTAGCRTTCAGAGATAAGGGGAGATTGACTTGGATAACCACYCTCATGCCATCCCCAGAGACTAAAGATTCTGCCACAGAACCTGACACTGTCCCAGTGACTAGGGATGCTGCCCCACTGCCTGACCCTTCCCTGCAGCCCACCTCAGAAATAAACCCCACATACTTGGTAGGGATTCTGGTAAAGGAGATCACCAAATGCTGAAGGAGCATATTTCCCCAGTGGTGACCTCATTAGCCCCAGCTAGTGGGAAACCCTCCCCCTGCCTTGAAGAGGGAGAGTCTAAAGATGCAGCAGGGGAACCCACAGATCTTACAATGATCCAGGTTCCAGCTGAAACACAGGGGCAATCACAGCCAGCAGCAGTCGCCCCTGTGGAAACAAAGAAGTCTAAGGTGAAATCAGAGCACCCAGGTGTTACCTTGAATTTTTAAGCCTTCTGATAAGTTGTAATTTAGAGTCAGATTCCCATGGTTTTTCATGTAAATAACAGGTRTTGTTTTTCTAACTAGCTTGGATGTTTACATTCTTTCTAGTGGGATGGATTCTCTTGACAAGCATTTGTATTAGCCACTGTGTGTGTAGAGGTGGAACCTATTTCCACCAATCTTTCCCTGTGTTCTTTTTTTGTATAAATAGCCAGATTGTTTCTATTAAATTCTTCTTCTTTTCCCTCGCTATTGCTGTGTATTGTGCCRTTCTTTCATGTAGCAGTGCGACACCTGGGTAATAAGGATAAGAAAGAAGGCCCTCACAACCCGCAGGAGATCATCACTGAGTCCCTGTCACATGAAAGTCTCCATAATCTCCACAAAGACACTGTATAAMAGGAGCATGAGGCTTATACATCCTGGTTACTTTGGGTCTGGGACCTTACGGGTACAGGTGTGCAACTAGATAGTGGTGAGGCAAGGAATTTGGGACCTTTGACCCAGGACTCAGGTGTGAATCACGTATTTGTAAAGAAGCCAGGGCCCCTTTCTCTCTGGGAGCAGCTTTTAATGAGTATAAGGGAGAGGTTTGTGCACAGTAAGGGAATGCAGGAGCACCACAACAGAATGTGCTGGAAGACCCTTGAGGAAGGGATCCAACAGCTGAGGGAAGTAGCAGTATTGGAGGTACTCTTTGGGAGGGATGGACAGCATGATAATGACTCTGACAAAGTCAGGTGCACAGGGTAGATGTTGTGGAATCTGGCAAACCTGGGGCCACGTGAGTATGCCACCTTCATTGCAACGATCAATACCAGTCGAGAGATAGTGGGTTCTGTTGCCAACAGGCTCAAAAATTATGAGAGTATGATCAATGGCCCAATGCAGGCTCATGTCTCTGCTGTGGTTAAGGGACTCAAAGAGGAGTTGAAAGAGGAAATGAGGGAGATGAGGAACGAGTTGAGGTGCAGCACCAGTGCRAGTYACAGGCCCCAAAGTCAGAGCCCAACRTCCCCCAGCTAGACAGAGAGGGTACACCCCAAGAGCTGACCTGTGGTTCTTTCTGTAAGACCATGGGGAAGACATGGGAAGGTGGGATGGGAAACTCACTTCTGTCCTGGCAGCACGGGTGCGTCAACTCAAGGAGGGAAACACTAACCGTGGGAGTTCCACTAAAATTAAGATAGCCTCAGCCTCCTATGACCAAGTTGCCAGGTATTACAGAAGTGAGGATCCCCTTGAAGGAACCTCCACTATGTGTGCCCAGGAAGGGAATAATAACCAGTGCTAGAGGGGCCCTGCCTCTAGCCAGGAAGAGGTATGGGAAAACCGGGTCTTTTGGATGGTGTGGATCCGATGGCCTGGCACATCAGAGCCACAGAAATACGAGGCTTTCGTTAACACTGGTGCACAGTGTACCCTAATGCCATCAGGACATGTGGGGGTAAAACCTGTTTCCATTGCTGGGGTGATGGGGGGATCACAGAAACTGACTCTGTTGGAAGCCAAGGTGAGCCTAACTGGGAAGGAGTGACAGAAACATCTGATTGTGACCGGCCCAGAGGCCCCGTGTATTCTGGGCATCGACTTCCTCAGGAATGGCTATTACAAAGACAAAGGGACTCAGGTGGGCTTTTGAGATAGATTCTGTGGAGGCAGAGGGCATTAGGCAATTGAACACCTTGCCTGGACTGTCAGAAAACCCATCTGCAGTAGGACTCCTGAGGGTAGAAGAGCAAAGAGTGCCAATTGCCACCTCGACAATGCCGACAATACTGCCGGCAGTACCGGACAAATGGAGATGCCATGATCCCCATCCACAAGACAATGCATGAGCTGGAGAGCCAAGGGGTGGTCAGCAAGAGCCACTCACCCTTCAACAGCCCCATCTGGCCTGTGTGCAAGTCTGAAGGAGAAYGGAGATTRACTGTGGASTATCRTGGCCTAAATGAAGTGACTCCACCAGTGAGCGCTGCCRTGCTGGACATGCTGGAACTCCAGTATGAGCTGGAGTCCAAGGCAGCAAAGTGGTACGCCACTATTGACAAACCAAWGCATTTTTCTCCATTCCTTTGGCTGYAGAATGCAGACCTCAGTTTGCTTTTACCTGGAGGGGCGTGCAGTACACCTGGAACTGACTGACCCAAGGGTGAAAACACAGTCCCACCATCTGCCATGGACTGATCCAGGCTGCACTGGAAAAGGGTGAGGCTCCAGGACATCTACAGTACATCGATGACATCATTGTGTGGGGGAACATGGCAATTGAAGTGTTTGAGAAAGGAGAGAAGATCATCCAGATTCTCCTGGAAGCCTGTTTTGCCATCAAGAAGAGCAGTCAAGAGCAAAGAGCAAACTGGACCTGCTCGAGAGATCCAGTTCCTGGGAATAAAGTGGCAAGATGGATGGCATCAGATTCCCACCGAGGTCATCATGTCTCCACCGATCAGCAAGAAGGAAACACAAGCTTTCCTAGGTGYCRTAGCCTTTYGGAGAATGCACATTCCTGAGTACAGCCAGATTGTGAGCCCTCTCAACCTGGTCACCCATAAGAGGAATGATTTCCACTGAGGCCCTGAACAACAGCAAGCCTTTGCCCAGATCAAGCAAGAGATTGCTCATGTGCTGGCCCTTGGCCCACTTAGGACAGGACCAGAGGTGAGGAATGTGCTTTACTCCACAGCCAGGAATGGTTTGTCCTGGAGCCTTTGGTAGAAGGTGCCTGGGAAGACTCGAGGCTGACCATTGGGATTCTGGAGCCGAAGTTACAGAGGGTCTGAAGCCAACAACACTCCTAAGGAGATCTTGGCCGCCTATTAAGGAGTCCAAGCCACCTCTGAGGTGATTGGCAT
Organism: Alauda arvensis; assembly: GCA_902810485.1. Classification (NCBI taxonomy): domain Eukaryota; kingdom Metazoa; phylum Chordata; class Aves; order Passeriformes; family Alaudidae; genus Alauda; species Alauda arvensis. The sequence goes on from CADDXX010000236.1 coordinate 1,233,170, forward strand.
GGAAGCACAACTCCTCCTGGCACCCCGACTACAGGTGCTGGGGTGGATGTTTAAGGAAAAGGCTCCCTCTACCCACCATGCCGCCGATGCCACATGGAGCACATGGACTGCCCTCATTACAGAAAGCATCCATATTGGAMAACTGAATCACCCTGGGATTTTGGAAGTAATTACAAACTGGCCTGATGGTGAAAACTTTTGTCTCATGGATGAAGAAGAGCAGGAACAAGCGACAAGGGCTGAAGAAGCTCCACCATACAACCAATTGCTAGCAGAAGAAACACGCTATGCTCTCTTCACTGATGGTTCCTGTTTCATCAGAGGGATGAACCAGAAGTGTAAAGCAGCCATATGGAGCCCCACACGACAAGGTAGCACAGGCTACTGAAAGAGAAAGTGGGTCAAGCCAACTTGCTGTACTCAAAGCTGTTCAGTTGGCTTTGGATGTTGCTGAAAGAGAGAAGTGGCCAAAGCTCTGACTCTAGATTGATTAATGGATGGTAGCCAATGCTCTCTGGGGTTGGCTGGAAAGGTGTAAAAAGGCCAACTGGCAGCGTAGGGGAAAAGCAATTTGGGCTGCTGAGGAGTGGAAAGACATTGCCATTCGGGTAGAGAAGCCATCTGTGAAGGTCTGCTATGTAGATGTCCATGCTCCCAAGAGTCAGGCTAATGAGGAACACCACAACAACGAGAAGGTGGATCAGGCTGCAGAGATAGAGATGTCAAAGATAGACTTAAACTGGCAGCACAAGGGAGAGTTGTGACTAGCTCGATGGTCCCATGATGCCTCAGGCCATCAGGGCAGAGATGCCACCTGTAAGTAGGCACAAGACTGAGGGGTGGACTTAACCATGGACAGYATCTTGCAAGTTATCCATGACTGTGAGACGTRTGCTGCCATCAAACAGGCCAAGCGGGTGAAGCCCCTGTGGTACGGTGGGCGGTGGTCCAAATATAACTATGAGGAGGCCTGGCAGATTGACTATATCACCCAAACCCGCCAAGGCAAGTGCTATGTRCTGAGCATGGTGGAAGCCACCACWGGATGGTTGGAGACCTACCCTGTGCCTCTTGCTACTGCCCAGAACACCATCCTGGGCCTTGAAAAGCAAGTCCTGTGGAGACATGGYGCCCCTGAGAGAATTGAYTCMGACAATGGGACCCATTTCAAGAACAGCCTTATAAACACCTGGGCCAGACAACATGGCATTGAATGGATATATCATATCCCWTATCATGCACCAGCTGCCAGGAAAGCTGAACCGTGCAACTATGGTTACTAAATACTGCTAAATGCTACCAAAGGGACTTGATGGGGGGACCTTCAAAAATTGGGAAATGAACTTCGCAAAGGCCACCTGGATGGTCAACACCCGAGGCTCCATCAATTGAGCAAGTCCTGCCCAGTCTGAACTCATGCACACAGTGGATGGAGATCAAGTCCCTGTGGTACACATGAAAGGTATTTTGGGAAAGACTGTTTGAATTAGCCCCACCTCAGGCAAAGGTGAACCCATCAGGGACTGATTTTGCTCAGGGAYCTGGTTACACTTGGTGGGTAATGCAGAAAGATGGAGAAACCAGTTGTGTACCACAGGGAAACTTAAGCGAGAATTGTGTATAAGGTTTCATTGCATATATCTATATCTATATCTATATGTAAAAATTAGAGTTTATCTGATTTGGGTATGATGCAGATGGTAATAGAATAAGGGGTGGATAATGTCTTGGCTTGCAAGATGTAAAAAAAGYACRTATTCTATTTACCAGCTGTTGAAACTGGTTCTTTCCAAACCAAGACATAGGGTGATATTTGGAAATCTGAAATGGAAAATGTAATAATCACTGTATGATCTAAGTTTTTTCCTTATTCACCTCTGTTGATATRTATTTATATGTGCTTCAGTGATCTTCTTTTAAAATAATAGCTCTTGCATAACTTTCTTTTGGGCAGGTATACCTTCCTAATTTTTCCAACATTTATTCAGAAGTAGACAAGTAGTTGTGGTTGTTCTAGTGTTTTTCTGCTGTGAGATAGGATTAGGAGATGCAAAACAGGATTAAACTTAAAATATACAAAGACAGTTTTGTTCATACACGCTAAAGAGAAAAAAAACAAAGAATCCAAATGAAACTTTCAAAATACTTCCCCCTCTCCCACCAGYTTCTTTCTTTCTCACARACATTGTATAAAGGCAAAAAATTCAGAACCCAAGGTCTGTGCTTCTTATAAAATAATCTTTCATCAGTCTATTTAGAGAGAGAAGTCTCTTCTGGTTATAGTAACTCTCCACAAGAAAGAAACAGTCTCCTTGTGGCTCCTAGCTCTCACAGAAACAGCTGCCCAGGAACCTGTTTCTGTGGTTCTACATTATCACACAGCTTTTCCCATCAGCTGCACTTGGGCCACGGACTCTGTGCATTCTGGGGTGTCATTTTAAAATGAACAGTTAAGGTGCAAAGGATGTTCTTCATCCCATTCAAGGGCAGAAATACCTCTCACTTCTTAATTGGCTCAGAGGCTTTTTTCTTTAGCACATCTCAACCACTGTTCAAAGACCTCAGGGGATCACAGGGTCCCTGATACATCARTATTTACTTAGTGCATTACAAATACCTTTGCTCAAAACCACCATTCTGAACAATCATTTCCCCATTTCATACTTTCCATGGTTTAAAGATATATTTTAGCATATTATAGTCTGTTACCACAATTCACAAAAGATTTTCAGCTTAAGGCGTCTTCTCATATCTTCATCTCTTAAGATACAATGTTTCTTTCACAGACCTCAGTATCTTCATGTGGCCTAAAAAAAAATGTACCCACTATGACTTTCTTTTCACTCTAGAAAGGACTAATGTCTGGCAAACTTCACCTTGGCAAAGAAGGAGTTAAATCTAGCTTGAGTTCACAGATGGTCAAGTGATCTTGGCCAAGTGGTGGTGGCAGCTTGAAGATTAAAAGGCCACATGGAAGGAGYGGGGGGGAGCAGTAACGGCAGCCAGGACCTTGGTAGCTGAGCTATGATGTTTTCTCCCCCCTTCACCCCTTGGTCTCATTCAGGGTGGCTCAGTTTCTYRATTTGGGCTCGGGRCTGCTCCAGATGGAGGGGGAGTGCTCAAGTGATCAGCTGGATGTTAAAAGCTGCTGTTTCCCCTTCCCTGTCGGCAGCCGCTGGAACTCAGTCCAAACCAGGATGGGGCATATCTTTCTCCCCACTACCTTCTTGGAGTCACTGAGCCTGGCAGATGTCCCGGGAAAAGCTTGACCTAAGCAGGGCCTAGCAGGCCCCAGCTCCCCGACAGTGGGGAGGGAGCTGGGCTGCTTTCTTACCTCATTGGAGGCAGAGAGAGGAAAGAGGCAGTTCCRAGTGTATGCAGGTTGATATAGGTAACTCACAAAGCTGAACTTTGCTTTCTCATTGGCTGAACAAGGTGTCAATTTCAGGTCCTTGCAGGTAACTGTCCCCTCTTTAACTTAAAGCTGTCCTAACCCATGACAGTAGTCAAGAAAATGCTTTAGATAATTCTTTTGAAAACTCTGCGGTACAAGTTCTCTCTATCTGCTAAAACAAAAAGTCATTTTAGGGAATAATATTTATTATCATTCTTGTTGTCACTGGTGGAAATCTATG
>CADDXX010000236.1:1245077-1267303 GCA_902810485.1 Alauda arvensis
CCCCACCATTTCAAGCAGTCAGCCATGAGTGCTTCTTGGCAACTCAATGGCAAAAATTCCACAGTAACAAGGAAAGAAAAATCCAGCCCCCAACATCCTGACTGCTTGATTCAGTCCTCTCTTCCTCAGGCTTCTACTTGGAGTCCTCTCCTTCAGGTTCCTTCTGCAGGTTTGTCATGGTTTGAGAGAAATGAGTTTTTTTTTAAGGGGAAGTAGTCACAGAAGACACGCCTCTAAGAATACATATTGGAAGGAATTTCCAGATCTGTCTCTTTCTAGATTTCCGGCTGCTCAAGTAAGAGGGTCTCCGCTCTCTCCCCTCAGCCCCCAGGGCTGGGGGGGGGGAGGGGCAAGATAAGAGGGAAGGGTGGAAGTGCTTTCCCCCCCCATCCTGTTCTACTCTCCTTAGTTTCTGGCCGCAGAGAAGTTATCAGCACTTCAGAAGCAGCTGGCAGTAGAGAGCCAGAGTCAAGCAGACGGAGAGAGTGCCAGCTCTCTGTGGGGGAGTTGCCGATATACTGAGAGATGAACAGCCTAGCTGGGAACTGAGCATTTTTTAACTCTTAAGCAGAAAGAGACCTTTCCTAAACATTTATTTCTCATAGATAGTAGTTTAAGAGAGAGAGAAACAACCTAGACTGAATATTATAAGAAGATGAGAAAAATCCCTGATAAGCAGAAGTGAAGAGGAGTAGCTGTAGACTAGACTTTTCTTGCATAATATCAACCACAGACTAACCTAGATTTCTCCTAGACTGTGTTGTTTTAAGTAGATGCTTAACTTGAGCCAAAAAAGACTGCAGCAGTGACTGCAGATGAGAGAAGAGAGACATGAACAGAGAAGAGAAGGAGGGGGTGTAGTAGAGCCCTCTGTCTTCATAGCTTTAAAGATCTCTGTTCTTAGAACCCTTAGCCCCAGGGGAAAATGGGAGTAACCGAAGTAGTTACGTTTTTAGTACTTAGCTGAGTATCCTTAAAGAACCCTGTATACAGTTTTAGTCCATAAACAGTAGTGAGAGCACCAGACATAGAGACAAGAAGATGTTGCCATGGGTGACATGGAAGCACAGGAGAGTATAAACCTGTGTATTCCTGACGGGAAGTCTATAGTACAAGAGGGACTCCTCTCTCCCTTGCGGAATTGAAGATTAGTTTTTTTTTTAAAAAATGAACAAGTGAATATAAAGCAAGTAAGAGAGAAAGAAATGAGCAAGTAAATAAGTTTGAGTATAGGAAAGTTAGAAACCGGGGAAGAAGAAAAAAATGTTCTAGAAAGTTGTCATTTCTGTTAATCTGTAGTTTAATAAATGTTGTCTTGTCTTCAAAATTTGAACCTGCTCTGCTCTGTTCTTAATCATATCCTACAGCAATTACTAAGAAATATATATTCATAAGTGCACTAACCTAGTGCCAGGGCAAACCTATAACAAGGTTACACAGCACAATATGAACCTACTGCTCTGGACTGAGTTCTGCACAGCACAGGGCACACAAAAAGCAKATGTGTTGTTCTATTTATTATAATTTCACTTATCACTGTATGTGTTACCCAGGGCAGGTATGACTTTACAACAGCCCTGTGTCTTTCTTTTCAAGTGGTAGCTATAACCTACTTTCTCTCATTACTTTGTACTTTTGAAGGTAAATAACTTGAGCTGGAAAATGTGCTCCCTGAGAGCACATTGCTTGGCTCAGTCTCATTGGCTAGCCAGGCTTGATAAAGACTATATTTTAATAGGCTACCATCTGCAACCTTCTCATTATAGCCTCTTCTCCAGGATGTCTGATGTGTGACAACTTTGTGAAATGCATATACGACTAATCTTCCATGCAACATTATTTCAGTGTGTCACACACTGGAATTCAAATTATGCTATTCCTCTCTCAAAAAAAAAAATTATCATGACTTCAAGGAGGAAAGTAATTCGGAGAGGATGTATTATAGTGTATTCAAACCTAAGTTAAACCCAAAGTAATTTTGCATCATCGGGAACACCTAGAGGAAGGGGGATAAAGGAATAGGAATTTCTATGCATTTGGAACTTCCCTGACAAATCCTGATCRCCCTTACAAGGGACTAAGAGGAAAATGTTTCAATTCTCTTCTTTCTCCTRCAGCTACTGAGAACAAGGATGTACRTCAATGTGTAGAATCACAGAATGGTTTGGACTGGAAGGACCTTAAAGCCCATCTCCTTCGAAGCCCCTGCCATGGGCAGGGACACCTTCCACTGTCCCAGGTTGCTCAGAGCTCCTTCCAACCTGGCCTTGAGCACTCCCAACAATGAGGCAGCCTCAGCTTCTCTGGGCACCCTGTGCCAGGCCCTCACCACCCTCACAGAGAACAATTCCTCCCTAAAATCTAAGCTGAGCCATCTGTCATATTAAAGCCATCACCCTTTGTCCTGTCYCTAGGCTTCCCGTTAGATAACCCTGTCACTGGAATTGACCTAGAACCTTCAAATCCATTTCACAACATTTCATTCCTTGAAATTACACTTGGGTTTCTGGTAGGCTTCTCCTTTCCAGCCTATAGAATACAGATTCCCCAAGAGTTTTAAAAAGTATTTCTTCAATAGTTCTAGTTCCTTCATTCATAGATACAAACTAATTTTGCAGTTTTGCAAGCATGAAGATTTCATTGCAGAAACATCAACTGGTCAATAATCAAGCACAGAGAATCTGTTGGAGATAGGTGCTGTGGATGAACAACATGTTGAAAACAGTTTTTCAGAAAGTGTAAAGGTCAATATAGCTCTTTGTATTGACATACAATTTCCTCATTCCATTTAACTATGCAGATCTCAAAGTGCAATAGGGAGATAAAAACAGGATTTATGTTGTGAGACTTGTAGTTAAAGCCAAGTACCATACTAAGCCAAAACTGAAGCAAATTTAAAGATCTGGTACAAAGAAAACAAGCAATATATTAAAAAGGTAAAAACTTCAGCAGTCCAGAACAGTACTTAACCAAACAAATAAGCCACCCTCGGAAAACACATTTTTTAACATTGTCTGGATGTTTCTATGCACAATGTACTAACAGAAAGTTGAGCAGGACTCTTTCCCTTAGAAGCTCCTCCCCACCRCATGCAGTAAAGTCCATTTACAGCAGCACAGGCATGAGCTCAGTTTCTCCTGAGAGGACAACAGGTCACAGGTTAGGAAAAYCTCTGTCTTTAAGGATAAATGAATAATAGGGTTTTGATTATCCTCACAAGCTGCAATGGAAATTAACACTTAGAAACATGYGCAATTAATTTTCATTTCACCCTCTCTAATTATCATCAGTTCTTAAAAATCATTTTTTACAAGGAAGTTCAGAAGACTTTTCCACTCAAAGTAACTAAGGAAGAAAAAGTAATGGGTWCACAGAATTTTACCATGCCCAAATTATCTTTACCTTCTAAATTAAAAAAGTTCCTTGAGAAGTTTTTTAGGCAAAAGCCACAGTTGTGACTGGTCAGACACCAGAACTTTCTGATACTGCTCAAATATAGACAATGCTGCTACCAAAGATTAGAGTCAGGTGCACTGAAAAGAAAAGGAAAACCACATATACCTAATTATTTTCTATTTTCTTATATTTCATAACTATTTTGTCTTTCTTTCAACAGCTATTAAACTATTAGGACACCTAGGCMCTGATGAGTGCAGCTCCAAATAATCCTGTATCCTGGAACTTGKCCTCTATGAGCAAAGGATCCTAATAACCCAAATCTTCCTTTTGGTTCTATTCATATTCAAACCTTTACCTTCCCACCTTACAGATTTTCTTAAAACCTCAGTATAGGTTAAATTTCAACTCTTTAAATAGATCAATTTCCTACCTGGAAAGGTAATGTTTCATGCACCTGTCAAGAATGAGTCTTTTCAGACAAGGAACAGGGCCCTGTTACCACTTTATCTGCTCTTAATTTCCTTGTATGACAAAAGTTATAATCTGATAAAAATCTTTAATTTTATCTGATAAAGAAGTCAAAGTTTCAGGTGAAGGAATTTTTAGATTATGAAAGTGCATTGCTATGTAAACATAAAGATGAGGAGCCGTGGCTGCACAACCACATAAAAGGGATTTTTATGTGATGTTAAACATCGGTCTGATTAGACATGGTAACAGTAAGATATTTTGTGTAAGGGAGATCTTACTTTTAGTTCAAGAGTGTCATAATGCTGAGTTAAGTGTTCCCATTCAAAATCAGTCAGAAGTATTTGAAAATGGATACAACTAATAAAATTGCATTAGTCTTCCTATTGTTTAGTTTTTTWAAAAAATGATGCTTTGTCAGAGATGCAGATATGGAAAGACTTTCTGTCCAGAAATTCTGACTTAAGGTTCTGTCTTGACATCAGATAAAGTTCTAGAAAGAGGAAGCAATTTAGACACCTGTTTTAGCACCAAGAAGGATATTCACAAACTCTAAACCACAAAATACTCATAGAAGCCAGTGATTACTATAGCTGTGTTATCTTGGTGCATTACATTTTAACTTTCATGTTTTTTAGATTCTGTGCTGCCTAGGGGTGTAGTTCTAAGCCTCATATGAAGTGCTTGTAAGCTCTCTTCACAGAGTAGGTAGACAAAACAAATCCTTTTCCTGCTGAAGAGTGAGGACAATGAGTACAAGTTTTCAGGCCCAAAAGCATAAAAAACGGTGGGCTGAAGAAAGAAAACAAGAAGGATGAGGCTTCACAATCTGAAGCTGCAATTYGACAGTTAAACCCCAATATGCAAATAGACCAAAACTTATATAAGATCCCATGACTGGTCATCCATTTTGTGACCATTTCAAGTCYGCCTTGGGTGTAGCCCTGGTCAAGCTCTTGTGCTGCYCAAGGTGTACCCTTAAAGACCTTTCAAAAAATATGTACTTWATTCTCTAGCTCTGTCCAGTCTCTGTTCCAGGTCAGCCTTCCCAATCTGCCCAGCATTATAATAGAGTCTGCAAAATGTGTCTTCACTTTCTTAGGCATCAGGTTTCCCTTTATAAGATTTCAGTGGGATCCCTAAACTGCAAAACATCTTCATTTAATTACATATAGTACTGATTTAAAACTTGGTGAGATTTCAGTGCTCAGCTGCAATATCTGTTTTTTATCTAGGAGGATGAAAGCAAACTTTCTCACAACTGATGTACTAACACACCTGTCATCAAATAATTGCCATGAAAAACAGGCATGGCTTTGATGTTTAAATCATGTCATCCTTTACCWATCATGTCCTAGATTAAACTCAAAGCCTGATTACACTTGTGATCATTAAGCTCAAGCTAGCTAAAAAATTGTCACTGTCTCCTGGCTTACATCTCCCCAGGCAGCTGCTTTCTTTAGGCAGAATGACTCTGAAAGGAYGAGGCAAAGCACCCCAGACATCACAGAGCCATCCAATCAGGTATTGTGGAAAAGCACATCACATAACTCTGAGGGCAATAAAATCCATCCTAACACCAAATGGCCCCTCTGCCCCTGTGAATAGCTGCTCTAGATCCTAATTGCATCCACAGTTCTTCATAATTTCCACCATAAATTTGTTCAGGGGCACTGTAGACTCATTTTTTGTTATGCCAGCATTGTTCATCATCTGCAATAGCTCTTCCAACCTCCATGGTGTTCATCCCTAACATTTTTGTAGAAAACAGGAAGATCTTCTCTCTACACTTGTTTTTTAGCTTGGCAAATATTAATTTTAAACACGAAGATACTGATTCTCTCCCTGCCCCTTTCTGTTGTTCTTGGAGAGGCCAAGAGAAAGCAAATACTTTAAATGGCTGCCTGTAACTGGACACTCTTCTGAAACCATTCCTTTTAGCAAACMTGATTCTTCCAAGGAGCAAATAAAACATGTATTTCCTTGCCATATGCCAYAGAACACCTCTCCACACCCAAAACCCCTTCTGCAGCCATTAAGAGCAGGTTGTTTGCCAAGGTGTCTCTGCTCCCTAGATTGAAAATGTCAATTATCACATTTGCATTTCACTATGAGCAGGGTTACGCTTTCAGAAGAGATTATGCAAGCACAAGGAAAGTCATTAGGATGGATATTGCCTCTAGTTGTTCAGATCACTTAATCATACTTCTCTGCTTTCAGCTAGGAATTATTTATCGTAATTTCCTTGACAAACTAAATGTAATACACAGTGTTTCTCATTTTAAGAAGCCAGCTTTCTCTTCCAAGTATTTTTCTTTGTTTAAAATGTTTCTACAGATGAATCAGCTTGTATTGAGGGGTATAATATATAATCTGAAACTGAAGCTACTGCCATTTTGAGTCTTCGGAGAAATATTTTATTCTGAAATACTGATACTTTAAGGATTCTACTCCTACAGGAGTCTTCCAAATTAATTGGCAGGTCATATTTTTATTTCACTAATGTTATCTGTTATCTAAACAGAAATGGTTTTGCATTTTATAATTTTCTTTTTTAAACATTACTAATTGTTTAAATCAGTATATAAAATTAATTAAACCTTGACTCCAATTGGCTCCTTTACATAGTATAGAAATTACACTGATCTTTCTGAAGCATTATGTTGCTGTCTAACTATTACAGGCACATGATAGTATTTGAAATTAATTTTGTTTGTATGTCAAAAACCAGCATTTACTATTTATATATATACCTCTTTGGTTTTCTTTGMCAATTCAGTTTTCTTTCCATTTTTCTTTCCAAACTGTCCCACTATGTAAGATGGTGTTAGTATGCTTGTCTATCATAATATTTTTTTTGTTTTATTTTGGTTTGGTTTGGTTTTGATTTCTCAGATTTTTCAGTGGCAAAAAAGACATGCTAGAGCTGCTACAGGTCTAATAATATTTAGATAGAAAAAATATTTAGATTATTTTTTAAAAGTGTGAAACTTAAGACACACTAGCTCACAAGAAACAAGTCAAAATTTCCTGGATCTGACTCAAAGTCAGCTGGGAATTCCACTGAGAAGTTCCATTGCCTTATAAATAGGCTTTCAGTCTGGTCCATGGAGACCACATTATGTACCAAGACCGTTCATGACAACTTCAGTCAGTGCTACTCATCAAGAAAACAGCTGTTCCTGGCTTGGCTCATTTTTTGCTTCTGCTTTCACTCCTTCATGTGAAAATTGTAAAATTTTCCTGTAGGTTTATCTGTGCAACTGTTCAGTTATATATGTTCTGCATTTAATTTGAAACTTCTTATCATTAAAAAAGTCTTTGCAGCTACTTCAAAGTGAAGAACCATTGGAAATGTTATCAGAAGATTTAAAAATAAGATTAATTACTACAGTTAAGACATCACATATAAACACACCATACCATACCAATAGTAATTCCAGAAGCCATTCAAAGACCTCATTTGCAGAAATTTCAAAGGCCACAAACCCCACTTTAATTTAAAATATCTCCCTTTCCAGAGTGATTTATCTTTCTCCCACTCAGCATTCTGATGTTCTCTTAAAATTTTTCAAAATATGTTTTGCAGTTGTAGATACTGTCTTTTAATTAATTCATCAACAACTGTGTTCTCTTTTCACAGTAACAGACTGCTCTAGCACTCTTCAAYAAACGTCATTTATTCAAATTAAGAGGTGAAGCTCTGGATAGGAAAGGTGAATTTGCGTACCAGGCAACTGCTTAGAAAGTTTTTATTAATTAGAACAAATGTTTGATTCAGAGACTGCATAAAGAATGGCACAGTGCACCAACACTTATTTGTATTATGTTTGGCTTTGTATGCATAACYCAGTTATAGCTTAATTTCAACCTTAGGACTGTTTTAATAATAAAGTATTTTCATGTATAATTTAGGCCTGACCTCAGTTTCACCTCAGACATATGAAGCACRTTTCACAAAAGAAAGGAGATTAGTTTTCAAAATAATCTTGCCCTGCTATATTGATTAAGTGATCTAACTTTTCTAATTGATCCAGCAGCCCATTTCATCCTTTCTATTGCTCAAGACTGATTAAGTGATAATTGCAGTTGATGTAGGTCTTACACCACGAAACAAACAGTTCATGACACCAAAAAATGATGAGACTGTGGACTGGACAATCAACTGATCCATGCAGTGTTAATGTCACACTCCATAATATCACTGATATTATATTCCATTAGAAAACACCACTTAAGCTGTCATTGTTTTAACCCTTTCTGTAGAAATGCACCCCTAGGGTAGCAAGGCCTTTCTGTATCAAGAAGGAACTGGGGTTTCATCCCTTGTTCACATATAAGGTAAAGAAGCCAGAAGGTTCAGTGCTTCTGTCATCCTGATTGGCTGAGTGCCAGCCCAAGACACCTGTTGGTCACCTGAAGGGCATTTCAAGACCTGCTGCCCCTCCAACTGGAAGAATTGCCAAAGACACTTCCTCGACTATTAAGTACTTAAAAGACTGCACAGAGCTTTTTTGGGGTGTCTTAGCAGTGCAAGAGTCTCCCTTGCATTGTGCTTGGCTTGTTTCTATTTGCTTTATACTGTTTGTTATTTTTTCTTTTTATTAAAACCTTTTCTTTTTCAAAACACACCTGGAGAAGTAGTCCCACTCTTGTTAAGACACTGAGAAGCTGCTGGTTCACCCTCAGACTTGGTACATCTTCACGAAGCTTATTGCACTCTGGCCACGTGCAAGACTGTATCACCTTTCCTGGAAATTGTTGTAGATAAGAGTATTTACAAAGTCAGTCATGCTGCATTACTTTCCTCTTTCCAAATACTCTTGAAAACCAGCAGTTCATAAGGCCACTGAATGCCCAGGCAGGTGCCTTTGAATGTTCTTTGAGCACATGGTGAAACATCAGACATCTTTACACTGCTTTTTGTGAACCTTGGATAATGTTGTGGGGTGAGTTTTTTAATATTGACTGTCAATGTAAGTGGGTAAAATAAGAAAACAAATTCCAGTTACTTCCCTTTTGTTTTCATTAGCAAAAAGTGCTCCATCAAAATCAGCATATGAATGGTGTCAGGAACAGGATTGTGCCTTGTCTCCCGACTAGTGAAATGGTACCAACAAAGTCCTAAAAAACGCACCTATAAAACTGTCTCCTCTAGCTTGTTTTAATATTCCTCTAAGAAATAAAAGTTCTGCACATGAAAATTCTTTCTCCTCACTCTGAGATTTTTCTGAGCTGGTGCAGCATGCCAGTGCTGTGTGAGCCTTCTATAAAATGGGAGTTACAAAAAGTGAGTTCTTAAATCACTTGTCAGCACCTCTCCTCTTCTTAYTTTCCTGCAATTTGACCATAACCACAGATCCAGCCACCTTTTCTGAGTCTATGCTTGCAATCACGTGACTAATTTTAATAGGTAATTCAAGAAAAGGAGGCAAAAGGGGGACTGAATGYTAAATAACTGCGTAAGACAAAATGGAATTTTCAAACAGAATAATTAACCATCATGATATTTCATTTACCTGTTTAATACAATTGCCTCATGTGAATAGTCTTTGTGCATGATGATTTGTGCTGTCAGTGTCTCAAAGCTTCCATTCCCTCTTAAACATTAAAATCAATGKAATGGGATTGAACCAGCTAAGAATTGGACACAAAAGCTTTTCAAGTAGCTATTTTTCTCCAAAAAACTCCCCCACCATATCAGGATCTCATTGATTCTCAAAATGTTGGTAAGACTGCTTGGCTGCAGATGAGGCACTATTATTGTGTCATTTAAAGTATGGACTGTGTGTCCAAATCCACTGATGTCAGTCAATAACAACAGCTGCTCTCAAAGCAGGCTTTTACCCACAGAAACCAGCTTTTGGAAGGTAAATGTACATTTCTGCTGAATATTGAGAGCAACTAGAACTGCTTACAGGATAGTGAAAATCTCAAGAGAGACTGTTACAGAACAGACAAGAAAACCAAAAGCAATAACTGAGCTAGAGGAACTGAAATTACTCATTTTGCATCCTGGGCCTATTCATTCAGTAATGAGTCTAGTTGCTTTATTTCTTTTTAAATAGATTTTTTCCTCTTTATTTAACACTATTTAACTTATCTCTGGATCCATAGCTCCCAAACAGACTGCAAAACACTTCCAGAAATACCCATGGCCCATGTTAAACCAGTTCAGCTGCAATAATCCTTGCTTTAGAAAAATTCTATCTCTGTAAACAATGATTCCAAGTGTCTTGCACATTTCAAGCAAACAACAAACTGTACATGCTGCTGTGGATGTCTGGCTAGTGCTAGGACAGGGATAGAGACTTCTGCTTGCCAGGCTGCAGTTTACAATCTTCTTTTCAAATAATCTCAAGAGTACCTCACTTTCTTTGAGGTCAGCACACTCACAATTGACCCAGAAGTAAAGTTTGGATTAAAAAAACAAACAAGAATTAGATATCCTTCTATGCTGAAGGAACAAATTTTAATGAGTTTCCCACATTTCCCAAGCCATTTGATTAGGCTTGACCCTTGCTGGACATAAGCCTTTGCTAAAGAGCAAACAGCCCCAACTTGAACAATTCTGTAGTTCCCATTGTTGCCTATTCTCTCACATCAATAAGGGTTTAGATCATGTTATCACCCTCAAGTCACTGCACTAAAAYCCATCCATTTTCTGATGCAATTTCACAGTAATTTCACTGCTTCAAAAGCCTGCTGCTTCTCCATTGAAAGCCTGCCCTATTCATTTTGTTTTAAATGCAAAGATGGATGAAAGTAAGATTTTTTTAGTCAATTCAAGAAGGTAATTGCAATCTGAATATATTTTTATATGCCTTATATATATAYTTATCATAACATATATATAATATATTTTTACATATATTATATTTATTAATATATACWCAATTCCTGTTAGGACAGGGATAGCCTTTAACAAAGGGAAGTTCACATCTCCTATGACATTTATTCCAAATGGAGAACACATTCCTCTCTGCTATGCATTTTTGTCCATACCACTACCTTTTCCTGTGACCTTTGTCTGACTTAACCTTAGATACTTTTGTTTCTTCCTCACTGCTTTCCCCTCTTGCAAGTCTTCCATAACCTTCAGATAGAAAACCACTAAGAGTTAAATATCAATTACTGCTGGAATGCAAAAGCTTTGGTTCTAAGTTTGGAATTTAAGAGATGGGAGAACTTGCAGGATAAGATATTTTTCCTTACTGCAGTCTTTGCCTGAACATACATAACAAATGTGTTTGATAAACSAAGGATGAAATTGCTACAGGCAAGGGGCATTAACAAATAGGAAAATCTGGTGCCTTAGGGAAGTAACCAAGATGAAGTTGCCTATCTGAAACTGCTGTTCTGTCACTGTCTAAATATACACTTTCTTCAAGTGCTGCAGGGTGTAAACTGAAAGTAACTTGCTGAGAGACTGCTGACTGAATACTCTGAAGGAGACTTCATTTGTGATGGCAGAGCAGTATGTCGGCACACACCAGTGATATATTCAGGGAACACTTTTGGGGGTTTAGGAAAGATATTTATCAAGCCTGTGTCGTGGTGCTGTGTGGAGTGTCTTGTCAAACTCACTGGTAGCTGATATAATTGGAACTATTTTATAAGGCCCAGGATACTGAACTATGAATTGTCTATTTCTGTACAACCCACATGGCCTTCTCCTGCCTCATTCATGGARGTATACACTGACTTGTTCATGTGCTCATTTTCTTAAAAAGGACATTTTGAGACTGATAWAAGATTGCTATGCAAAGTACCAAGGCAAAAGTACACTTTCAGATCAATATGCAAGACTTKTCCACCTGGTAAAACATGGGCTTAATGTGCAAGAAGTTTAAGAAAGAAGATGATGGAGCAAAGTTCTAAGCATTCTGACTAAAATTTTGGCGAGAAGTTAATTGTGCTTACAGCTATGTGTGGTGATCACCTTTAGCTCTAAAAACACCTAAATATACTTTACTACTACTGCTGGTGATATTAGCAAGGAATGTGGCTGCTGTCTGTGATGCRGCATCAAAGCTGCCAGGAGATACACAGCTACTCATTTATCACAGATTCCTAGGAGACAAGAGTGACCTGCTGCTCGGTTCAACAGCATTAGTGGAAATTTGCAACTTCAGACAGATTGCAGTGTTAGTGTTACAGAACACTTTATAATGGCAGAAAAATTCACACTGCTGAGGTGAGAGCCCAGTTTCCARGACTTGGTGTGAATTAACAGTTAAAAAGCTAAGAGATGCATTTCCTGAGAAAGGCGAGAACCACCGCATTAAAAATTTCAGACAAGGTTAGGCGCAGCTGAGGAGACAGGCAATAGTAAACACCATTCAAATGTRAAAGGAGAAGTATATCAAAGAGGGATGTGAAAGTTCAATTTCACATTGTTTTGTAAGTAATAAACGGTTCATTGGGAACTGAAGTCACTTTCAGCACTTGAGCTTATGATCATTTCTGATTTTAGCTGTATAACCTCATCGTTTGCAGCATTTTGATTCTTTTGGAACTTACACAAAATGTCCTCATTAGGCCTTAGCAATGCAGTTTTCCGTTTCCTAATGTGGTTGCTACTCAGTGAGAAAAAGCTCTTCCAACAAAACAGACCTTCAGAGATAAAAGATAGTTTCTCAAATGTCATGGTTATCATATTTGAAAAGTTGTATTGCAGATAATGAAATCTAGTTCAAAACAGAAGTTTATGAATTCTTTCTAGCAAGGCATGTTAACCATTAATTGGAATTTCAGGCCACTGAACTCTACTCTCACCTATTCTGCAGAAAACCTGAACAAATGGCACTGATTTTACTGAGGAAAAATTCAGATTTTCCCTCAGTGAAATCAGCGCCATTGAGAATTGTGGCAGAGTCCCCTGCAAAGACTCTTGCTCAAGTACCCTATGCTTTTCAGCTGCCATTATAACCCAGGGATAAGAGGCTGAATGTAAGTTCAGATTAAGTCTTTGAACATAATCATTATGACAAAGTTGCAGTACACATTGTATTACTTCTTTTTTAAAGCAGATACAACTCTTATGGCAGAGAAATCCAAAGAGCCAAAGTAACAAAACAGACAAAAACTTCAATATTGCGCTATACTTGTTCCCAGAAATATTATTTCTGGCACCTCTGGAGTACTTCMTGTTATAAATAAACAGGGCAGGAGAGTATTTTTACTCCTTTATAAACCTTTATTGGAAGTTGAAAGGGGTGGTTTGAGGAGTTTAAGGGATTTGCCTATGCCACTGCTCCGCCAGGGAGGAGGTGTGCTTCAGCCCTGCTGTGCACCACAGGTGGGGGAATCTGACCTCACAGGAGCCACAGGAACTCATTTTAAGCTCAGTCAGTCTAGGGGGCTCATCTTTGTCAAGTACCTTTGAGGTCATGGCGAGGGGGCAAGAGAGGGCAAGGGGTGTCCAAGAATGCCCCAGCATCCAGCTGGTTTGGTAGTGTTTTTCACGTTCCTCAGTTTTGTTCTGGCTCATTAGAATTGAAGSTTTTTCGGTCTAGATGCCATTTCCGGGTGTAGCAAGTTCTTATGGGAGCTCCGGCGATTACCATACGGGGCGGTGGTTCCGTCTTAACTGGCAGACAGGAGGCGGAGATAGGCGGCAGCTTCACTTAGGCGGGAATGACGGGGAGGCCGGCGGAGCAGTCGGAGCATGTGGTGCACGCCAAAGCCTGGCAGGAGTGGGCCACACCCCGGGACCTGCGGTGGTGCCGGGACCCCACGGCCGACAGTGGAGGGAGCGGGGCAGCTGAGGCGGCCGCAGATGGCCGGGGCCTGGAGCAGAGCGGCAGTGCTGGGGCCAGGAGTAGACCGGCGGTGGTCCCACTCTGATGGGCAGACGGGGCAGGCGGGAAGAGGAGCCAGGCAGAGGCAGCGGAGATGGCGGGGCTGGGGAGGGCCCCACGGGGCAGCTGCAGCTCCATCGGCAGCAGGGAGAAGGGCACCCCCGGCTGAGACGGCGGTGGCGGCAGCACCCTCCTCAGCAGCAGGGAAGGGATTTCTTGGTGTTTTAGGGAAAGGACAAGTATTTCCCAACTGTAGAGGATCTTAAAACTGGGGTACAGACCTTAAAACTGGGGTACAGACCTTACAGAAGTTAGAACAATTAACTTTTAACACATGTAACCAAGAGTCCTAATAGCTCAGAACTTTAACCTTGGAATCTCTGAGCTTCATTTACCTCACTTCATATTGTAACATGTTGCAAGTGCTAATCCCAAAGCTTTTCTAATTTTAGATGCTTCAAAAAATCAGTTAATAGAATAATATTGCTTCCACATTTTTTCACTTTTTCAGAAGCCAAGCCAGATTATTTTGCTTAGCCTTTAACTCACCTCAACATGATGCCAAAGCTCAGCACGTGATCTCACTGRAGTGGTCAATAACAGACCTTAGCAGAGCCAGCCCATTTCTAACACTATTATTGGGACTATTCTAATTCCTACTGCAAAAATGATTAATCACTGAAGCATCAAATATACAGCATTGACATGTTCTAATGGAACTTGGGAAAAGGAAAATTAATTAATGAATTTACTCTGCACCATAAAGTAACTGCTGTTGTCACTGATACAAAAGTGCAAGCAGTGCATAYCCTGAGAGCCAGAGACTAAAAGAGTAAACATATGGAACTAGGTAGAAAACAAACATGTGAAAGAGATGTTGCCCTTTTTTTATTTAATGACTTCTATATCTGATTAAGCAGTTCTCTATTAAAATCATGATCACAAGCCAACAGTTTCAGTAATCATCAAATGGCCTTGTAGAGCTCTGAATTTTAGAGAGTGCTGACTATTCCACCCACTGAAAAATCATCAGACTTCAAGATGCCTCAGACTACCCACAAATTAAGGCAATAAAAATCCTCAGTGTGTTTGTGGAAGAAAATAATTTTCAACATGTATCTGTGAAGAGTTTGATGAAAATGAAAAACAGGAGCTGCTACTCTCTCTGTTTATAGCATACAATTAATTTGCAACCCCAAAGCCCTTACTGGATAAATGCTAACATAGCAAAAAAAAAAGCAATATATTTTGCCTTGTGAGTGGCAGTCAYAATAAAGTAGTTGATTAAATCACTATAGTTCTGTTTCCAATGTCACAAAAACYTGAATCTTACTTGTACATTGGAAAGTACTTACTGAAGAATGTATTTATTCTGGCTAAATAATTTTGAAATTTTTAGAGCTCTGCAAACTCATATTTTCACTGTGTTGTGATTGCAGAAATGAATCTGAGAATGGTGATTACATGTTTCTCTAACTCTGACCTTTTTCCTCTGCTCTGATGCACAGCATATTTGGGAGTAACATCTGTTTGGAATTTTGTTGTCCAGCTTATATGAAACCTGCTAGGGATGTATATCTAGATCATTTAAGTGTTTGGAGATTTTGGATGGAACATTTAAAAATTAAAGAGCCACTTCTAAGACCAGATGTATGTAGGACAGCAGTATCTGATATACTCTACTTCATAAGGAGATGTAGAGATTGACCTCATCCAGCAAAAAATGGAGTCTATTGCACTCACAGCGAGAATTCGTGGCAGCTGCAGCAACTGATTAATCCCCAGATTCTGGTTAAACTAATTTCTGAGTGTGCAAGAGTTCCATATTTCTTAACAGAATGGGATCATAAACCCTTTTCTCCCCAGAAATACTTATTACCTATAGCGATATTAAAGCATTTGTTCACTGTCTTACCCATACAAGCAAGGACATGTGGCTTTCTGAGAAGGCTGTCAGGGATTTACTATTTCACCACTCTTGGAAAATTAATAAAGTCCACACCAATGGCAGTTTAACTCATTGTTGGGAATGAGATTTGTTTCTTTTTTACGTACAGAATTTTTCCCATAAGTTGCTAGGACACTAACAACCAAGTATTTATGGGTACTTAAGGAAAACAAAAGAAGTGGTCAAAGGAGAAAAGTGTAGCACCTGGCTACMCTTCTTTTGTCTCTGGGAATTTCTCTTGGAGGAGGAAGATATCACGAGTTTTGGGAGCAGGTAAAAAGACAGGGCTGGGGGCAGTTGTGCTCACTCTCGCTCTCCGCATCGGAAGGAGGATGGTCAAGCTGCGGGGAGAATTCACTGTCACTACTGGAGTCCAGTCCTAGGGATCTGCTTGTGTGTCCAGGAATCCTAAGCTCACCTTCTGCCCTGCTGGAGCTGGGCTGCCCCTGTCCCCCTGACTCTACTTCTTCAGCACTGCCCTGGGTCTTTTGCTACACTGTAGGCCCACACCCCCTGCCCTACCAGGACAWCCCTCAATTCCAGCCACCACCACAGAGCTTCTAGTACATCTCATCCACGAGCCTGGAATTTCTGCTCATTCCTGTCATTCCAGCTTGGTGCTCCTCACAGTCCTGCAGGGGCACTGGGATCAGACTGCCCCAGGGTTTTATGAAGCGAAGCCTCTCCTACATTCCTTCCTGTCTTGGCCGAGAAGGTCATAATGAGGTTCCTAGTTCTGTTTTGTTGCTAATGTCATAGTTGTTTGTTTGCCTTGTTACACATATTAGTAAAGAGCTGTTATACCTACCCCTCATAGCCTTGCCTGAGAGCCCCTTAATTTCAAAATTATAATAATTCAGAGGGAGGGGTTTACATTCTCTATTCCAAGGCAGGCTTTTGCCTTCCCTAGCAGACACCTGTCTTTCAAACTAAGAAAAATGCTTGAATCACTCCCATATTCTTAGCTCCATTTTCTTTAAGTAATCTTGCTCAGAGAAGCAAACAAAAAAAAAATAAAACAAACAAGCAAGTTTTAGGCTTCTCACAGGAAAAAAGTTCTTTTGATTCTAATCTAACATAATCAGCTTGTTTATTGAGAGTCTTGCAGTTAGTTCATTTCTGTAGTTGGCACTGTTTGAGTGGACCAATTACAGCACCTTTCACCAAAGTGGTTAAAAATTAGCAATAAGCCAAAAAAGCCAATGCTAAATAAGTAACAAGTGTGTAACAAGGCATAAATGATAAACCATTTAAACTGACACAGACAAGATGGTGATACCATAGACTGTGTTCAGCACTGCAACCTTGGCCCATGCCCCTATAAACAATGCAGATTATTTGCATTTAGGGAGCACTCAGGAATGAAATTCTCTGAACACATAACATCAGAGCAGCAGCATCCCACAATCTTACTGTGTGGCCAAAGACTGGCAACAGCATTTACATTTTTAGCCTTGCATAAACAGAGCATAACATTTTCCAGCAATTCTTGGTGGAAAGTCACACAGGAATTGACACATAGCTGAAAACTAAAATTTCTCCTTGAGCTGGTCAAGCAATCTATATTAAGCTAATTTCAAGTTCAGTTCAGGTCATACATACAAATATTGATAAGCAGTTGAAATACTGGTTGGCTTACCTAAAAATTAAAAAAAAAAAATTAAAAATTTAAAATGCAAGAAGCCAGGACTTGCTTCAGAAAAAGTCGAAATAAGAWCTTCCGTTACTTTAAGTACTTCAACAGATGCAGCAGAAGGAAAAAGACAAAGGCCAGTGTGACTTACTTGAAATTACTCCAGGATTCAATCACAAGGAATTCRAAGCTTTATGAAGCTGCATAAGACGTTCAGCTAATCCTTCTATTTATTTGTGTCTTGGTTTGAAAGACAGGTATCTGCTAGGGAAAAGCCGGAGCCCTCCCCTTGCAATGGAGAATGCAAACCCCCTCCCTTCAAATTATAAATTGTAAATTTGAAATTAAGGGGCTTTCAGGCAAAAAGATGTGGGAATGGGAATAACAGGGTTTTTTTTATTTATATATATATATATATCTCTAACAAAACAAGCAAACAAACAAACAGCTGTAGCATTAATAGTAAGACAGAACCAAGAACCTCAAGGGGCCACACAGCCCAGAGCAGTCTGATCCCAGTGGCTCTGAGGCACCAAGCTGTAATGGTGGGAGATCCCGGGGTGGGTGATGAGATAGATGGGCAGTTTCCACCATGGTGGTTGGAGCAGCAGAGACGTTCTGGCTGAGCAAAGGGTGTAAGGTCAGTGTAGGCAAAAGCCAAAAAACGACGGCGGGACAGGGTCAGGCCCACTCCAGCAGGGCAGGAGGCAAGCTCAGAAATCCCTGGGCACACGAGCGGAGTTGGTGGTGACAGTGAAACTCCTCTTGCAGCAAGCAAAAAAAAAAAAAAAAAAGAAACAAATCTAACCCCCAACAATTTGCATCAGTGAAACCCCTGACTTGGTGAAGATGGAAATGCAATAGACTAAAATTCAACTCAACCCCCTCCAGCTCCTTAACCATCAGTAAACAGCAGTTGACAAAATGGAAAAATGCAGGTAATGAATATTAATATGTCCATTAAAGACAAAACTTGGCCTGTTTTCTCTGTTGCATCAACAGATGGTTCATTTGAAAAACAATTTTTTGTCTTTATTAAATATACCTTTTAACTGAACTTCAAGTATTTCAACGAAGCATTACCAGTTTTTAAAGATTTATTTGGAATAGGAAGGCATTCAACACAGTCAGAAAATGTAATGATTTAGGCACCCTGSTAGTCAGAGGAGAACTCTAGTCCAAGCTTCTGTTCTGTCATTCAATATTTTGAAAGAGAAGTGCTAATTTTATGTTTAAAAAAGAAAAGCCTCTACTTTGCCTGTGATTGAACTGAGAACACATCTCTCACCAAGAGCAACAGTTTTTTTCCACCAAACTGTATTTCTATTAAAATGATCAATGGCATATAGCTGGATCAAAATTCATTTGCTGCCAGCCTTCCAAATCAAAATTCTCTGATAAAGACAGCACACAAATATTAGTATTTTATTCTATTTGTCTCCATCTTTTCATTTAACATCACTGTTCATATTTCATATTTTCAGTCTTTTCTTTTTAGAACTAAAAAGTCAGTTTTAGGTATTTCCCATATTAATAAACTGAGATGCTATGTTTTCAATTGCAAAAAAAAAGTGAACATAATTGTTGGGGGTTAGATTTGGTGTGGGAGAATAGGGACAGGYGCACKGAAGATCTCGGTTGTAACGGAAAGTTGCAGGGCTCTTTCCCTTTCTTGTCCAGTGCAGTGTCTTATCTTATCCGCCATATCTGGAAGAACGTGACTTCCACAGGTCTTGCAACATCCCCCCTGAAACCCCTGTCCCTCCACCCTCAAAACCCCAGCAGTTTTCCACTCCGTACAAGTCCAGAGGAGACCACAGACCCCTGATGATGTGGCAAGAACCCCTAAGACTATAAAACCCCGAAGTCCAAGACAATAAACGCCATTTGCCTCCACCGTGTCGGTGTCTGTGTGCTRTGGTCCGTGGGGCCCAAGGCCGAACCACGTACTGACTCTGAACCAGGTCGCTACGCCTTAGACGAAGGCAACAAGTGGTGCCGAAACCCGGGAAGCTGGACTTCGGGATTCGGGAGTTCGCCTGCATCAGGGRCAGCTGGCGGAGCGGCAAAGCCGACTTGTGGACGGGGAGGGGATGCCCTTACCTGTGTGGCCTCAATGGAAGCAATAGCAAAGGTCRTAAGTTTGATGCATGAGCAATGGGGTATTAAATGTAGAGTCAAGGATTTTACCCTTGCCATAGCAAGGCTCCTTGAGCTCGGGGCAATTCAGCGCCCAGCTGATATACTGCATCCTGRTGTGTGGGATGGGTGTACGGCCRCCTTAGCTGAAGAGACAAAGTCTTTAGGCACGGGCAAAAATCTTAAAGCATGGGGGAAGGTAGAGAAGGCTTTACGCCGCGCGATAGAAGAGCAGGAGACCTGGAGCGCGGYACGTACATGTTTATTAGCTAYACCACAGCTGGGAGTGGGGGCAGCGACACAAACYGCACCGGAGAGCGATGTGCGCGAAAGCGGGGATTCGCGGRAACCGGGCRCCCCCCCACCCCTCTCCGGGCCTGAGTCCGGACCCCCCGGAACCCCCGGGGGACCCCCCAATCCCCCCGGAGGGCCCGTCAGCTCCCACCCTCACCGCAGAACCGCCCGGGAAAACCGCGCGTTCTTTGTTGGTCTCCCCACTTCCAATCGGCGAGTCCGCGCGGGACGCGCGGCAGCCCGGGCAGTCGGTCTGGGAGGCGCTGGCGGAGGAGGCGCGGGGCGCGGAGCGGGCGGCCACCGCAGGAGCGTGGGCGGACCCGCCGCCGTACCCCTTCGAAAATGGCGCCGGGGACCGCGGGGATGGGCGGGGCTCACATTCCATCGGCAAGCGCATGCTCAGCCGCCGGGATTCCGCAACCGCGCATGCGCGGGGYGGAGGTGGAGGGCGCATGCCCGGCCGGGAGCTGGTGCCGCTCCCCCTCCYATCCAGGGGAGCGCCCCACCCCCGCGGGAGGCTGGACAAGCCCAGGGGGCGGGAACGGCACCACCTCCGGAGGGAGGGACGGGGCCGCAGCCCCACAAGAAGGCACCGCAGGCCGKAAATGGAATGGCATTCCACTTCCGCCTCGGACTATGACAGCACCGATTCCGGCAGTACAAGTAGCTCGGAGAGGCTCACAGAYGCGGAATGGGATACAGAGACAGAGAGAACAGGGCAAGCATGGTTAATGTCAGGATTAAATAAAGCCCTACGCCACACRAAAAAAGGAGTAAAACAAAAACTTACTGACTGGGGCAAAATTAAAATCGCTTGCGCGGATTGGGCACCAGCGGCCGCAATAAAAGCTTTCCCAGTAAGAGCCACGGGGGCGCAGGGGAATCGGCAGAGGACTTACTCTCCGCTCGATACTAAGACGATTCAAACGATTGTAAAGGCTATTACAGAGAAAGGCATCGACTCTGCCTTAGTATCCACCCTCATAGACGGTCTTTTCGGAAACGATGATTTGCTTCCCTTTGATATTGGACAAATAGGCCGTATGTTTTTCAGTGGGGGGGGTAATATCGTTTTTGAGCAAGAGTGGGCGGATAGGTGTGCGATTAGTCTGGCCGAGGCTTCGGGGCCAGGACAAGATCTGCACGGATCGAGTCTATCTAGGCTCCTAGGGACACATGACAACGCGGTTACGCCGCAGCAGCAGGCGAATCTGCTGCGGGCTGAGGAAGTTCGAGCGACTACCCGAGCAGCCAGAGAAGCGATCCGTGCCACCTTGCGAGTGGTAGCTAGACCAGCTCCGTGGTCGACCATAAAACAGGGAGAGACTGAAAATTTCATGCAGTTTGTAGATCGCCTGCAAGCAGCGGTAGATTCGTCTTCCCTGCCGGCAGAGGCGAGAAGCCCTGTAGTGAATGACTGCATACGCCAGCAGTGTAACTCGGCCACCAAAGACATCCTGCGATCCCTACCAGGGGGAGCTAACTTGGCAGACACAATCAAACATGTAGTAAAGGAAGAACAGCAGACACCTATTCAGGCAGCCGTCCGCACCCTGACCAGTGCCATGGCGTGCTTTAAGTGTGGCCAAGCCGGTCACATCRCGTCGGGCTGTCCCCAGCCRACGCAGCTGAGCCCAACAGCAGCCCAGAATCAAACACGCACAAAGGGACTGTGTTGGGGGTGYGGGAAGAAAGGGCATTTCGTTCGCGAATGCAGATCCTGGCCTCAGGGAAACGGAATGGGGAGGGGGCGTGMGGGCCRCAMCCAGCCTCCTCCCACTGGAGCACGTCGGCCCATCTATGCCAACCCACAATGGAGCGGGGAACTGCTACCCCCTATGCTCCCACAGCAAATGGYCAGCTACACGACCCCGCCAGAGGCACAGATGCAGAGCTATGCACCTCTGCCAGTGGCACCCTTGCCTGCGTCGCAGCCACATACCGCACCAGTGCCACAGACCCAGCAGGGAGYGCCCCAGGGCGGAACCCCTGGGTCGCTTTGGCCATGGAAATAGGGAGGGAACCCTTGAAGGTGTGGGGAACGTGCTGTCTCTATGACAGCCAGGACCCCCATGTCATAGGCCTCCAGTTCTGGGTAGATACAGGATCAGACTGTACGATAATCCCTCAAGAGTGTTGGCCTCCGAGCTGGCGACTTAGAGAAGTCGCCCCCGTGAGCGGAGTGGGGGGGCAATCACGAGCGTGGAAAAGCACCCAGCTAGTAGCTGTGACGCTCCACACGGAAGAGGGACCAGAACAGACAGTAGCAATATATCCCTACATTTTACAAAATTCTCCTCCCTTGATAGGGAGGGACATCCTAGCCCTGTTGGGATTCAGGGTCACAAATTCATGCCTCAGAGCCACAGCGGTGCACCCACCGCTGCCAATCAAACTGACTTGGAAATCATCAGAGCCAGTTTGGGTTGAGCAGTGGCCCTTGTCAAAACCCCGACTGACAGCCCTGATGGAGTTGGTTGAGCGTGAGCTGCAAAAGGGTCACATAGAACCCTCCGTCAGCCCGTGGAACACACCTGTGTTC
>CADDXX010000237.1:0-36826 GCA_902810485.1 Alauda arvensis
TTGTAGGAGAGTCATTCTTTCTTTGGACTCAGAACTGGATGGTTCATGAACTAAATATTTCATCCAGGTGAACTGATATCCTTCCAAACAGATATGGAAATAAAAGAATTCCAGGCCCAAACAGAAATTGAGAACTATGAAATAAACCTTTCTTTAGAAGGTTTAAAGAACACATTCTATTCAGGTAATTTATGAGAAAGTAGGAAGGAGGAATTTGGTCCTTTCTGTGTCCCTGTGGATTGCTGAGAACCAGCATCATATACAACAGCATGTTAGGTAAAACTTATCCCTACCAGAAAAAAAAAAAAAAGATGAATCAAGAGGCATCTCAGGGTCTCTCTCAAACTTGTATTCTCTTATATTGTGACATGATGTGTTTTAAGTTAGAAAAAAAATGGCAGTTTCTTAGTTGTGAGATAAATCAGATATTTGAGCAGCTACCAGTAAAGGTGCTGAACTCTCCCTCACTTGAAGTTTACAAGGAGATTAGTTATCCTTTTTAAACACAAGCTTAGTCCAGATTTTGGGGAAGATTGCAGTGGCCTGTGTCACCCTGCAGGATTCATCTGTTAATCCACAGAATGGGAGTGTTTCTGTTAACAAATCTTTGCACCTCCAGGCATCTTCTCTGATTCTTTAAGCAGTACTTAGGCTTAATCTCACTGTCTTCTATTATTTTTATATTTGTATCTCTCTATCTAAATAAATATAATATATATACACATATATGTGCACACACACACACACATATAAAATTATACTCCTGGGGTGAAATCTTTTTTGGGGTCTGAGTTACTTTAAAAAGCCTGAGGGATGGGATAAAGCTTCCAGCAGTATCTTCAGGCCAGGCTAGAATGTAGCACTAAGAAAAACACATGGAAGTTTTGGAAAATGTCAAAAACAGTGATGTAGAGAATACAATAATTAAAGTTAATTCTCTCTGAAGTCACTGTCTTTCAAGATTTACTCACAGGAGCTCCTGAAACTGAAAATTACTGGGGGTACCAACAATGATTTAGGGGGTCAGAAGGTTAGGAGGGACAATTTTCTATTCAATTAAGCTCCACTTGGCCCTTCTGGCTCAGGAAGAAAAGCTAGGACTGTTATCATTATTAGTAGTGCTTTGCCTTTTTTGACTTAGTATTAACATTTTTTTCCCTTACCAAACAGGGCTTCTCAGTTAATGTAGTTCTTTTTTAAAAAAAAAAGAATAGGTACTGTCAAATCAGTGTGCATACTTATTTTGTTTTCTGAATTCATTACTTGGTCTTTAAAAGCACCTTCTGATTTATTACTCCTGAAGTAATCATTAGGAATATTAAGGTTCACAGTGTCTTGTCTCCTGCTGATAATGTTTCTATTATGAGCATCTTAGAGAAAAGCTGATAGCTTTTAGTCTCCTCTAAACTACAAAACCTAATTCCCCCTGATTTCAGTGGGAGCAGGGTAACATGTGCTGATTCCTACTGATTTCAGTGGGATGTTAGGAGTTGTCTAAGCAGGAATTAGAAACCTAAATACTTTGTTGTAGCAGGGATTTAGGGAGTAATAAGATGGATTTCTGTAATAAGCTGGGAGCTCATCAGCAGGAAGCAACTAAGGAGAAGAAAGACAAGTAATAATCAGATAAAAGGTGAACACAAGCCATGGAAATGGTGCAGGTGTGAAGAAGGCAAAGGCACTCCTGGGGTGTTTTAAGGGAGGTATCTCCAGCAGAAAAATGTTAAGTTGTGCTGCAGTGTCACCCTGAATTTTTTAGCCTTCTGATAAGTCGTAGCTTGGAGTCAGTTTTCCCATGGGTTTTCATGTAAATAACAGGTGTTGTTTTCTAACTAGCTTAGATGTTTACATTCTTCTTAGTGGGATAGATTTCTTTGACAAGCATGTGTATTAGCCAGTGTGTGTGTAGAGGTGGTGCTTTCCTCCACCTATCAGAACCTTTTATTCCTTTTGCATAAATATCCCTGAAATTCAATAAACCTTCTTCTTCTTTTCATTTCCCCTCTTGACTGTGTGTCGTGTGTTCTTTTTGGTATCAGTGTGACATTGCAGCACTGCACTGTTCTCCTCACCCCTTTGAAAAGGAAGATGAGTTTATACTGCAGCAGTCACAGAGTGATCAGGGTGGTGACTGGGGAAAGGAGAGTTCACTGCTTGGAAGGAGTCTGAGTGACCTGGGAGCTGGTCTCATCCTGCAGAAGGATGAGTGAGAAGGGGTGTGGCTGTCAGCTACAGACACACCAGCAGCTGAACACCAGGGAAAGGTCAGGATCAGTTCACTTGAGGAATGCAGCTATATGGAAAATTAGGTACTAACTGTTTACAGATAAATGTCTGAAAGTTAAAAAAGTGCTCCTAAATGTTGCAGCAATTGTTGAGATTCTGGAAGAAGCTCCAGTAGCAGTAATAAAAACAAAAATATATATTTTTTTAAACGTGATTAGCTAATAAATGGAACTTGATGATATGTGACAGCCAGGGATGAGACTTGTCCCAGGAGATCCTTCCAGTATCCTATTCCTAGGGATTGCTAAGAAGGATTGTTTAAACACAGGATTGTCCTCTATCTCAAGCAGGCAAGAGTTTCCAGTGGAGTCTAATTCCTGTCAACATTTTGAGTGTGACAAGAAGAGCCTGGGTCCCAACAAAGCCTGCCACTGTCTCCAGTGTGGGCAGTCCAGGGAGCTCTCACATTTTTCTGGGGTAAAAAACCATCCCTGAGGATGACCGAGGAAAACTCAGGACTGTAAATAATGGCCATTTTTTAAAGTCTTAACAAAGATGCTGCTGCAAGAAGTAGGACAAAAGAACAAAGAAGGAGTATGAAGCCAGTTCTTTTGCAAGACATGGGAAAAAAAAGACCTCTGTCCTGCATGTGCCCTTGGGACTATTTATCTTGTGAAAACCTGGTGTTTTCTCTCATTATTTATTACTGCTTTCTCCTGAAATAAGCAATACTCAATGTGGAGCCCAAGGTGAAATAAAACTTTTTTTCTGGTGAATTGAAATAGTCTAAATGGCCATCATTGTGACCTGCTGGCTTTTGTTCTGTCATTCTGAGAACATGTCACAGAGTGGCCAAGCTGACCCTGGCTCCTGGGCTGGCTTGCTCAGCTTGAGAGACCTGAGTGTGCCCAGAGGGTGTCTGCTCACATTCAGCAAGCTGAATACAGCTTGTGAAATCTCATCATTTCCACTGAGCCTTACAGTGCTTAGACCTGAGCAACTTCAGTGCCTGTCAAATGAGGCTTTAGGAAGATTTGCTAATGACCTTGAGACATGGACAATACTGGGGCAGCAGTGAATGAACAACATTTTCAATTGGAACAACTTCCACCTTGCAGAGCACTGCTCTGCCATGATCTCTTTGTTGGAGAGAGGGAGACAGAGGCACAGTGTCAGCTTACAAGAGCCTCCTTTAATTAAAAATAAAGCACCTCCATGAAGGTATTGTGCTGCTTGTTTTGTTGAACACATGTACCCACTCCTCTCAGTCATTCTTCTCATCCTGAGAAGCAGCTCTGGCTGTTCAGCTTCCAGAAGCTGGAATTTGCTTTTAGAAATAACAGCAAACTAAATTCTGTGGTACTTATTGCAGGGAAGATATTTACAGAAGGTGTTCATGGTTGATTATATGATCCACATAGCAGCAATGTGCCTGGCCACTTGAACTATATGTAGAGAAAATGAAAATCCTATTTTAGTCTAGCATTTTTTTCTCAAGTCACACCCAGGGGGTCCTTAGGCAAAATGGGCTTGTTGTGCAGGAGTCTGTACATATGTAATGTGGGAGTCAGGAGTCTGGCTCAAAGGCTCCCATGATCAAAGCTACAAAACTGTGAAAGTGGGACAGAGAGGCTGGTAATTAGCTTATTTTGAGAACTGTGCTTAGGTGTTGTAGAAATTCCCTACTGTCTGTGCAGATCCTAGGAAATGAGTCCTGATCCAACTCACTTATCACCCCCCTCAGTTTCTGATGCCAAACCAGCTGCTGTAGCTGAAATCAGGCATCCACTGCAGCTGTGTGTGACTCAGAGTGGGGCTGTAATTGGAGAGAAATGAAACAGGATTAATGTCACCTGCATTAGACACCTACAGAGCAGAGTCCTGCCCCACTTGCTCACTGAAGAGACACAGCATCTTTAAGGTGTATCCTGCCAAGGTAGATGCCTAAAGCAGACCAGGCAAAACTCCCCCTGAAACTCTCTCTGTTCCCTCTGAAGAGTGTCTAGTTGACACCCATGTGTCAACACGCCCTGGTTTTGGCTGGAATAGAGTTAATTTTCTTCTTAGTAGCAGGTACAGTGCTTTATTTTTAATTTAGTACAATAATAACTGCTGTCACACTCCAGCTGGGGCTGAGCAGGGCTTAYCCTGARTCRAGAAMTTTTCAGTGTCCTGTGCTCTGCTCTGAGCAGGTGCACAGGAGTCATGAGGGAGCATGGGCAGGACAGATGACCTGAACTGGCCAAAGGGATCTTCCACACCACAGAACATTTTACTCAATATCTTAACAGTCCCCAAAACCTGCCAAAGCAAGAACTGTGTTCCTACAATGGTGAAAACAACCACTGGATGGCTGGAAACATAACCTGTGTCCTGTGCACCACTTGGAACACTATCCTGGGCCTTGAAAAGATAATTTTAAGGAGCTATGGCATCCCAGAAATAATTGACTCAGACAATGGTACTCATTTCTGGGACAATCTCATAGACACTTGGGATTGAGGGGTTGTATCACATCCCACATCATGCCCTAGCCTCTGGGAAGATTGAGTCATGGAAAGGATTGTGGAGAGCAGTGAGTGGTGGGACCTTCAGACATTAGAGATACACATTTAGCAAAAGCCACCTGGCTGGCCAACACCAGAGGATCAGCCAATGAGGCTGCCCCTGCCCAATCAAAACTTTTATGTTCTGTAGAAAAGGACAGAGTTTCTGTAGTGCCTATAAAAATATTCTGGGGTTAAACCACAGCCTTCTTTTCTCCAGGTGAACTGTGTGCTGTCTCAGCATTCAGTTTGTTCCTTGATGGCAGACACATTTTGCCTTAATTCCTTATAAATGACAGATTTTTGTTACAAGGTGATCATCCATTGTGAGCAGATGAATACAGCTCTTAAATGGGCTAGAGCTTCTGTGCATGCAAATGAAATCACTGAATTAAGACACAGAGAAACAGGCTAGAAATAAAGAACAAAAAGTAACACAATGTATGTCAGAAAAATGTGAGTTGCTCTATATAGTGTGGGGAAAATAGCTCGAGCACATTCATTGCCAAGAGGGGGGATATATAATTTGTCATTTTGATATTATCAGCAAATAAAGCAAAACATAATTGTAGTTAAAGACCAGAGAGATAACTAAAGTCCTTTTTTAGCTCCAAGAGGCTTTTCTGTAACTGCACTGGGCAGTTATTGCATTAAATTCTAACTACTGGAAATTAGAATTCATTCAGGAAAGCAATAAAAATGATTAGGGGCATGAAACTACTGACCTAGGAAGAAAGGATGAGGCACGTTATAGCACACCCTTGGAAAGATGAAATGATAAACTAATTGTSCTGCAAAAGGCTCCACATGTGGCTTTCCACACCACACAGAACTTCAAAGGGTCACAGTGTAGGTGAATACCAATTTTGACATGGTAGTTAACAATGTGAAAGTCCAATTTAAACCAGAACCACAAGCCATATTCCTTGCTGAATCTTCAGACCTTGAAATGTTGTTTTTATAACCACAAACCAAAAGGCTGGAAAATCCCTTTGAATTTTTTCCTTCACAAATTTCTTTCCTGAGTACTTGGTGCCTTTCTCTCAGGACAGAAAGTCAGATCAGCTTGGTGAGACACAATGCTTTCAGAATCCTTATGCAATACTGGCAAAATGTTTCGTCTTTCTTCAAGGGCCCTTGGGCAAACTTCCTGTACATGTCAATAGAAATTCAGTGAATAGATGGAAGTGAAAATATTGTCCTGAGCAAAGAAATTTTTTCACAACTCTGAATTTGTCACTGCTCTATTTTGAGTTTTAATTGCCACCTAGAGCATTTGGATGACATCAAAAGTCAAAGAATTCATCTGTAAATATTTCACCAATGCCAGTGGCAAGAGTCTCTAAAAATACACAGCAGAGGACAAAAGGCTCAAACTGAACATCAAAATTATGACTGAAAATGTTGACAATCCAGTGAATTAACTGACTGATTGATGGCATTGTCCTGAGCTTTGCCCAGCCAGAATCAAACCGGAGGTATTGTCCCTGTGCACACTCCCCCACGGGTGGTAGGAAGTGCTCTGATAACCAGACTGCTCTTCTGCAGGGGGAGCAGAGTGGGGCCAAGAACTTGAAGCTGACTATGAACTCTTTGAAGCAGGAATTATTATTCACAAGAGCTTGCTGTTATAAATAAACTGAACCACATCAAAGCTGAGGAGTTATGTAAGCATCCAAATATTGTCTTTSCAGAACTCACAGGATCTGGACTGGGCAGACCTGAGCCAAAGTTACAAGTGCAAACTTAGGCTGCTCTTAATGATCACATCATCTTTAATGATGATGCAGGAAAAAGAAATAAATTAGGAGYGCTTTTACTGGCATGGTGAATTCCAACTTTAATGTAAATCAAATTCAGATGAACTGTTTTGCATGTATTKTGTCACTGAGGAGTTCACAGGATTTAAGCAAGTCATTTTGCAGAGTAAGCATATGGMTAARTGCTCTCTGAAATAGAGATGTTTTCCTRGAACATGATTAAAATCAGAAAAAGAAAATATTAAGACTGAAAAGCAACACTGAGAGAAAATAATCCARTCTTCTCTCWACCAGATTCCAWAAGAGGTCATCAAATGGATCCTGCATTGCATATATACTTCTGGGGAGACTTGGAACACAATTTCCTTCTTGATTTATGGATCTGCTGTGAYAGCACTCTGGCCTTGAGTTAGTWATGCCAGTGATTAATGCTGTCAGAGCACTAAAAACCACCTTATTTCACCAGCTGTTCATCACTCTGATTATTAAAAAAAGAAACTGTTGCAAAACCCCAATGCATTTTAGGGACAAAAATGTAGGTTAAGAAGAATTGCTAGAGCAGAGCCCATTAACTTAACTTTTCTTCCTTCCCTCCCTCCTACTTCCTCTCTGGTCACACCTTTTAAAATCATTGACTCCTTAGACCTGGGTCTGTCCCTTTTGCCTTGGATCTAAATCACCCAATTTGCTCAGGCCATTATAGCAGTCATAGCTGATATCAGAGTGTTAGGCTAAGAGTCATAGCTTTAAATTGGAAAAGAACCCTAGGGGAAAATTATATCAAAGAAAATTAATTAATGGAGTAGGCTGAGCTCCCACTTACCAGCTACCAAACATTTGACAGCTTTACTSTAAATGTGGTCTGCACTGGACTTGCTCTCCATGTCTTCTCTGTGGAAAGAATGTCCTGCCAGGCTTCTCCCAGGTACCTGAAATTCAATGTTGTTGTACAGCTTTGAAATGGCAAATCAGTTCTAAGATCTAAAGCCATTCAAGGAGTGCTAAAATGTGCCTGCTTAGGTACCCTCACATTTTCACAGCCTGGCAGCCAGACATCTTTTACCTGTGCAAAAAACACAGAACCCTCTGGAGGCAGGTGGAGGGATAATTCTCAACCAGATCATTCATTCATTGTTCYCCAGGGGTACCAAACTTGCTGGTAGCATCAGCAGATCAGGTCTCTTCTGCAGTGTCCAGCATCAAGCTACTGACAGTGGTCAAAACCCAGCATGTCACTTAGGCCAGCATCTTTGGGGTGACACCTGCCCCAAACAGGTGAATAACAACAACTCATTCCCACACAGGGSAAAGAACAGAGTCCTTGCATCAATGGCTCCCCAGAGCTGGCAGTTCTGAACTGTGTGAGCACAATGCACCTACTCCTGTTCCTTCCTWGGAGGCATCAGCAGAGAACCTGCTCCTGTTCCCTTTGCAAGAGGACATGGTGACAGCCTGGCACCTGKGAAGTCGGTGGGATGTTGCTAGGAAACCCTCCAAGGCTTCAGGACTGGGTGGAACAATGACCCAGTTCTATCAGCTGTGTCTTTGTAGGTGATGTTCTGAGAGAGACTGGCTCAGACAAGTGTGCTGGGTATCAGAGGGCCACTGCCAGCATCAAGTGTGTTTGRAAAGTGATCTTTACTGCTGCACCAATGGAGTGAGCTGAGAATGGCCAGGGTGATTCATGGTGGTGCACTGGGAAAGCACAACAACCAATTTTAAAGATGGCAGAGTGACTCAGATTCACAGATTCTCTCACCCTTCATGTGTCCCCAGATATCCAAATAATTTTAAAACACCAGTATGGTTTTCCTAGATTATTTTTTTAARTCTTYRCATATAGAATAAATCTTTAAACTGAGCGTGATAAAATATGACTGCACCCACAGAAATGTTATTTTATTTAATAGCATGTCCCAACTCTGTTCCTTTTCTGCCCTGCTCTTTCTTTTTACTTCTCTTTCTCACTGGATTTCTCCTTTGGCTCTTATCCTGTTCCTCTTTAAATCTTTCCCAAAGTAAAAATTCAACACAAAAGGTCCAAGTTCTAACCCAGCACTTAAAATTACCAAGCTGACAAGAAAATGTTCTGTGAATACATTTGGAATATAAAGAAGGCAAAGAGAGTGCGTAGCACCCCACCATTAATGGGAAGAACAAAAAATGGGAGAAGACTGCASAGAAGACTGAAAATAATTGTCATCTTTGCTTCACTCTTCTCTCCCAAAAATATTACTTATACCTAGATACATGCCAAAATTAATTTTAACAAAGAGATTGAAATTAAATTAGGTCAGGAAGGGAACCAAAAATTAGTGATTATTTCTATAAAATAGATGCTTTCAGCTCAGCAGGACCTGATAAAATTGAGCAGATTTAAGGGAYATCCAAGACAGCTCTGAGTTGTCTGTGATTATCTTTGAGAACTCAGCAAGGGCACTGTGGTCCCAGAGCACTGAAGGGAAGCGTACATCGGATCAGGRATTTCAAGAGCAGCTACTTTAACTTTGTTACTTAGGCAGACACAAGAAARGATTACTAAATAATCAGTTTCTTCAGGTTTGTAGAATAATAAAATATTCCTAAAGGTGCTTCCTTCCACTTAAGGCTGAGTCATGAAATGCAATGAGTGCAGCCATGTCAATAACAAATCGGGCCAAACTAATTTAATTTTCTTTTTGAAAGAGAATTGGAAAGTTATGTGAACACAGAAGATGAGGTCTGTTTATTAAATAATCGATCCAGCTTTAGTGATGCTATTGATGATCTCCCAGTTGACTCTAGCATGTTCACTAGAAGAATAGAGTTTACGTGCCTGAGAGCCAAAGTTCATTAACACAAGAGTTCAGCAGAACAAATGATGGATTGTGTCAGTCAGTTCCCCTTCATTTCCACCTTGAAGAAGGTCCTAGGTTAGAGAGCTGTAGTATTGCAACTCCACACCTAAGCAAATGTTTCCACATTAGAAAGGAGTTTRCCTCTCGACTTTTAAGGARAAAGAACTAGAAAGTTCTTTCTTTCTCTCATCGTAATTGGCCCARTGCCAGCAAAGGAGCACAGGYYGGACAGTGAAAATGCTCCTCAGGACCAGTAACTCTGTACTGAGAGTTTGCCAATAGAACCCTCCTAAAGTACATCAGAAAGAGCACAGAGGTGCTCAGGGCTTTTTGGGGTGTTTTGGGGTGAAATTACATTATAATGGGGCATTGTTGCAAACATTTTCTTCTGGGAGGTGTTGTGCAAGGTTTTGGATGTAAGACCAGAGAAGTGTAACTTTAAAAATAACCAGAATAATTTTAAAATAAAGAGATAGGCAAAAAGAAAATAATCCAAATGAAATAGACAGAAAAARAATTTTGAAGAGGCTGTCAAAAGAGTGTCAATATAGAGAAGAATAGATTAAATCATATTTMGTCTGCAAAA
Source organism: Alauda arvensis (assembly GCA_902810485.1). Lineage (NCBI taxonomy): Eukaryota > Metazoa > Chordata > Aves > Passeriformes > Alaudidae > Alauda > Alauda arvensis. The sequence goes on from CADDXX010000237.1 coordinate 9,956, forward strand.
TGGTGTGATGAGGCSAATGAGAATGTCATCATTTGTACTTGTGAGATAGGAAAATATCAGCTCACATTAATCAATTTAATCATCAAGAAAAATGTAAATTACACATTAGRAAAATATTTTAAAATATGAAAGATGTATAGCACAAACAGCATGCAGACTTTGTGGGATCGCCACTGAATTTTTAAGAGGATTAGGACACAAATTTTTCCCAGATGATATAAGTATAAATACWTAGGGTGAAAAGGTCCTTCTGGTCTTCTACTTCCATGAATGCCTGATCAAGTGATGAATACAAGACCCATCCATGCTGTCTGCATGCATATAAAACATTGCCAGAATGTACTGATGTCCTCTGAAAAGGGATGGAATGACTGTGGTGCAGCACCAAGGAAGGAATTGCCTCTGGCCCATRGGGATAAAAACTGCAGAGCCCCGTTTCTTGAGACTTTTTAGATATGGTTTGCATAATGCAGCTTCTTCTCTCTCTGTRAACACCTTGGTGAAGCTGTTGGGTTGCGACTAAGAAAAGTGGTTCTGGAATAAATTAAGTTGAAAGTTTAGGAGAACAGCAAAAAACTTTAAAATCCAAGTAATAATTTGCATAAACCTTGTTAGAATGGGATAGTGCAGTASAGAAGAGAGGATTAACAGTGGGATTGTAGCCATGAGCTGGCCATTGGGAGGGATCCAAAGGTGCCACATGTGATGTCAGTGTTTCTCCATGATAGCCATTGAGAAGTCAGTAATCTTTGTCTGATGATATAAAGTGCACCCACTCTTCTCTCAGAGATGCCCCTGGGTGCACAGCATTGCCCTGCACCCACACCTCACCTCTGAGTCCTTGATCTTCTCCACATCTTGACTGTCTGCAGCTCATTTTAGAGAAAGTCCAAAGTAACATTAGAAAATACATTTCAAATATGTGTCTGTGCTGAAACCAAACCAAAAATTTGGTAGTCATTTCTGGAGTTCAGTAATACAGGCAAAACAGCTCCAGTGGTCACACTCWTCTGAGAGACAAGAACCCATTTAGACACCATCATTCACCTTCACTGACATCATCTTAGGTCTGAGGGTGGAAGGTCATAAGAATTTATATAAAGACATGAATGTTTTAAGCAATTTTTCACATTACAGTCWAGATCAGAATTTGGATCTTCTGACTCTGAGGTYTAGCTCTGGGTTTCAATTTTCATCTGTTGTTAAAYTGAACAYATTATAAAAATCTAGATTTTTATAATGACTCTCCATTCCAGCACAGCATCAATGAAAATCCTTMATGACTGGGCACTRTTGATCTAAACTTGTTAAAATGTTATTTCTATTTCATGAACTCTGAAGGCACCCTTGTAAGTCTTCTATTTCAAGGAAATTTTTGAAAGCAAATTTTAATCCACTCTCTTCCCTTCTTGCAYATTTTTCCCTTTCTCTAACTATTGCTAATGCTGGCAAAATATGCAAGGCTTGACCCAGAAACAAATTTATGCAAAACCAAGTTGTACACTCTTACTTTAAACCTAAGGGGACAGTAGTCAAAGCCACATCATTTTTGTTTCCACTATGCAGATTATTAATTTGTGTTCACAAAGCMCTCTGAAAATTTTGGCTAGTGGTGCATAAGTTCTGTTAATATTGTAAAGAATTTTCTTTCTAGCTTGTTTCAATAGACAACAGAGTCAGAAAAGAAATCCAGTAATATCAAGGAGCCAGCTTGCTGGTATTCTGAGATAAATAATTATTTCTGGAGAGGACAAAACGTAAGATGAAATTTTGCTGAACACTTTCATTCTTTTGYCATAGTTGACACCTGGCTGGCAGCCATAACAAAGGTCTGAGAGGGAGTGGCACATTTAAGTGGCCTGTGCAGGTCAATGTCTCACACAGGGMGTGTTTGGGGTAGAGCTGTTGATCTTCACCTACCATTTTGGGGTGTGGTGGAGTAATTCAGTTTCCTAATCATAATCATCTTTTCCTATCAGCAAACACTGTGCAGAGGGTCATGCAATGCTTTCATTAGTCCCAGAAGATTGACATTCAGGTGAATTATAGATCAAAGGAGAAAGCATGTCCCAACATGATGCCTTCCTTAGGAGGGAGAGAATAATGAAGCAGATGAGTTGTTCCTAATTCCTCCTCTTAAGGAGATCCCTGTCTCTATCTCTAAGTCATATATAATTTCAATGGGTAATACAGCCTAAGTCTACTTGGGGCTGTGTTTGCCAGCAGTGGTCAGCTCCAAAGACCACCCAGTCAGAAAACTGTTATCCACCCAGTGGTGAAAAACAGATCTCCTTGGCCTCTCAGTAATGCAGCTCTGATTGCAGCAGCTTCGATAAAAATAAACCCCCCAAAAGCTTCAGTGTGCAACAYAGCTGAAGAAAACCATAGATGCTTTATACACAGGCATAACCCATTTATCAGACCTCACAATTATCTAAATTTTACCTCAAAGTGCCCCAGATGTTATGCACTGTACCATGGGGCTTGGACAATRTGCTGGGTTACGTGATGCTTGGCCTGGGCCTTCTTCTAGTGGTGCATGTTCAGCCAGCCTCCGTGGCCTTCTTCAGCCAGGGGCTTCTCTCTGTGATTATCTGTGCTGTTATGATGTCTCTGTTTTATTTATTCCATCTGACAAGCAATGGAGTACTTGCATACAGCTGGTCAGAAACCACCCAGGAAGCAGGCATAGGACAAAATGACAAAGTACAAACACCATCAGCTCTGACTTCTCTTACTCATTGACCATTTCACTGTGTTGTGTTGCCAATTAGCTCATTGGTGTTATAGGCTTTTCTTATAATTAACCATGTAAATCACACTTCTTGCATATGTCCACACATACAAGAGTCCTTACTGTTGTTTCAAAAGCACATTGAAAGCTCAGTTAAATTGCAGGTATTCTGTTTGTGTTAGGCCCTAAATTGGGATTTTTGTCCTGTCCCTGCTGGACATCTCAAAGTTTAGTTGCACACAAGTTCTGTGTAACCCACTCCCCTATTGAGGAGTCCCCCTGATGAATGCTCMTTGCCAGGGCTCATGCTCATTGCCAGGTTTTCACAGCCAGGACTTCTCTAAAYGCAGCTTTCCATTTTCATGGCCCATCAGCAGCTGTGATACAGGCTTGTGCCTCTGTCCCACACTGGGCTGTGCATTCTGATGGTCCTATTCACTGGGAGAGATGGACGTGGAAAGTCTGGTGAAGAGAGTGCTGGGACATCCTGGCTGTGGTGCCACCTGTGTCCTGCTGGTGGGGTAATGTGGGCCAGGAGCCAGCTCTGAGCCTCGTGTTCAGCATGTGAAGTTCTGCAGGTCTGTTTTAAAGGTCTGTGCCTTTGGAGTAGCAAACAATATTTGCCACCTGGTCTAAGCAAGCTGGTGAAGCTCATCCCTTCTTTGACCTTATCAGCTGGTCTGAGAGAAGATGTAGCCTGTTCCCCAAACTTTGCTTCCCCTTATGTACTCATATATAAACAACTACTACTCTCCTATTAGCACTCCTAAGTGCTGCACTGCTAAAGACCCTCACAGAGAATTCTGGCTCATATTTTCCTTGGATGTAAGTGTGGCCCCCCTCATGTAGTGCCTCCAGGAAGCTCTTTCATGTGCAATATGGAGCAAAATGAAAGATCATATTGCTGTTACTATTTATCATCAAGATACAGACTTTAAAAAGGCTTTAAAAGGTCAGTTTTAAACTGGCCCAGCCATTATTATATTGTTGCAAACCAGCAATGGGAAACAAGGGTCAGAAAGGAAGGAAAACATTAGGTAAAATAAYAGAATAACTCAGTATTGCTTTATATAAAGAAAAATGGACTTGGGCTTGTCAGTGTGCCATTTATTAAACATTGTCTTACATTTGTTTTGCTATTTACTTCAAATGCCAGAGAACCTCTGAATTGGCAATGATGAATGGAAGTTTTCTGGCATGCAGCACTACCCAGTTCAAAAGGAATAAATGTGATCAGACCCAGGCAAAAATAGTCCCCATTTCATTGTATCCACTCTCTCTTGTGTGTTTATTTAACTTCTTTTTAGTTCCACAGGGCAGAAATTATGAGATGAGAGGTTACCTGGTAGCCTTCTTGAAAAAACGTGTCTATTTTGACCCATCTCAGCAACAATATTGTCTTCAAAAGAGGTCTTTGGCTTAATACAATCCTTCAAGGTAGGCCAATYTTTAAATTGCAATATTCAAATATTGTGCGGTGAATTGTCTCCAAAGTGCTTGAAAGCACTTTGAAAAATAAAGATYCTTAAAATTACTTAAGCTGTTTTCAGATGGGGACAATGAAGAAAAGGTGAAATTGGTTTATTTGATAAACRARTCAATGACAGAGTCAGGAATAAAATTTACCAGCATTATAATKCAAGGATTCTTAAACAACATTAGATCATAAGCCTTCTGGAAGGGTTATTGAAATTTAATTTCAATAGAGCTATGAAGTTTTACAGTAGCTGAAGAGCATGGAACTTCTGCAGAAGCAACACCTTGAACTTTGCACYTGGAAACAGCTGGTTAAATGAGATTTTTGGTGCTCATGTATGTTGAGTCATAGCAGACTTGTTAAAGCTCACCTGTCCCTGAATCTCAGCAAACTAATTAAGAGATACTCTGGAGTAGCTTGGCCAAGACACGATGGGCACGGGCTGCCCTCAGGCAGAACAGACAGCCACAAAGCTCTTGGCTGCTGCTAGAAACAGTAAACAAGATGTTCTGTGCATGGYTTATCTGTGAAAACAATGCTGTTAGAATAGCAGCATTTATCCAAGAGAGTCTTCTGGAAATGTGTGGGTATCGTGCAAATGCACGAGCTCCTGCTGTGCTGGTGGGAAAGGACTGAAGACCACAGACTAAAAAAAACTGAGGTAGTGGCCTTTTTTATGGGATCAGCATCTGGGCAGTGTAGGCTACAGAGAAATGAGAACTTTTGGTGTAAAGGTAAGCACTTTCTAGACAAGGAGCTAGTACTGAGAGCCTTCAGCTCTGGAAATAGCTAATTCCTTCTTGCTGAGCTGTCTGTTTAGGTTTCAATAATGGAAAGCATTATAATTAATTGGCAATTGATTGATAACACACTTTTTGCCCCACACCTCCAGCCATTAAGGGAAATTAAGGGAAATACTGAGTGACTGGCTTAAGACTACTCCCTGTAAGCCCATGGCACAGGGATGGAGTGTGAAAAAGACAGGGCTGTTCTCATCCAAAGGCAGTTTTGGGCTCCAGGCTAAACAAGCATTTGCTGAAGGGAGCAGCAATGRGTGTAATAGCCTGGAACAGGCAGGACTGCCTGAGAGGAAGCCTGACTCTGTGATGGGGACTGACTGCCAGGGAAAAGGTCTTCCAGGGGCCTGCTTTGGTACACCCTTTTCCACTTAATTTTTCCCATTCTTCTCAGTGGTGTGGCAAGAATACAGGGCACAATGTGTTGATGGCTGYTGGGGATGAAAAGGAACTCACACTTCTGAATGTGTGTCCTGATAAAGCAACAAGGKAACACCTGTCAACAGAGTGCAGGGACCAAGCTCCACAAATTTTGGTGTAAACCCTGCCCTGCTATGTCATCTGACACGTATCCCAGGAGGAAAGTGGCAGTGCAGCAAGCCACAGGGCTGCACAATATTCAAGGCTGAAGTTATGCCATGCAGCCACTGTGTCAGTCCATGGTACATCCCATGAGGTCACCACAATAGTTTGACAAACTGCATCAGAAGCTGGCAAATGTAGTTTGATCCTWTTAGTCAGTCTTTTGTAAAACAGACTGCACAAAATGCTAGCTATTTCTTTGATTTTTCAGAGGAATGTTTAGGTTTCAAGCAGTCACCTGATAATCCCTGTCTTCTATCAGCTATCACCCTGGTCTTTGATAGACAAATATTCTAAAATACTTTAACACATGTTAATTGGCTCTTCCAAGTTCTTTAGTCAGTTTAGGGCAACTTGGGCATCGAGACTTTGGCCAGCAATTGCTTGTACACTTTCCTTAAGAACTTGCTGCATTGCAGGGAAAACAGCTTAATTGCATGTGGTCTGTGAAAACCTTACTGTTTGAACTTTCATTTTCCAATTTTGATAAATGTCTCCTTTTTCTTGAATGGGAACTGGAAGAACAATCATCTACAAACTTCTTTGGCTGGTGCATTATTTCTGCTTCTTGCCAGGGGTGACTTTAGTGAGGACASATGGGGGTTGAAGGGCATCYTGCTCCTTTGTGGCAGTGGCAGCTGTACTATGGCCAGAGGCTGCTGCTATGACTCCGAGTGTGGCCATACAGATTCCATCCCACCATCCCAGGTCCCTTCAGGTTATCAGTCCCTGGTTCTTTAGCATCTCTTCAGACTAAGTTTTGACAAAAGCAGAGACTCCAGCTTGCTGTCAATGTGAGGAAGAAATAGGAGAATTCATGGTTGCCTTTCATCACAGAGGGAGGAAAAAAGCAGTTCTTTCTGAGAACCTTCAGCTGGGCTCAGCCTGTTCTAACTATGAAGTCTGTCTTTTTTTTTTTTCAGTCCTTAGGAAAACAGAATGACTGTTACCACAGATGTTCTAAAAATATCCAGGCAGATCACTGGACTGCTCCAGGGAGACAGTAAGGTCACTGCAGGAGATGACAAACCAGGCTCAGATCACAGCAGATCCAGGGTCACAGCTGCCAAGAACTTCCTCTCATTGCCTGCAGAATGCTCACAATTTACAGGTGCTAATCCAAACTTTGGGACAGTAACTTGTCCTTCAGCTACATAGGAGGAGATRGATATAAGGAGTGAAAAAATTACCCAATCTGTTGCTTTCATTTAGACAATCTTTGATCTTGTGTTTGTCTTCCAGAAAGATCACCTGAAAAGAACAGTGGCTCGTGGTCATTATGACTTTGTGCTGTGCTTTCTTCTCCTTTCTCTATCCTTGTCATTCTTTCTTTCCTTGCATAAATTGGAAAAGGAGGTTTGTCCTCAAACAAACTCCAATGTCAGCTTGTAACTGTTGTTCTTGTCAAYGACATCTTTGCATTGATTCATAGCAACTGGTAAATTGAGATGCTTTTATAATTCCTAGATCTAGATACTATATMTGAAACTGTTTTGTTTCATATATATGAAATACATGACATTTTCATGTATTATCATCTCTGTTGGGAGAAGAGCTGCTTCCCACATTGTCAGTTCCACTTTTTAACAAAGACAGATTTATGCATGCAGAAAAACACTTGAAAATTATCATAAAACCTGCGAAGGGAGAGATGAAGAAGACAGGAAGGACTTTTAGTTTGTGTATTTGCCCAGCAAATGTTCTGGTTTCTGTTTTTGTTTTGTTTTGTGTGCAATGACCGATGGGAAGGATCCCCATTTAAGCATTTTGGGTGATGTGTCAAGTCATGGGCAGCCTGACCAATGTCTTATTTGGAGATGTTTCTCTGACTGTGTTCAACGTGAGCAAAGTGCCCCAGCAGAATCAGGAGGGAAATGGTGCAATCCCATGTGGTCTCCCAGTGATCCTCCATGTATTGTTTTGCTGAATTGGTGGGACCTTCAACCCTTCTGAAGGAAACCCTTGGAGTTCTGTGTGGTGAGACATTTGCCAAACATAACCAGGCTGGGAAGATGAGAACTGTAGGATTCAACTGATGGCCTTTGGAGAGCTTGAAAACATGAGACTCTCTCTGGAGTCAGTGGAGAAGAGCCTGTCTGGGCAGGAATCATGGAAGAAAGTTTTCACTGTGATGTTTGGTCCTCCTTTCCCAATATTTGAAGGAAATGTAATGGATGAAGACATGGGAGCTGACTCTCRCTTTTGTCATTTAGGTGCAAGAATCTTTGTCTTCATGCTCTGACCCAGCCCTCTGCTTGAGAAGGCAAGTCTCCAATGCTGTAGGGTTGTCAGATCCTCAATCAGTGTGCTTAACCTTGCCTGTCCCCACAAGGAACTGCACCTGCCCTCAACTGTTTGCATAAGCAAAGTTCAGCARTCAGACATTCCTCAAGAAAAGCACCACATTCCAATCATGGATTCAGGCCTGCTTTGCTTTGTGGGGGTTACTTTGTCATGACTCTATCTCGTCACTGTGCAACCCCTGCTCTCTTGTAGCATCTTCAGATACTGAAGGGGCACAGGAAGGTCTCCCTGGAGCTTTCTCTTTTACAGACTGAACAGCAGCCTGCCACACAGGAAGTTTGTTGAAGGGAACAACAGTGCMTATATATTTAGAAGGAGAACAGCCTGACAGATTTCACCAAAGWGGCTAATTGCTTCTGATACAGGACTGTGAGAAATTGGCACCAGTGGTTTCTGAAACCTGCTGGAACCTGGTGTTGACAACCAATGAATGAGGATGGTGCTGAACAGGGATGTAAACATAGAAAGATGACTAGTTAAAGTCCATCATGGTTTAAAACTGGGAGAGAAAACAGAGCTTCAGAGATGTAGAAGAACAAAAAAGTGCAGAGAAACATTACTGTCTAGTGTCCAGGACTGCAATAAATCAAGTGATAAAATGCACAGATACTGTGTCATTATTATGAGGTTCCAAGTGCTTTATATCATTTTAATTAATAGCTCAAAGCATTGTTGTAAGCCAGAAAAGTAACATCAGCCTTTCACAGTCCAAATAGACTGGAGAATTCAAACTGCTTTGTGTCTCTAAGGAGGAGAGAGAGATAATAGACATAGATTTTTGACTTTTCTTTTTTAAAGAAGTTATAGATGCCCATCACTGAAGTGTTCAAGACCAGTATGGATGGGACTCTGAACAACATCTAATGGGAGATGTCCCTKCCCATGGAAGGTGTTGGAACCAAATGACTTCTAAGTCCCTTCCAACCCAAATAAGTCTATGATTTTACGTTTTTTTTTTCCTATTCTCCTAATTTTGCCTCCAGGATAAACTCTTGGACTCATCAGCATGATCCTTCATTTTTTTATGCTCTCAGATTTTTTCTCTTGACCCTTTGTTTTACTCTGTCTCTTACTGGAACAGTCATAGAATCATAGAATTGTAGAATGGTTTGGGTTGGAAGGGACTTCAAAGGTCATCTAGTATAATCCCCTTGCCATGAGCAGGGGCATTTTCAAATAAGTCAAGTTGTTCAGACCTTGYCCAGCTTGGCATTGAATGTTTCCAGGGAGGGGCACCTCTCACCTCTCTGGCAACCTGACAGAAAAACCTAGCTTTTCACTACTCCTGTAAAAAAACTTCTTCCTGATATCCAGTCTAAACCTACCCTCTTTCAGTTTAAAGCAAACACCCCCTATCATATCATGACACACCCTCATAAAAAAATTCCTCTCCAGCTTACCTGTCGGCTGCTTTTGATGCTGAAAGGACAAAAGAGCTCCCTGGAGATTTCTCTTCTGCAGACTGAATAGCCCCAACTCTCTCAGCCTGCCCACAGGAAAGGTGCCCCAGCCCYCTGATAGCCTTTGTGGCCCTCCTTTGGACTCACTGGTATGAAGAGCCTGTGATGAGAGTCACTCCAAAACCACTTAAGTGTACTTTTCTTCTGTTTCATAAAATGATATATTTAGGGTGGAACTGTACTGCTTTATATTTTTATTTCTATAAGGAACGTAGCTGTTCCTACCAGTAGCCCACAAATGGAAAGCTGACGAAGTCCCTAAATTTCTTGTCTGGGTCAATTGGTTTACTAAATGCACAGATTACCTGAAAACTTTCTGGGTTTAGAGTGGCTTGGACAGGTCCCTCAGAAATCAGGATGTCAGTCCTTGGAAGACCCTTATTCCTCAGCAATCCATTTTTCTGTAGTTCACATTTCAGCACACAGCTGCAGGGATCCCTGGATACTGCTGGAGAACTTCTGCCTCTCCACATCTCTTCCAGACCACTCCTTTATTTTTTTTTTTAGGTCAAGAGGCACTGCAAATGCCACCCAACAGGTTCAGAAAGCCCAAAGTGCTCTTGCACATTCCTGTAATCACTCAGAAGACCAGTATAAGACAACTAAAATGGAGCCCAAGAAGATCCTGGTGCTACAAAACCTTGGTGTAWAGGCTTTGACATCAGCAAGAGATTTGCTTTCTCCAGGCCTGAAGGGATGTTGCTTTGGCCCCTTCTTTAAGGCAGTGTTGAGGTCAAGCTGACTTTGTACTAGTGAATCATCTGTGTGCCCCCAAAGGGCAATTTCAACTAAATCAGATGYGATGAGCAGTTTTTAGGAATGAAAAAAATTTGTATTTCCTAAGGACAATGTCCTTAGCTGAATGACAGTCACAAGGGACCAAGTTTTAAAACAGGGATAAGACTCTGTTAGGTTACTCTTCCAGCAAACATTGCTCAGACGCTCACCTTGCACAAGGGAAGGCACTTTAGGATTAAGTAGAGGGGGATAAATCATGTATTAAATAATGCATTTTCCCTTCTGAAGCCACTGCTATGCCCATTAAACCACAAATCTGCCCAGCACATGGGTCTCAGTCTGATCAGTTATTTGGTTCAGCATGGCCTGTGGGCACACAATGGGCAAGGTGGAATTTTGCCCAAATGCTGCTTTTTGGGTCTCCCATATCTCAGAACTGCACATTTTTTGAGCACAGCTGAGCAGCTGCATAACCAAATGCAAATGAGATGTTAATTAAGCAGGAACAGAAAACTTGTCTGTTTTCTTTTCTCAAGTTTAGAAGCAGGTGATCTGCTTTACCTCGGTGATGCCTTGGCACTTCCTTAATTCATTCTACCCTGCCCTGTAATGAAAGGACTGGGATTACAAGCTCAGCTCCTGTGAAAATATGAACCAATTATTTTAAAAATCCGCCAGTGAGTGCCTATCAAGGAGCTTTCTGACAGCAGCCGCRTTGTTTAGGAAAGGGTTTATGTGACACAATAACTATGTCAAGTTGTCCCAGCTCTGTGGAGACACAGCAYACAGAAATGGCTTTGAATGCGCTTCAGAAATGCAGCTGGTCACGTTCCCCTTCCCAGCAGCGTTTTCCAAGGGTGCTGGAATGGGAGGGAGATGACAGTGAAATGCTGGTGCTGGTGTCAAGGCACAAGTGACACTGAGTTGAYGCCAGCGGTGGTGTCATCCACCCTGCCAGGAGAAGCCACATGATTAATTATGAAATAATGACAGGGCATTTCACTGTTCAGAGGTGTTCGTTTGAGTGTAACAGCATGGTGGTTTTTCTAAAAAAAAAAAAAACCAACTTTTCTCACTCTGTCAGGGCTTGCATGGGAATGAGATTTAGGRAAAAAAAAGTCACACCAGAGTTTGCCTGCTGAGAGCTCATAAACAGCCCCGGAACAGGAGCAGCACAGCCAGATGGAGGGCAGSGAGCAGCAGAGACCTGAGCAGATCCTGAAGGATCCACTTCCACAGACACAGCTGGCAGCACCTGCAGAGCCCGGTTCCTTTGGGCAGCAGTGCATCCCTGTGTGTTTTGCGGCGGGGGCTGTGAGATTTCCTGCTGTGCAGACTGCCCTCCCAAAATCCCCATCCATCCCTGGCTGCAGGCAGGCACGGGCAGCCGCCCTCCAGCCCGGRCTTGGCGGAGGAGCAGAGCCGGCTCCCGCAGCTCTCTTGCGAGCCCTAGTGATGGCAGGACCTGCCTGCACACAGACGGGGCTGAAAACACAGCCCTGCTCTCACAGGCAGCCCTTGCTGGGAAAAACAGGAAAAGGTTTCATTCCTATGCTAAGCAGGTTTCTCTTTCCATCCTTCTCTTCTGCTTCTCTCCCCCGAGAAGACTGAAACACCAGTGAAATCATCCTCCACGACAGTTTGCAAAGTGGAGGGACTTGTGTTGCGTTTGTCCTTAAGAGATAAGGAGACCAAGGCAGAAATTAAAAAGGGAAGGAAGTGCTAGTTGAAATAAGAATGAATAGTTCTTCCTGTGACATCCAAAATCCCAAGACACTTGCATTCTGGAGTTGTGGACCTTCTAACAGAGCCATTTAGTCCTCCTTCCACCAAGCAGTGAAGCACTTGCTTTCATCCCATGGTGAATGGTTGTGTGGAGCAAGGAGAGGCTCCCAGCTGCTGTCTAGAATGGGTCTGCAGTTCCCAGCTGGAAATCTGACTTTCTACTAAACCTCAGAGTGGAAACAGTGCCACACTGTTATGAGGATTTTTTGTTCTATATAGTTTTTTCCTGCTTTTAATCACATACTCACTTCAGCAATTAGAAATTGGGATGCTGGATATTGATATACATACACAGGTAGTCCAGGTGACTTTTTTCTCAAATGATGCTTTTATAATTGCAATTTTGCTTTACAGAAAAATCAGGCTTAATGGAAAAACAAACCAGTTTGTTCATGTGAACTAGTGGTTCATATCCAAGTTCATATCTGCAGGTAAATGATGAGAGGGAAAGCAGAACATGTAACATGTTTCTTATGTCAGCAGATATCTGATGTACTGTCTCTGGACTAGAGCAGAATTATTTTTTGATTTGAGATCCATAGTCAGTGACTGGCAGACATTGTTGAGGAGCACTTATCAGAATCTGTCTGATTCATGCTCCTAGTGAAGGTGCCTCTGTCCTAAACACTTCAAACCAAAAGACAGATTGTCCAGCTCTTCAAATCCAGCAGCTGTCTGTCATTAAGTGAATTGCTGAGAGCTGTCAGGTTATTGTTTCTGGACTTTCTGAACAACCGACATTTAATTCAGACTTTTTCTATCCTGTCTGATGAAACTAGAATGACTATGACAAATTAGGAACAGAAACCAGAATCAGGCAAAGTTCTGAAAATGTATGTGTACATGCAAACATGTCCTGCTAATTTTTATATTAATCTTTGGGAGTTATTTTATATCTTCCACATTTTGCTTGACATGAAACGGGTACTTTTAGAAACAAAATTTGCACTTGATGGTGTGAGTTCTGGTCTTGTGTAGTATTGACTTTTATATTTTTGTTCATCATAGGATCCTGGAATAATTTAGGTTGGAAAAGACCTCCAAGACTATCAAGTCCAACTGCCCAGTCTGCCATTAAACCATGTCCTCAAGCATCACTTAGAAATCCTTTAAATACCTCCATGGATGCTGAGAGAACCACTTCCCTGGGCAGCTTTTTCAATGCTTGACAACCCTTAGGTGAAGAAAATTGTCATAATATCCAACCTGAACCTCCCCTGGTGCAACTTGAGGCCATTTCCTCTTATCCTGTCACTTGTTACCTGGGAGAAGAGACTGACCCCCACCTGGCTACAGCCTCCTGTCAGGGAGTTGTAGATGGTGAGATTCCCCCTGAGCCTCCTTTTCTCCAGACTCACAGCTGTTCCTCTTCAGACTTGTGCTGCAGATCCTTCCCYAGCTCCACTGCCCTTCTCTGGATATGTTCCACCCCCTCAGTGCCTTTCTTGCAGTGAGGGGCCCAAAACTGGGCACAGGATTTGAGGTGTGGCCTCCCCAGTGCCCAGCACAGAGAGACAATCCCTGCCCTGACCCTGCTGGCCTCACTGTGGCACACAGGGACCATTGGCTTTCTTGGCCACCTGGGCACACTCTGGCTCACGTTCAGCTGCTGCTGACCAACACCCCCAGGTCATTTTCTTCTGGGCAACTTTTCAGCTTCCTGTCCCCAGCCTCCATGGGGTTGCTGCAACCCAGGACCTGGCACTTGTCTTGCTAAAACTCATAGAATCGATCCAGGCCATTGATCCAGCCCGTCCAGATCCCTTTGCAGACTCTCCCTACCCTCCAGCAGATCAGCACTCCAACTCAGCTTGGTATCATCTGCAAACTGACCGAGGCTGCCCTTGATCCTCTCATCCAGATCATTGATAAAGATACCAAATAGAATTATCTGCAATACTGAGCCCTGGGGAACACCACTGGTGGCTGACCCCCAGTTGGATTTAACTCCACTCACCACCACTCTCTGAGGCTGACCATCCAGTAACCTGTCCAAGCCATGGGAAGCCAGCTTCTCCAGGAGAATACTGTGGAAAACAGTGTCAAAGGTTTTACTAAGGCCCGGGTAGAAGACAACATTCACAGCCTTTCCCTCATCTACTTGGTGGGGGGGTAGGATCACCTTGCCACAGAGAAGCTTCAGTTAGCTGTTATCACAATAGGACAAAACCCCTCAAACATTTCTATATATTTCTACTGCAATAATGGAAATAAACATTTGAAAAAAAGAAAGTACTCTGAATAGGATAAAGCTAGCCTCTAAGTAGTTAAAGATATAGAAGTTTTCCGTCTGGCTATTGCTAGATCTGAAAAGGCAGATTTTCATGAGGAACTCTCAGAACTGGTAAGTCTGAAAGTTTAGAATTTTCACCTTGTTCTGAGCCAGCTTCTTTTTTCATTGCCAGGGTCTGGCCTAGCTTTAGAAATAGAGCAACAAATCTGTTCTTCCTGGATTTCTAATTGCCACAGTCTTCTARAAAGCTGTCTGGCAAGGGTACTGAATGTATCTTGAAATGTAAGTAGTTTGGAGACAAACCAGTTGAATAAAGCCCTCGTTTCTTCTTTTACAAGCAAGAGGTTAGCCACTTATTTAAAAAGAAGGAAAGCTATATATATATATATATAAAGCTCTGGATATGTTCCATCTAGGTGTACACACAAGTGTCCAGGCAGACAGCTCATCATTCCAGGAAAAATCACCCAGTTTACTCTAAAATGAATGTGAAAAGACAACCAAAGAGACAAAAATATCAACTTCACCATCTGTCAAGATGATCCTTTTTGTTGCCATGACCATACTGTGCCTTACCCAGTCAAAATCCAGCTCCTGGTTCAAATCACTCATCTGAGATGCTCAAAATAATTTATAGACATTAATTTTATGTCTCAAAACCTGTATGTGGAGAGCATAAAATGACAGATAGAGAAAATGAGGGCAGAGAAATGTTAAATTCTCAAAGGTGTTTGCCTTCTCATCCCTTAAATCTGTGGAGGGAAGCTTGGTCTTGGATCCCAGATGTGCTTTCCAGATCATCACCTTCTTAGGCTTCACATTTCACACTTACACATCACCTTAGACACTCTCCTTCAGCTCATGTGAATTGTGTTCAGCCTGCAATATCTTAGCTAAACATCTCCTCAGGTTCTCAATCCTATCTCCTACAGTCAGAAATTAAAGGGCAAGTTAAACAGTCCAGGAGATTCTGGGTGAGGGACCCCTTTGTGCTGCCTGGTCCCCCAGGGATGACAGACCATGCAACAGCTTGGGGGCTGAGGCAGGTCCTGTCAGCCCTTGGAGAACCAGCTGCATTTTAATATAAGAAAAACAAATACAATGAAAATTTCCCCTCTCCTGCCAAAAATTTTATCTTTCTCTGGGTAAAATRTTTCCATGAAATGGTACAGAACATGACTGAAAATACCCAAGAGCCAGWCCTATTTAAGGTCAACCAAAACCTTTAACACATAAATAATAGAAGTAATACTTAAAATCTAATGAGGCATTTTTGTTTTCCAGSTACTTTCATAACAGCTACTCAATAATCCTCATAACTGCCAAAAAAGCGTTTTAGAGATGAGAAAACTCATGAATTATAGCTGTTAAAAATCTCAGTTTAAGGATATAAAGTGACTTTTAACTTTTTCTGGAGAATATTGAATACTTGAGGTGTCATAGCAAAATCTGCTGTTACACCATAAATAAAAAGCCTGGATATACAAATGCAAATGTTCCCTTGCATATGTATAGAGAAGAGAGAGGAGGAAAATAACAACATTTACCARTTTGTGAATGTCCTACAGAGATGTGTAGGGCAGTGCCACCTGCCTGCTGGCTGATTTGAAGGTGAGAGGTGCAAGTCCTTGTTCTTTATTCCTTGCTGCAAASCAAACCTAGAAACTGCTGAAAAATAACAATAAAAGAGAGATCAGCAGGTAGCATGAAGGTCTGGTTATAAAACCAGCCTATAGTTTTAAAATAATTGTTGGCTCTGTTCCTCTACTGGGATTCATCTTCTACTAAATTTAAGTCTGTAGTGAGCATTTTGATATGTTAAATCACAGTTTATTGCAAAAATCCCAGAGTTTCTTTCAAAATATGAAATCTTCTCTCAACTACTCCTCTTGTCATCCATTATTTTGGCCATCCATTATTTTTGCTATCCATTGGCACAATATGTTCATAATAGGCTGTTTCATGAATTTCCAACATGCTCTGCTATGCAGCATTAGGCTGGGATAATGTTTTTACTTTTTCATATTTCACCCAGCAGTTTTGGGTGGGTTGTTAGATTGCTAACCCAGAACTGGGGGGTTTTTTTGTTTGTTTGTTTTCTTTTTTTTTTTTTTTTCTTCTGGAGTTCTGCATTTTTCCCACTTTCCCTCTGAGCCAGGTTTTCTCTAACAACCAGATGGCTGCTAAAAAACAGGGAGGCCTTTAGGTGATCTTTATGAGTAATATTTTRGTAGAATGGTACAGCTGCTTATTAGATGGTCAAATGGAGATCATGTCAGGATACAGAAAACATGCAATTAACTAATAAACAGTGACTGAAAATATAACCCTGCATGTCAAAAATTTGTTTTCGTTTCAATTGGCTGCTTATAGCTGGAATAAGAGCTATAACACATGTTTTTAAATCTTCATCTTGTTCCTAAAGTATGGTCTTTTACAGTTTCACTCAATAAATACATTAAACCAAGCTAGCCTTCTGAAGCCATATTTGTAGATTAATCAGAAATAACATGCTGTGAACCAGTTTGAGATGTGAGAAGTACTGTGTTAATCCACTGGCTGAAACAGCAAAAGAATGTTTATTCTACCAGTAGATATTCACAACTTCATGTGAAGGTTGTAAATCAGTTTAATAACCCTCCCTGGCACAGGTACTCTCTCAGTGGAGCATCTAGCAGCTGCCTAAATTGGATCTGTGGCCAGCTGGTCAGTCCTGTAAGTGGGCAAAGTAACACAGTAAATACTAAAGTGTTAAAAGTATGAAAGTGTAAAATGAAACAGATGGGATATAGTCATTCCACTTCACTGGAAGATTCAAGACAAAAACAAAACAATAAAGTAAACAAAATTGCTCTTTGGAGTTCTAAATTAATCTTATTCTGCCAGATTGCTGAACATAAAGACCATACTATACCTATTAAAAAAAAAAAGCAAACACAAAACAAGGGTAGAATTTCAAGAACTGGCAATCTTAATCTGCATTAACMTTCCAAATATTATTTTAGAATATTTACAAAGAAAATTAAAGTAAAATTAATATTTGTGATTGTGGTGGGTACCCACCAAAGTTGCTCTGTCACTCCCCTCCTCAACTGGATAGGAGAGAGAAAAGAACACAAAAGGCTCATTCATCAGTTCCATCATGGACAAACAGACCTGAATTGGGGGAATTAGTTTAATTTATTACCAATCAAATGAGACCAGGAAAATGAGAAATAAAACCAAATTTCAAAACACCTTTCCCCCACATATATTTGTAGAGATGACCCACCACGTGAAATTTTGGCATGGGCTTCCTGTTATTTTTCAGAGATACACATACACCTCTTCCTTGCTCTGAAAAATAAACTGTGTGGTAAGATATTGCTCTGCTGTGTCATTGCACTTTCACATGATTCAAATTCACAACAAGGTTGCTGATTGAATACAGGACTGTATAAGCCCCAGAGAAGTTCAGGTGTTCTCAGGATACCAGGGGCCAGCAAACGAAGGTTTAGATATATCCTCAACAGTGCATGCAGAATGTCTCCAGTCATTCCCAAAGGATGAGAGTAGGAAGCAGTCCTTAACCCTTTCTGAGGCAGCCACATGGAAACAGAAGACCCCTTAGAACTATAAAAACACTGATCATGGGGTCATTAAGGTTAGAAAATACCTTTAAGATGGTGAAGTCTGACATTTGACCAAACACCACCACACCAACTATACCATGGCCCATGTGCCATATCAAATCAAAGGGACAAAGGGTCCTTTCCCTAATTCTGCTGGCCACTTTATCCTTGATAGACAGACCAGGGTGCCATTGACCTGYCATTGACATGGCACATTCTGGCTTGTGTTCAGCTGCTGTCAGCAAACATGCCCAGGTCCTTTTCTGCTGGGTAGTTTTCCAGCCTGTACTGGTTTGAAAGCAAAACCAGCAAGAAACTAAGTCAGAAATACAATTTAATAGGAAAACTATAAAATAAAAATAATTTTTTTTTTGTAAAAGGAACAAATGAAAAGACCCTTGGCAAAGTCAGAATACAACCTGACACCCTGTTCGTTAGGGTAGTGGTAGCAGTCCGAATGAAGCAGTCTTGTTGAAGCAGTGATCCTGTAGAAAGATCTGGCAGCTCCTGTCCTCTGGGAATCCAGTCAGTGGCTGTGTGGTCCCAAACTCCAGATTATGTCCAGGTGGGAAYGCTTGGCTCCTCCCCACTGGGCAGAGCATCTCACAATGGGCTGATGTCATTCTATGAGTCACACAATGGGTCCTTGATTGCCCATTAAGCAGAGATGGYTCCCGAGGGGAGTTACCTGTGAGTCATTGACCAGGGCATTGATGGGCCRTTAACAGCAGATAGTCCTGAGGGAGGGGGCAGGGAAAACACTGCCCCACCTGGCTCCAACAACCCATGATGATGGTAATAGAATACATACTTTGGGCACATCTTATATTGCAACCTAGGACACAGCCACTCTGCCCTCAGTCTGGAGCACTGTGACCCAAGGGCAGGACCTGACCCTGACCTTCTTGAATATCATACAAATGACCTCAAATCATCAATCCAGCCTGTCAAGATCCCATAGCAGAGCCTTCCTACCCTCCAGCAGATGAACATTCTCACCTGTCCTGGTCTCACCTGCCAACTTGACCCTCTCACCCAGTTCACCAGACAAGACAGAACTTGCCCCACCAGTGAGCCCTGGGGAACACCACTGGTTGCTGTCTGCCAGCTGGATCAGCTCCATTCACCACCCCTCTCTGGGCCTGGCCATCCAGCCAGTTTTTAACCCAGCCAAGAGTGCAGCAGTCCAAGCCATGGGCCACCAGCTTCTCCAGGGGAGTTCCTTAGGAAACAGTATAAAAGGATTTACTGTCGTCCAGGTAGATTACATCCACAGCTTTTCCCTCATCTCTKTGGTGGGTCACTTGATCATAGAAGGACATCAAGAAGGACCTGCTTTTTTTAACCTCATGTTTTTTGGGCCTGATTCCCTGGTTTTCCTATGACAGCACTCAAGGTGATCTGCTCCATGAGCCTCTTGAGCACRGAGCTCAGGCTGACAGGAGTGTAGTTCCCCAGATCCTCCTTCCAGCTGTTCTCATAGATGGGTATCACATCTGCTGACCTCCAGCCCATTGGAATATCCCCAGTGAGCCAGGACTGCTGGTAAATGATGGAGAGTRGCTTGGTCAGCTCTTCCACCAGCTCCCTCAGTGCCCTTGGGGGGATCCCACACAGCCTCATAGATTTGTGAGTGTCTGAAAGGCTCAGCAGGTCACTAACTACTTCCTCCTGGATTCCAGGGGTCCTAGCCTTCTTCCCATCCCTGTCTACCAGCTCAGGGGGCTGCTTGACCTGGSGATATCAGTCTTAMTGTTGAAGACTGAGACAAATTGGATGAGACAAAGAAGGCATTAAATACTTCAGCCTTTTCCTCCTCCTCAGTGACAATGAAGTATGGAGATATTCCTTAGCTCTCCTTTTGTTGAAGAYGTATTTATAAAACACTTTATTATCTTTCACAGCAGTGACTGAGTTCTAGCTGAGTTCGTCTTTCTAATTTTCTATGTGACCTAGCATCTTTGAATTCTTTCTGAATTGCCCACCTCTTCTTCTGAAGGCCACAAACTCCATTAGGATCTCTTCCACACACTCCAGGAACTTCCTGGACTGCCTCCTCTCTGCTGTGTTGAGTTTCCAGCAGGCATCTGACCAGCTAAAGTTTCCCACAGAAACAGGGATCAGAGATCATGAAATGTCAGCCTACCACTTATAGAATACCTTGATTGCAACTTCATGGGATAAAATCTTCTGGGGAATAAACTGAGCCACTGATACCCCACATTTCCTTGCAGGGCTGGGTTATGGCAGCAAGCTCAAGAAGCCACTGAATCAGAGCCCTGCAAGTGGCTGCTGTATGAGCTGGAAGTATCRATTTTATATGACAGCATGGATTTCACTCTGAAACCCATTTATTTTTTTGAGTAATGACTGCTTCAGTTCAAATTTGCAAACCGTCAGCTTTCCTGGAGGAGTCCCTTTCTTGGATCTTCTTTATCTTATCATTTTCCATGACGTGTTGTACTGTAATAGTACAAGTGTTATCTTGAGAACAGTGTTTCTGTGTTCTGTGGGTGCTCTTCTGCAAACTGAATTTTCCTCATCTTCAGTTCTACTGTCACTTAGCAACCAAGAGGATTATCAGTGAAATTCTAAATATTATCTTGTCAAGGAGGTCAAAACACAAAATACGTAATTAAATTCCTGGGGAAAATAACACCTTTTCTTTTGTTTGTTTGGGGTTTTTTGTTTGCTTTGCTTCAGCAAGTAGAAGATGTGCAGAAAATTACTAGTCATAGCAGTCTGATAATCTGGAAGATATTGCCAGGAATAGTTGCATTTTAATGCTCTTTAAGTMAAAAATAGTCCGAAGAGACATGGAGGTGGATCTGCTGAAGGCAGAACTATGGCTTAATGTAATATCACCAGTAATATCCTTCTGATGTTGTGATTTAATCAAATATTTTGTGCACAGATGTCAGTGGCACTTCACCTGCTGGAAAGGTTATGTAGAAAACACCAAAAGATTAGATCTGTGCAAGAATTTTAGTGGAAATAATAGCACACAAGGAGTTTGGACAAGGACTTGGAAGAATTGGGTCCCATTATTGCCTTGTGATTTGACTTACTGGATCACCCAGGCCACAGATTATCACTCAGCAATTCTATTCAATGCCCACAACTGAGTTAAAAAATATGTATTTTCAGAGAGGCAGAGTGTCACAGCATTTAAAGGGAGATGGCTATTTATTCAGGTTGCAAAGAAAGGTTTTCAGTGCTTAATTATCTATTAAAACATGCTGTTTTATTTCCAGTCTGAATTTTCCTAACTTTAAAAACGACTGAATTCTGTCCTTTTTTGTTACATTAAACAATCTTTACAGAGGTCATCTTTTTCTTATGGAAGCATTTACATTCTGTTATCAATTTATCTTCTCATTGGGATTCTTATTAAGCTTCTCTATCTAACCTTATTTAGTCTTTCTCTYTAGTGCTGTCTCCAACCTCTCCCTACACTGTTCTGGAACCTTTGTTTCTTGGAAATTAAAGGAACAAGAAAAAATTCCCCAAACTTTGCAGTGGGTGTATGACATTGTTCTTCAGATGCAAACCTTAGCACTGAGCTCAGTATCCTGGCACTGAATTCCTCAGGCAGAGGTRAATACTTTTGACCTTTTCCTGATTATCATTTCCTTTTCACAGTTGGGAATGGGGCTTGGTCTCTTCAGTTATTTCTTATGAAAAAGAGGCAGTGTTCATCTGCTTACCCTCAGGGAACTCTGAGCTGCCTTTTTTAAAAACACAGTTCTTTATTACCAAAGTGTAATACAGTCATTGTGATGAGCCTTATTGTGCCTGTGCTAAATAACATCTTGCATGAGTTCAGCTTGCACATGTTCTAGATCACACTTCATGACTGATGGCTGCTTTGAGAAGCTTATCAGGTTTTGGGTCATTCTACAACTTTACCATTTTATTGTTTCTCCTGGCTAATAACTAATGATCATGGATTAAAAATATAGAATGGACTTCAGTAGGCCATCTAAACTATCCTACTGAACACAGGCAGTTATTAAGAAAAGCCCCAAGCAAGTGAGGTTCAGTGGCTGTCCTGTCTCCTGACTGAAGACACTCCAGCTTCACAGTTTGCAGCACACAAGRGCAGGGCAAGGTGTGACCAGCACTTCCATCTGTCCATCTTGAATTTGTGGCACAGGTTATCAGGTACTTGCTTACACTTGGAGGTGGCTTCAGTGCCTGTCTCCATCAAGGTCTCAGCTCATGCTTTTGAAGCTGGAGACCTTTGGTGACCTAACAGCAGCGCAGTTGTCCCCTGGGACTCTGTTGGGATGGATGACAGAATTTAAGACCGACAAGCAGCTCCCTCAAGATACAGCTCCTGTATCTCAGAAACCAGCTGCCCAAGCAGACAAAGCTTTCAATAAGAGGTAGTTGAAAAGTGGAGGACTGTGTTGGTATCACAGCAGAGAGTTGTGTAGGGACATTGCAGACTTAGGCCATGCAACTGAAATTGATCTTAATGTTTCCTACTGAAATCTATGTGGTGCAGAGTAACTGGTTCTGATAGAGTTGTTTCTTATGAAACAGGGAGAAAATGAACAGGCAAAACCATCTTGGAGTGTATCTGTAGTTCAGAATAATATTAAATAAAGAAAAAGCAAAAAAAGGCTTCTATCTCCATTTCCAATTGCATCAATAGCAGTTAAGCTGCTTTCAGAGGCCCTGAGGCCTCTGAGAAGAAAATGTTTCTGTCTCCTTTCTGCAGGCTGGGATCCAAAAGGCACAGAGATAAGCTGACTTGGGGGTTTCATACAATCATCATTAGGCATGGGTTGTGAAAAGACCCTCAGGTGTCTGACTTTCATTTCTGTGCACTGTTCAGGTCTGACTTTCATTTCTCTGCACTGCTTAATAGATAATTCCGTCATTTATTCAGAAAATACACAGAGTTCCTGTCACCAGCAAATGATTTACTTAATCTCCTTTTTGTAGCCACATAAATGATAAAATTAATCTGTATACAAGAACTCATAGGACAATGTCTACTCACGTGTATGATGATATCATAGTAGCAACAGGTTTCCAACATATTTTCCTGATTTCTTGCCACTAAAGGCTTGGTTGTCATTTATTCTCTATTTCCTTTCTTGTTTCCTGATGCCTGACTCTGAGGTTCATCTGCTAATCAGGAAAGAAAACCATGCTGACAAATTTCCAGGATCTCTGGCTMAAGTGTTGGTGGATTACCCTWAGCTAATATACATCACCTGTCRGGCTGGATTCTTCTTGGAATGCAGKTGGTATAAAAGGGATGTGCAGCATTAAGCAATATTTGAAGCCTACCAATTGCATACTTCTTTGCTTTCGTCTGATCTTCTCGCTTTTGGCTTTTTGKGCCTTCAGAAGCCCTGGAACTATTATGAACTCTTCCTTCTGCTTTGGAGTTTTTTTATGCGATGAGTTATTCCTGGCTGGACACCAAAGCAGCTCAGTCACTCCCCTCCTCAGATGAACAAGGTAGAGAAAAATATGGCAAAAGACTCGTGGGTGCAGATAAGGGCAGGAAGAGACARCTGTCCAGTTACTGTCGTGGGCAAAACAGACCTGGTCTGGGGTAATTAATCTAATTTATYACCMACCAAAGCAGGATAATGAGAAAKAGAACCAAATCTTAAAACACTTGCTCCCCAGCCCTTCCTTCTTCCTYGGGCTCAATTACACTACTGATTTTTTCTACCCCCTCCCTGCCAGCAGCAYCTGGGGACAGGGAGTGGGGATTGCGGCCTATTCATCACCTATTGTCTCTGCTCCTCCTTCCTTCTCTGGAGGACTCCTCACACTCCTTCTCTGCTCCAGTGTGGGGTCTCTCCCATRGGAYACTCCTGCAGTTCTTCACAAAGTGCTCCAATGTGGATCCCTTCCATGGAGTGCYGTCCTTCAGGAACAGGCTGCTCCAGCAAGGGTCCCCTACAGGGTCACAGRTCTGGCCAGAAAATCCACTCCAGCATGGGCTCCTCTCTCCAYAGGGGCCCAGAAGAAGGAAATCAGCAGTGAAACACACCACAACATTGCAAGCTAGCAACAGAACGATTCTATCCCTTTGCCCATTTCTGTCTTTCCATTATTTACTGAGTTTGATGGGTTTATAYCCTTTGTGTGAAGTTGTATTTCCTCATCCTCTTAGTAACTTTTGGGAGYTCCTCAGATTTTCATGGGTCTACAAATCCTGTAACA
Organism: Alauda arvensis; assembly: GCA_902810485.1. Taxonomy (NCBI): domain Eukaryota; kingdom Metazoa; phylum Chordata; class Aves; order Passeriformes; family Alaudidae; genus Alauda; species Alauda arvensis. The sequence continues at coordinate 33,872 of CADDXX010000237.1, forward strand.
CCATGCTTAGCCTTCAGGTGCTAAACACTTATCACATAAAAACCAACTCAAATAATGTGTGTGACATCCTACTGATTGACTAAATTAACTCCTASAGTGAAATGAGAAGACAAAATTTTGTGGCTGTTCTTTCCACAGAATGACAAATACACAGTGAAATAGCAACACAGGGTTGCTATTTATCAAGCCTTTATCAAGATAAAAGGACACAGCAAATGGTGAAGGGTCCATGTGCAGGGGTGATCCTTATTCCTGTTTATATGGCAGCTTTATTTTCCCCAGAATGGTTCCTGCTGCCTTCAACCAGGACATCCAAAACATGGTGGGAGGTAAAAATTTGCCTCCTGGGATGATAACTTGACACTTTTTCTTCCTTTTCAATCTGTGTCTCTGTAGCGCTTGTGATATTGAAAGCCAGGGTAGGAATTTTAATGTTCTCTCTATATGCATTTATGAACCATGAAATAAATTAAAATCRTCACTTCTGTGCCTTTGGCTGAGGCTCACAAATTTCCTGAATGGTGCCCTCRTTTTTAGCAGCATCAGTGAAAGGAGGCAATATGAAATCTCATAAACCTTCCGTCCCTTTTTGGTAGTGGCTGAACAACAAAGRAAGAGCAACTGATGTTCTCACATTAAACATTTTGTTCAATATTTAAATGTCAAGACCTAAATTTTTAACACGGTGCAGAAATCTTCAGCTGTGTGCCTCCTGTGAAAAGTAATAGGAGGCATGGAGCTAAATCCCACCCCACCACATTTAATATTTATCCCTAAAGGCTCCTTCTGCTGCTGAAGAGATTTGAGCACACTGCACTTGCTCAGGCTTTTGGAGGCATTTCAATATCACCTAGCTGATTATGTGTTTTGCAAAGAGCATATTAACTTTATGCCTTGCAGTGCACATGGAGGGGAGGGGGRAGCAAAATATTTGTGCCAGGCTGCAGGCAACAAAAGACGTTTGTAGGATTTAAAAGAAAAYCAGAGTTAATCAATCCAGCCTAAATAATTTAAGATACTAATCTGMCAGGGCTAGATGAAAGACAAAGGAACTAACAGAGCCCATTTATTTACCATCCARTATTTTTAGATCTTGGCCACAAAAGATGTTTCTATTTATGCTATCTTTAGTGTAAGCTCCTCTTTGTGCTTATGCAACCTCTGTCCTCAGGTTTTCATCAAATCTCTGAAGAGGCACACACTTGTACCTTGCTAGAATACTTGAGKCAGTTGCAAAAAGGTCTCTGATTCCCTCTCTTATCTGGGGAAAGCTGTGCCTGTTTTGTATTCTACACAGTGTACTTTCCCCTCTGCACTTCCTGAACAGAGCAATTCTCTTGGGGAAGGAAAACCTACACCCACTGCTGTAGAGAGAAAGAAGGCTGGTGCCTTTCATGATGGTTCTGCACCCCATGATGCAATGTTGGGAATGGAGCAGTGGATTGAGGATGCAGGAGTGCACAAGGCAAGCGCCAGGATTGTCCCAGGGCTTTGGGGTTCAGTGGGAGGTCAGGTGAGGCACGTTGCTCTTGTCCCCATATGTGGACTGTGGGTTCTCCCACTTGCTTTTTTGTCCTACAGATACATGGTGTGAGAAGGGTTTTCTACCACATATTTGCCATCCTGTGCTTTCCTTCCCTGATGCATTCTTACACGTGGCCAGCATGGAGTGAGCCACATGCAGATGTATCAAGTCTCTGAGGGTGCCTGCACCTCACAGAGTGGCTTAATAAGAGCGAGACCACTTCTTAGATGTGCCTTGTAACAAAAAAGGTTTTAATAAATGTTGAGGTTTATTATTTCCTGATTGTATTGGTTTGTTCCAAGCTACCCCGTTTTGCTGTTCGCCCTTGGTTCTGCCTGGTTTGCCTCCCTGATGTGCCCTCCCCTGGCACCTGCCCATCTCCCCTGAGCCTCTCCCCTTGTTCCAGAAAGTTCCCTGAGCTCCTGCCATCTCCCTTGTGCCCTCCCCGGGCACCTGTCTGTCTCCCTAAACCTCTCCCCCTGTTTCTGGAAAGTTCTGCTGGTTCCCCTTGGTGATTTGATGCTTAATGTTTGTCCCTCCCTCGAATTGTCCCCATTGCTCCCAGTTGATGCCTGTCCAGATTGTAACCACACCCCGATCCCTTCTGATTGGTTTGTTGTTCCTGTCCCTCCCCCTGTTAAAAGGTGTTGCACACCCCAGAGAGGGGCTCTTTTGGGCTGTCCCCTCTTAGGGTGATTTGCCAAGACCAATAAACCCTGAGAACTCAGACCCCCAAAGGAGTCAGCCTCTTTTTCCAACGGCAGCAGGAAGGTTTCTACCACTCTTGCACTGGGGTCTGTGTGTGTCCTCGACCCACAGATCATGGCAGGGTCGCCTCTGGCCAGAGCTAACCCTAGAAGAGAGGGACGACCTGTAAATAAAAAGAGAAAATAATAAACAGTACAATGCAAATAAAAATAAGCTGTACACAGGTGCAGGGAGACCATAGCACCATGTAAAGCGCCCCGAAAAAGCCAAGAGGGGCTTGTGCAGGCCTTTAAGCATCTAATGGTTGAGGAGGTGTCCTTGGCAAACTGCCCAAGCGAGAACAGCTACATTGCTGAAAGACAGGTAAAGAGAGCTATCCATGCCTCTGTCCTGGCACAGAGCCAATGGCAGCTCGGGGAGCACAGAAGTTTCTAGGGCTTTTTCCTTTTTGGTCCTAAGTTAAAACTAAAACATATCTTCCCTATAAGGGAAACATCTGCCTGGTCTAAAACTGCATTACTACACTTCCCCAGGAGAATTGCTCTGTTCCTTTCCCAAACTGCTGAGTGAATAAATAACCTTCATGGTCATGGGACACTGTCCTGGGCACACCTGAGGTGTAAACTCACTATATGGACTATTTACAAGTCTGGTCTTAAAGCTGCATTCAGCAGAGCAGGCACAGCCCCCCCTGCCTCATATTGTAAAAGATCCCATGGGAA
>CADDXX010000237.1:50514-109583 GCA_902810485.1 Alauda arvensis
CAGGTCCATGCACACACACAGGGCTCAGAGCAGCCACAGGAGCAGCCATTCCGCCATTTCAGGTCCATGCACACACACAGGGCTCAGAGCAGGCCACAGGAACAGCCATTTCAGATCCATGCACACACACAACATAGCTCAGAGCAGGCAGGAGCAGCCATTTCAGGTCCATGCACACACACAGAGGGCTCAGAGCAGCCACAGGAACAGCCATTGCAGGCCCATGCACACTCACAGGCCTCAGCAGAGGAAAGGCAGGAAGGACCTCCTGTATGCTGTGTTCCAGCAGAAGTTTATCCCACCATGCTGAAGGGATGAGGGACAGAAGACCCAGAGCATGTGGTGCTCAGGGGTTAAGTAGGGGGTTGTTGGCCAATCACCTGATGGCACAGGGGCAGTACCAAGGGCAGCAACCATAGAATGCCGTGAGGGATTGAACAGTTGGAGTGGGCAGGGTGAAGTGACCCATGAAGGAAGCAATCCAGGGTAGATTGGCAGTAGYTCTGCAAGGCACCATGAGGGAAGTCTTCTCTTTCAGKCTAGGCAGAGCACTSTATGGTAAATCTTTTCAGGGTAAAGCCTGGAAGTTTCCCTGAGGGGATTTTTAGGGTTCCCACACKCAGGYGTGCCACACTTGTGAGATCTACAGATCACCTGTCAACCACCAAAAGGAGTCTTCCAGAGCTTCTCAGCATCAGAAAAGGGGCCATTGTGCTATTTTGCTGAATGTTGTCTCTCAGAGCCATGGCTGCCTTTGGTTCCCTTGTGATCAAATGTGCAGATGCAGGGTCCAGCTGCCTCATCAGGTATTATCAAAAAGGCCATTTTTTTTCTCAGTTTCCTTGAGCTGAGACATGTCTAAATGACCAAAAAAATAAAATCATTTAGGTGAGTAACACTACAACTTTTAAGGCATCAGACAACTGATAGCTCTGAAAATCCGAAGAATAGTGCTCAGAAGATGAAAGAAAAATGATCCTGGCAATTGCTGTTGCTTAAGCTGCAGGTAAAGTGACAGGGGTGTTCTTGAATGAAGAAAATACTGTGTGCAGAAAAATATGGGATAGGTTTAAAAGCTTGATTTTTTGACAGAATTACACTGCTAATGTTTGTCCCCTGCAGCTCTCCTTAAAGTCAGTTTAAAGGGGATACTGAGAATGGTGTGTGAATGGATTCCTACCCAAAACATGAATTCAAAATGTCTTTAACAAGTTGGCTAAAAAACACTGAAATTGCAGCATATTTGAAGTAATAGCTAATGATTGCAGTTAGAATCACTGTATTTTAACACCCTTGTTAGTGGTCTAACAAGGCTGGGTAAACTCATTGATAATCGGGTTCTTAGCCCTTTGAATTAAAGGGACATGTGAACACTAGTAGCAATGATAAAAGCACAAAAGCTGCTAACAAATGAAAAGATASGTTTGGTTTAGAGGAAAATAAACAAAATGATGCAGTGAAAATGATTTTTTGTTTAGGCAGTAGATAGAGGAATATTAAAAATTAATGGTGCTGGCTAAAATGTCGATACAGAAATATATCTGGGAATATATGGATAGAAGTGACAGARTTTGGATCAGGATGGCACAGATGCTTTCTTCCTTTCTACCCTGCTTTCTAGGACTCTGCAACTTTTCAACAAGCTACCACCGTAACCTTTGGTCAGCATAAACAAACTGGGYAAAGCAAAGTAATTTAGCTGAGCAGTGTCAGTATCTGTATTCTGAGCATCACTGTACACAGGACAATGCAGTCAACACAATGAACATKCAAAGAAAGAAAATTGAGTCATTTAGGAAAATGGAGGAATTATATGTATATATAGATTAGATGATATAGATATTTATATAGATAGAGATAGATAGTTATAAGAGGAAAATATTAGATGCCAAATTGATAAAGGTAAATAAGATGTTGCAAGCAGGGCTGGGCAGAGTTCCAGGGCAGAGGGAAAGTGACTCAGCTGTGGCATTTCTGACATGACAGTTCAGTGATGTGCAGGTCTCCCAAACAGGGTGAGCAGCAGGAGGGGTGGGAGGAGACCCTGCACCTTTCCTGAASAGCAGCTGGTGCTAAGAAGGCCCACAGCATCCTGGTTGTTATCAGTAAAAGTGACCAGCAGGATTGTACTTGGGCCACACCTCGAATTCTGTGTCCAGTTTTGGGTCCCTCATGAAAAAAAAGGTATTGAGGTTCTGGATCATGTCCAGAGAAGGGCAAGGGAGCTGGTGAAGGGTCTGGAGCACAAGTCTGAGGTGCAGCTGAGGGAGCTGGGGATRTTTAGCCTGGAGAAAAAGGAGCTCAGGGAAGATGTTATCTTCCTAKCAACCTYCTCTCTGAAAGGAGGTTGTAGCCAGGTGGGGGTTGGTCTCTCTGACCAAATAACGTGCTAAATTCACAAAGTGTGAATAAGCAGGGCTGTCACTAAAGTTTGGGAATCAGAAATTGCTGCAGAACTGAATATGTAGCTCATTACTGAAAATCAATAGGTGAGTTACTAATTGACATCACTACATTCTCTCATAATTTATGTTGTGTTTTCTGGGTGTTAAATATTAYTGTGAGTCCAGTGAGTGGAAAACTGTGATTTGACATTGTGTTTGCTCATTTTGCCACATTCTATGTGTATGAAGAAGACACAGAAAAATGATTGCAGAAAATTAGGACCTGAAGGTGTTGTTTTTTTTTTTAATACTCTGAGCACAAGATTGGTTAAACTGTTTCTTAAACTGAACACAAAGAAAATGATACCTTATGGGCTAGAATTTCTGCAGGTGGTAATTARTGTAGCATCAGTCAATGCAGCTGAGCTACACTCATTTGCACCAATCAGTGATTTACAGAAATTTGCATTGGCTTGGAACAGTGTCCTGATTTCCTTTGCACACCTTCCCCACATGTCAAAGCAATATGTATTTTTGTTCTCATGTTTGGACTGTTTGCTAAYGAGATAGGTGACAGGCAGTGCATGAGTTTACAAGTGCCAGTGATTTAAACAAAACAGTAGTTACTGTAGCGAATTACTGATGATAACACTTGCCTGGTTCCATCCTAAGGTAGTGCTGTCTCCAGCTGTGTGTTGCTATGCAGTCAGAGGAGATAAAAAAGAGCTTGGGCTCACATGGGTGGAGAGCATCAGTGAATTGCCGGACTATTTTGCACACTGGATAGCATTCATCAGCCTTAGAAAGGCACTCACAGTTAGTTATGTCAGGCATTACAAGAACAAATAGAGCATTTTTGGCCTGAGAGAATGCAAACATTATGCAGTTTGGTCAAGTGGGCTGAGTATGAGTGTCCAGTTCAAAGAATGGAATATGCTTGTTTGCTGCGTGACCTTGAATAAATTGATTTGCCTCGTAGTTTTTCGTTATCTCATCTGTAGAATTGTGGTTGTATTGCTGATCTCCACTGAAAAATATTTTGGGATAATTTGCTAGAAAAAATCCCAGTGATGCCTATTTCATTATCTCCAGCAGAGCCCAGTGAGAGCACTTTAAATTTTAGTGCYAAGCTCATAGTAGATGAATCCCTTCCATTACAGTGATTCACCCTCTTGAACCAAGGTTCTGGCTCACAACACTTACCACTTCTGACAAGCTATTTTCTATTGCTTCCTGAAAAATTGATGGGGATGTAGCTGTTCTGCATTGTTCCAGCGTCATGAATGAATTGCTTGCTGACGAACTTTCCCACTCCAACTACCAGATGTCCTCTTCTAGAATTTGTGGTCTCCCCCTTTAAACACTTCTAAAGTAATTCACCAAATTTAAGCAAAGAATGTTTTTTGTTTCTCCAAATTGTCCCAGAACTATTAACACAGAACATTTGTAGTTGTTCTGGATTTGGGAAGTCGCATACACCAAAAACTGAGATACAGCACAGTCCAATAGGAAGACCTGCAGTTGTATTCTTCTCTGAAAATAGAAAGGTGCTAATGGGAATCTTTGAAAACATCCCCTCAGGTGAAATTATCATGTTTCAGAATAGCAAGATTTTACAAAAAATCCAATGTTTGGTCTTTAGAAGTAGCTGTGAAGTACCGCAAACAATGCGCTGGTTTAACAAATTAATCATTTTGGGGGAGGGGGACGTGGCATAATCTCCCAAATCCATTTCTTTTAGGGCTGACATTTAGTTCCCTAAGCACCCTCAAACAACTAACTTGGCCAACTTGTRCCTGCCAGCATCACCCAAAGTGACATCAGAAGGGGGTTTGTGGTGGATTTACAGGGGTCTGCTCCTCCATCTGCTTCAGGTAATGGCAACTCCAAGGGCTTTTGCATGCCCAAGGAAAGACAGATTTGGGGCACCTTCTTGAAAACTCATGGGAAAGGTTTATGATGGTATAAASTGCCAGAGTTTGGAWWTGTCAGCCACTACTTAAAGATGGGARTATCTGCCTGCTGAGTATGGAATTCAGCCTTTGCCATCCAAAAGAGATAATTTTTAACTGGAGAGGAAAAAGAGGCAGAAATAATCTCGAAGTAACATATTTAAAGTGTCTGAGCTGATGCCGTTTTCAGTGCCTTAGTGAGAGACCACGTTTAGTTGCAATGCAGCTCCTACAGAGCCGTGCAGTCCCCCAGGCTTTTACAGCACTGCTTCACTGGGATGGCAGAAAGCCCTTCAGGCCTCTCAGGTTTATGTCACACGTTCTGTGGATATTTTCTTTGACAGTGCAGCAAGCTGGAGGCAGCCATGGCTGCAGCTCATCTAGAGATGATTACATTATCTGCTCTGGGCCACCCTGTATTGGATAATAACATTTGGCTACTCATAAATAAACATCATGTGGAACCATACATCAGAAATTAAAGATGTTAATTAACTGGTTCTGTGAAAGGGAACCTACCATGGCWATAAAATACTCAGGTAAATTGTTATGATGTACCACCACAAAGTTACACTCTCTACTTTCATGATGCCACAGGACRTCTTTAAATTGCCTGTGAGCTTTGTCATTCCTATGACAACTGAGCAATCCTTACAGCTATTATATGATTATTCTGGGTTTTTTGGAGTATTTTCTGTTCTTCCCTATTTTGTATAAAAAGACTATCTGCATAGAGAAGTGTACTTTGTCATGATTATAAATAAAAAAATTATTACCCAATAATAAATAAGTGCTTACCTAATCTTCATAATTCATCATCTCAAGCATTCCTACAAACATATAAACTTCAAAATGACCTTTCTTCAGCTTCATTTTAGAGATAAATCTGTATTATCCTGAGGAATAGAACCCCTCTTGGAAAATCTTGGATAACATTGTACTTGCAAAAGTGAAAGCCATCTGTAATGTGAGATGACTGCAGAGTCCAAGTGACACTGAGAACCTCAGAASTGAGGTCAAAAGTGCAGCTCTCTTACAGACCCTTTCAGGTAGTGGAAGGAGCTAAAAGTTTTTYCTGGAGCCTTCTTTTCTCCAGGCTGAACAGCTCCTCTCACAGGAGAGGTGTTCCAGCCCTGTGAYSAACTTCATGGGTGTCCTCTGGACTTGCTCCCRCAGGTCCMTGTCCTTCCTGTGCTGGGAACCCCGGAGCTGGATGCAGTGCTGGAGGTGGGGTCTCACCAGAGCAGGGTGGAGGGCCAGAATCACCTCACACAACCCTCTGCCCATGTTTATTTTAATGCAATCCAGGACACATTTGGCTTTCTGGGCTGCAAGTGCACATTGCTGAATCACAATAAGCTTTTTGTCCACRAAGTGAATTTCTCTCCTATGCTAATCTTGACCCATTCCCCATCCAGCCTGTATGTGTGCTTAAATGTATATTTACATAATACCTGTGTGTACAGTACATATAGATATATATTGTATGTATGTATACATGTCTGTTTTGTCCCAGTTCAGTAAGGGAAAAACTGTTTCATGCTGGTTTCMCCTGTCCTGGATGATGCTGTTTTASCACACAGATATTTGAYATTGAGCTGTTTTACCATACAGAGACTMGCACCAACAGAAAACCTGTTTTCTCCTGTGAAGAAACTGCGTGAAATCAAACAGGCTTCTTTCACACAGACCTATCTSCAGTCTAGGTGAATTTAGGTCAGGATGTATTTTGGTGAATGAAGGCTGTTATTTTCGTTCTGAATGGGCGTGTTTTTGCTGTTCTCCCACGAGAGGGCAGCAAAGGAAAATGGTTGCTAAAACGAAAGACAAAAACATTCAAGGACGTTTAAGCGTTTAAGTTTCCCACTGTGTTTAATAAGATTCTGAAAATACCATTGTGTGGGAACTAGGAGAGCTTGTCGAAACCACCTGGTGAGAGAAAGAGATTTTATTTTTTTTTTCAAAAGCTCTCCAAGCTTCTCAATCTATTGATAGCTTAATGAAGTTACTTGCTATTACCTTCAAAWATGCTCCCTGATCATGTGATAACAGCACAGCAGCTGAGCAAGGTCTCCTGGGCTTCAGCATCCTCATCTCTAGTGTTAATTGCTCTATTATTTCAGARTTTAAGTGCTTTATCTCAAATACCTCTTTCTCTTTCCAAACTCTTTGCCTGCAGAAGCGTTGACACAAATGGAAAGGGCTGCACTTGAAGAATGACCTGGTGGCAACAAAARCATCTCACTCTGGGATATTTTACCCCCAAATCCAACCTAAGTAATAAAGGAATTCTGATTGGGTGTGTGGGGGTGGGGGGAGTTGAGGTTTGGGACATATTTTTGGCAGCTTTACCCAGAGCTATTCAAGCAGGAGTCAGGGTGTTAGAGCTGGTTTGAGTTGCTGGGGGAGTGTCTGTGAGCTGCAGTGGCTGTGCTGAATGCAAATAGAGGTTTAATCAAAGTGGTTCTGTGCAGCAAGCTGCATTTTCATTGATGTGTTCTGTAGTCCTTGCAGGCAACCAGGGCACCAGCATGTTAATTACCTATAAAATATWCAGGATAATTTTCCTGTTTTTAAATGTTTCAGCTTCTAAATAAATGACAAACAGAAAGTAGAGGGGAAAAAAACAAAAAMCACAAAAAACCCAACAAAAATTAGCATAGGAAAGTGAAGGCATCTTTCCAAGAGATGTATTAGAGCTTGGATTTGGACCCAAATCTCAGTTGTTTTGTAGCCTCAGGGTTGTGGCGTTTTCTGCTACCACTGCTGCCATATTGTACCTAACAGAAAGTGTGCTCCAGGTGATACCAGAACACAAGTGAGAGGGACAGGGACACAGGGACAGGTTYATTCATTCCAARCAGGATCTCCCTCTATGCTGGTGTYTYCCAGTGAATGCAGCAGAATGAGAGGTGAATTGCAGCAAGCCCCAAGTGCAGCCAAAACTGTTACAGTTTACCTGAGGCTGAAGATGCAAAGAAACTACTCCTTTCAAAAACTACTCCTTTCAAAATTATGCTCCAGGGCTGCTGGGTCTGGGTTCAAGACCTGGTCAACCCTTCACCATGTGCCTGACTGCCTGGAAACAAACTGAGCATCTGCCCCAAGGGAAGCACCAACATGCACTTAGATGAACAAGGGGACAGTCCCCACTGCCATGTGAGGTGGATGTGGCCATACAGAGCTGCTGTCTTAACTGAGACAAACTTGGCTGCCTGGAACGTTGTTCTAAAAAAAGATTGTTACCTCTGTGTGTCTCTATCCCTGCCTTTTATTTTTTGGTTCAAACTGACCTATTTCTTTTTTCCTAGTGGAGATGTTATCTTCAGATTCAAACTAAAAGTGATAACTAAGCACTCAMACTGCAAGTGATAACTGAACACTGCACCTTGTCTGCTGCTGCTGAAACTGTCCAGCATTCACTGCAGTGCTTCCCTTTTTGTGCATCTCTGTGAAGCAGCAGGCTGGGTCTTGTCTGGGACCTGCCTGCAGCTGTGCAAGCTTCCCTGGCACATCTGCCTGACACCAGGCACCACGTCCCTCTGTGGTCTTTTGGGTCGTGCTCCTGCTATGGCTTTTTATGATGAAGGACATGGTCCCATCCCTTCAGGGCTGCAAGAATCAACCCTAGATCTGTTCCAGGAAAGGCTCTGGTTAAGACCAAAAATGAAACCCACGTGGGATACAACTATGAACACAGTGTAACACTTTAAAGCAAAGGAAAATGAATTTTTTTTGGTGTTAGACTGAATATCTAAAATAGTAAGTACCATTCAGCTCTCCAGAGCTCTAGCAGATGGATGAACTAGGAGTGTTTTTTTAAGCCAATGCACATCTCTCCAAGTAAAATGCCACTCTCCATTATTCTGAGTTGGAAGAATAATGAAAGAATCAATCAAATCCTCTAACACTGACAGAAAACAGACAAAAATCCATGAGTCYCTTTGAGGCTCTAAGAGGATTAAACTCCTCAGGCAGGAACTCTTCTATAAGGGTTCGTTTATGGTAAGAAAAAAGTTTGATGGATGTGTATGGTCAGTTAAAAAAGCAGCCTTGAAAACCTTGTATGTTCTCTGAGGTGAAACAATCCYGTTCTTTAGATCTGTGTTAGGATCAACAACCTGCAATGCAATTCTGAGTCTGATACAATCAAACCAAGAAGCACCAGACAAATCCCTCTGGTGCTTAGAGCTCTTCACTCCCTTCCATGTTCAGTCCATTTGTTTCTTTGGTAGCAAACTCCTCAAGGCTGGCATTATAGACACACTTAGAGAAGCAGCTAATGAGTGATTAATGCARCCTGAGACCACTCAGGGAGCCTTGGGTAATCCCACCCTGCTGGATCTGTKTGCAGTGATGGAGTTGAGGAGAACGAAGGAAGTTCCCCTTCCATCAGCAATGGCTTCTGAGGTGTCAGCACCCCACATGAGTCTGTATTACTGCAAAAGAGCTGCTGCATTCTTCCTCTCATGCACAGCCTAATTACACCTGGACCTGCATCTGATAACATTTCCATGAGCACTGAATGATAACTAACTCCTTTTACACAGTGTGCAGTGGGGTTCCAATTTTGGCTAGTGACTATTACAAATCAAGGAGTATCTGGTGTAATATAAAATTAAGTGTAGCATGAATGAGCCATTTCTTTGTATTTTGCTGAGGCGAGATGATGTTTTGGAGAATATAAGGCACAGGGTAGAGTTTTGAGGATTTTCCAGGTTGGGTCTCAGGATATGTTCTCCTGATTGGAGACAACAAAAGTCCCATAACTTCGTGGTTGCAATAAATTATTAAGGTTGTTTTAAGCATTGTGGGGAGCAATGATTTGTCTGTGCAGGAGCATGGTGGTGTTAACTACTGCAGCATGTTTTGTGACATTGACAGAGATATACACACTATACACACTGGATACCTGTAATGCTATAAAGCCCAGGGCTTATGGAGATCCATCAGGGAGATGTCCTGGGTGTTATTCTCAGTATTACTTCCATTTAGATATTCCTAACACATCTGGATGCTGTACATGACAAAGATATTAAAAAAAATATCTTTGATCTGATTTGAATGGAAACACATGAAATACTGGGGATTGCCAGAAGAAATCAGGTTAGAAAAGTTCACCTGTTTTCTGCCACCCTGCTTCTCATTTCAATTGCTATCTCATTCACAGCATTGAGYCACAAATTGGTTTGGCTTGGAAKGGACCCYTTTAARGACCATCTCGTTCAGCCTTACTGCYAAACCTCAAGGTTAGACTGGGTCTTACTGCTGACCTGAAAACCTCAGATGTTATGTGTCCTTGTGGGAAACTGATGTGATCTYTGAGCAGAGTCAGATGATTTCCATGCACATTAATTTGCATTCTAAATTTTTGGCTCTGCTGTAAATACAATAGGATTATATTTTTGGACATATCTGCATTCCTTGTTCAAGGCAGAGGGTATTGAGCATGAGGAGAGCATCTGATAGTTGTTTATTAAAGGCCCACATGAGTTGAGAGCTCCTTTTAGAAATGATGCATTGTGGAGAAATGAGAACAGCAGATCTTTCTGCACATTAGCATTCTGTGCTGGAAAAAGACTGAGTACTATTTAAGGGTGTCACAGGAAAGCAAGAAAGAGAGAAAGTTGTTCATAGCTACCTAAACAATGATTACACAGTAAATGGATCCCTCAGAAAATACTGGAATGATTTCTAATGCTTGTGGTTTTCCTCTGAGTGCAGCATGACAGATTTGCAGATGAATTAGACTGCAGCAGTCAGCAGATGTGATTGTTTTCCAGAACCATTTTTTAAGACAACCCTACCGATTACTCTGATTTTTTCAAGCATCCTACCTCCAAAAGCAGCTTATATGGTTTCYTTTTTTCCCCCACCACCCACAATATATTACAGATTTTTGTGTTTATTAACTTCTAAATGAAGTGAGACATAAGAGCACGTCGGTTTCATGACAGCTTGTTTCAGGTAAGCAGGACTGAGCCTGTGTGTGCCCGTGGGTATGTTCTGCATGCAGTTTTAGATCCTGTCTGTTTCTGTACTTGTGACTCTTTAYAACTTCCATCATTTTCATCATAGAATTATAGAATATGGGAAGATAYCCATCAGGAGACCCCAAGCATCATCCCATGTGCCTGAGAGCTTTCTCCAAACCCTTTTTGAATTCTGTCAGACTTTTGGTGCTGTAACCACTTCCATGGGAAGCCTGTCCCAGTGTCCAGCCACCCTCTGGGTGAAGAACCTTTTCCTGATATCCTACCTGAACCATCCCTGGCAAAGCTTGAGGCCATTCCCTTGGGTCCTGTCACCGGTCACCAGAGATAAGAGGTCAGTGTCTGCTCCTCCTTTTCCCCTCACAAGGAAGCTGTAACTGCAGTGAGGTGTCCCCTCAGTCTCCTCTCCTCCAGGCTGAACAATCCAAGTGACCTCAGCTGCTCCTCATGGTACCAGCTGCCTTACCACAAAAAATAGAAGAATTAGCACCTATCTCTAACAAGGRTTCAGGTAATGCCAAGTGTGGGAAGATTCATGCACTAAAATAATTTCATATGAGTGTGTATATGAGTGTTCCAGCACMAAACTTGATATCATGCAGCCAAGTGCTATAGCATAACTCAGGAGAMGTATCTGTTATGATCTGACTGCTCTAGAAATAGAGCTCACAGTCCCTGATGTGCTTTGGCAACCACAGTAATGAACATCACGCTCGGGGGCTACAGTCCAGCAGGAGTACAAGATTCAACATGAAGAATGCCAAGATTAGTCCCTGGAGTGGCCTGTCAGTACTGGCAGGATGATGATCATGAGCAAAAGTCAACAGCAAAGATCAAATTAGGAGAAGAATTCACAGGTGTGTTTGAGACATCAGTAGACACTTTATGCTGTTTGTCTTCGAAAGAAAGGTCTTAGCTGAGCTGGTTGGTGTTCCAATAAAACTTTGGGCTCATTCTTTCCAAAAATTCCCATATCTGTGGGTGAGATTTGCATCAGGAGAGTGGAGACCTGAAGTGATTAAGGAGTCTTCAGACACAGCTGGAAGGAGATAAGTTTCCATGAATGCTTGAAGAAATGCAGTGTATGTACTCCTGAGGAAAGGATTAGGTCGGGGGAGRAATTTCAGGACTTGGTGGACTGACAGGGTCCAGGTCATAGATTAAAATCAAGTGAGGTCAGAAATTAATGCTAATTTTTGTTTGGGTCATAAAACGAATCCATTTAGATTATCCATGCCTAGATGTTTTCAGTGTAAGACAATAAAAACAGGGGCATAAAGTGCAGCAGGACTGTGCCCTCAGGCAATGCCCACAGCTCTGAATACCTGATCCCTGCCTTTTCTTGTGGTGGCATTGTGAAAAAGGGTATGTACAAGAGCACCTTTTGTCTGGATTTATCCCAAGCCTGGTTGCTTGCTGCTATGGGAATCAGAATTAGTAACTTGATCTGCTGTGTCTGCTTCATCTTTTCCATCTCTCTGGCCAATAATTTCATCCTGCCTGTAGGTGCAAAAAGGAATTGCTTTGTCATTTGTACTTGTTTCATGTTTTAAGTGTTTCTGGAAAGGAATAAAAAGCTTCTGCAGCAGAAATACAATCCTTTGTTTTCTAGGTAAATTAATCTAAAAAAGGAGGTTTATGGTTTCTCTGCAAGCCATCAGACCTCGAATTTTTTTCACTTATTGAAGACAGAGGAGACAGGAAAAGTTGTAAATAAAGATGTTTCTGAAGAAAGAACTTTTTACATAGTTCAAGAGCAACCATAGAAGGGCACAATGGACACAACTTACTCCAGCATGCTGCAGCTTAAACTTCAAGCTTTTTAGAAAGGTCATTATATTTTAGGATATTTATGTGGACACATCAAAAACATGACTGACAAACCCCTGAGTTTTGCTTGCTGGCATTTCCCATGAGTCATGATGATTTCAGGACACCTATGACAGGCATCCAGCAAAAGTGCTTTCCTGTTGTCTTGGAGAAGCTGCTTCTCTGCCTCAAAAACACCATTTAAGATGGTGTAAGACATTAGGAAAAGACTGAGCATCAGAACCTGCGGGATAAACTGCATAAACACAACCAATAGAACAGAAACATGGTGCATGACATTTCAGATGCAATTCTTTGTCTACATAATTAAAAAAAAAATCTATTTTTAAATAGCATCTAAGGGGCTTGATGGCACTAAACTGTTCTCCCTCCACTTAGGTGCAATTGAAAAAGTCTTCCCAAAAATAACTCTTGTGAAATTCTCATTTYGTGCCCCTGAGCAGGATGTTATGTCTTTAGGAAGTCTGCCCTGCCCTGACACTACCCCTGCTGAGAAATAGCTGTGTAGGCTCAAAGCACTGTTAAAAGGCTTGGAGTGCACTGGAAGCTGTGCTCCCTTCTCCTGAGGCCCTGACAAGAGAACAGTGTGACTGGGCTGTGCTCTGAGGTGAGGCACTATTAATAATTCAGAGAAGCAGAGACTTTTCTGCCTTGCCATTGTGATTTTCCAGTACAAATCTCTCACCTCTGTCACTTGGTGGGAACTGCTAATCCGAGTGAAAAATTAGGAGTTATTCTCATCTTGGTGTCAGAATTAGGWAACAGTGCATTTTGGGCAGGGAAAGGGAAAAATGTTTCTTGTCAGCCTTTGTCAGAAGTTTGAGAAATACATCATGAATTGCAGGTTTTAAGTAGATAACTGGGTTATTTGGAAGGTGTTTTATGAGCATTTAATGGCTTCTTTTTCTTCCCTCCAGACAAATTCAGAGATAGCTTTTCCTTTCATTCTTTTACTGCATCCTGTGTTTTCTGTTCCCAAGAGGCTTTTCTGAATGTGGAGTAAAAGCATAGAGAAGCCTTGTCAGGCTGGGTATCTTACATATGTAATATCATATGTTTGTACAAAAATGAGAGGGACACATCATTATRATAAATTACTCTTGTAGAAAACCCTTCATTTATTTAAGTTAAGGCAATATTTCTCGTTGTAAGGTCTCAGTTTGACAAGGTCACACAACTCAACACCGTGAACACCTCCTGACATCTCACTGAACCCTGTGTGAAGAGGTTCTTGTTAAGAAACAAATGCTCTTCCCCAGTGGGTCTCACAGCCTTGCTTAAAACAACTGCAGTGGGGAGTGACTGCTCTGAGCATTGGGCTAAGGAAGGAAAAATGGCAGAGAAAGAAGTAAGGGAGTGGGAATGGTGGAATGCAATTGTGGGAGTWTCTTTCTTGATGCTTGACTACAGAGTTTTTTGGTAGAATCATTGAAACAGTTATATAAGTGATTGGGAAGCTAAATAGCTTGGTGCCAGTGAGCTGAGCCACTGGTTTGCAACGCCTCCAGTGCATTCACAAAGGAAGATCTATAACAAATTATGTTTTTTCCAGGCTCTGAATCAATGCATGAAATTGAAAAGGTTTTCCTTCCTCATCTTCAGTCARCACTTCATTTTCAGTAGTAGTAAGAGCTGTGAAACATCCTCAGGACTGAAGATTTTACTTTCTTTTGGTTCTTTATCTCATTGGTGAAGAGATAATGCCAAATTCATGGCTATAGAAAACAGAAAACTTGAAATATCCAGCCTGTCTGTTGGAATTTCACAGATTGTAGAAAACAGATTGTTTCCCATCAGTGGACTCAGACACTTGTATTTGAATAAAACGTAATTTCCAAAAAGGTCTCCATAATCTCCTTTTGAACTCTTCAGGAGATAACAAATCCAYTGTTTTTCATTGTGTCCTGTTACAGTGGTTTGGAATATTTGCTGTCAGATGTATGTGCTTTATTTCCAATTTGGTCTTGTGTAGCTTCCCATCATAATTTTTGTTCTGCTTTTCTTCASTAGATTAAAGATGTCTCAAGAAACTACTATTTTTGGCCCATGMAAGCATTCATATATTGGAATTAAATCGATTAACTCAAGTGAAATCTTCATTTCCATAAGCTACACAGCCTGACTTAGTTCTGGCACTGACCTACAACAGAATTTTTATGAACACATTTTTGRGAAYCTTAAGGATCACAAGATCATAGAATCATAGAATCATTTAGGTTGGAAAAGATCTCTAAGAYCAACAAGTCCAACCATTAACCCACCACTGCCAACGCCACCATTAAACAGTTCCCTAAGTTCCAGGCCYACACCTYTTTTAAATACCCCCAGGGATGGTGACTCCACCACTTTCCTGTGAGCCAGGGCTGAAAGAATCTGACATCTGAAATGTGCCCAAATTTGAGGCTATGGCCTTGAGCAAAGTTAATGATGGCTGTTGTTTAGATGTAGTGGCTTCTACATTAAAGGAGGAGCTCTGGTTGGATACCAGTCTCTGCTTCAAAGACAGATTAAGAAAGTTTTTTTTAATTGCTTGACTGGTAATTTCTTAGCCTCTGGAGCAATGGAGCAAAACCAACTTCTTCCTAAATGTATTGATGCTAAGATGCAATACTTTCTGACATCCACARGATATATTCCAGTATGGGTTTAAAAAAAGAGATGGATAATGATTTGGGACTATGAGGATGGTTTTTGGACTCTTAATCAAATCCATAGCAGGGCATGGCTAAGTGTCTGAAAGAGGGCGACCCCATTGCAATGGTTGCTATCAAAGTTTTCTTTTTTGGTTGTTTGATAGGAGATGCTCCAAATAGAGAATCCAAAGACATGGGTTGCTGTGCCTRGCTGAGACTGGCCAATGTCAGTATGCTCTGCATGGGAATACAGACTAGATATGAAGGCAGCATCAAATGTGAAAATAAAACCTGTGAAACTGTGTTCTAGGGGCAATGGGTGGTGCTGGTGTTCTCTGTGCTCACTGTGACCTTAAAGCTGAAAATAAAATATTGACTTTTATCCATAAAGCTCAAAGCTTTATCCRTAAAGCTTGGAACTTTTTTCATGGAGTTTTTTTTCCTTTTAAAAAATATAATCCTCAGGCTCATAGAGGCCCTCCTGCTCCAGTCCTCTAGCTCTGAAATTGATGTGAGCAGAAATATGGGGTGAATTGATGCCTTGTAAACATGCTTTGAGGAAGGAAAACTTTCAGTTCGTAGAAGTGAGGACCTCTATGTGTCTGGAAGGGAAATATGGTGGAGACCCACAAGTTGTACTGGGCACGTGACTACCTTGTCTGAGAGAGTAAGAGGAGGAAATGTTGGTAAATTAGGTTTTAAGTATTGGTGAGTTTTTTGTTTCTAAATAAATTTGGAGTGGATAAATAAAATAGAAATTATGAGTACTTGGATTTGTTTCTTCTGCAGGATGCAATAAAAAAACACCAAACAAAGCCAGCAATAGAAAAGGACTTTGTTGGAGATGGTTCCATGAAAGYTTGCCTGCTAACATCCTTATGGTGGTTTCTGAGAGGCAATGGGTCCTGCCAAGTTTGTTGCCAGGAAAAGGGGAGTTCCATGGGGCAGCAGGTAACTCCACACTGCAGTGTCAGCTATGACATGTGGGATGTGTTCTGTATTCCCTGTGCTCTCATTATCCTGTGAACAGGTCTGGGACTGCCAAGCTGCCAAGTGGAACAACTTGCAGATTATTAGGCTGTTAGTGAAGAATGAGCTGTAAAGGCAAAGTATTGATGCACCTTGTGGTATAGATCCTGCTAGGATCTTCTTCCCAGCATCATTCAGATGGAAGAAGTGCTAAAGAACAGCTCCCAGCTTGTTCAAGCCTCTGGTCTTGCTTTTCTTGGGAACAGGGACAGAGGGAATGGATTGGTGCCACTGCAAGRCTTGGTCTTATCCATCCAGAATATKCTGATTCTGAGACAGGGTTGTGACTCCTGACTCCTGGATGGAGCTTTAGAGCATCGATCTGGGCACATCCRAAAGAGGCAATCACTCAAGTGAAGCAAAACTACTTGGTGATTTATAGAAACTTACACAACTGAGAGCCTGTCAAAATAGTCTCTGTGAAGAATGATGAATAGGAGGAGGTTGTTACATTTTTTTATTATTTTAAGTAACTGATGAGTTAATTAAAATTATACTTAATATCCTGAAGCTGKAATAATATCCCTTGGAATATCACATGTCACTACTGCTGGGAGTAGGTTTTGCAATCAAAAGTCATTTCACACATATCATTTGTGTTAGAACCTTAGATTTTCAGCAAACCAGCTGAGATTGCTTCTTCTTTGTCTCCATGTGGCAACAGTGGTGCTTTTTTGTTTTCAACTGATATTGTAAAGCTGAAGGAGGCACTGATTTCAGGACCCCCAAAAGGTACATGAACTGTGAAACAGAGAGGTGTGCAGTGTATCAATATTAACACAATATCCCACACATTATATGATTCTGTGATCTGGAAATATTTCACAACCAGAAAAACAGAGCACCTTGAGGTRAGGGAGATCTGGGTCAGGAGAAGTAGCATGAGATGGCATTTTACAGGAGATTAACCAGCCCTGCATATACTGTTGTTTTCACATGAAAGAGCTGAATAAATCAGTCTCTGKGTGGCTCTGTAACTCTGACAGCTATCACACATACAACAGCTTAAGGGTAACTAGACAGAATAGAAGAAAATTTTTAGAAAAAAATTGGGGCTTATCTACTAAAGTTACATAAACAACAGAAATTTTTTATTCTTCTRGAAGAGCTAATGAGTGCATTCCTTRAAAACTGCTGTAAKCCTCAAGTGCCTGGAGATATGCATATTGAGTTTTTACCCCTTCCCTCCCATCTGCCAGCTGCTCTGCTGTCATATTTTTTTTCCCCTCCTCCAGCAGAACACAGAGCTGGGGAAACCACAAACCCTGAATTGTGTCAGGGTTGACAAGAAGATGGATGAGGAGGTTAATAAGTTGACTGTGCAATTATAACACTCCCCATGTACCACCAACGATGGTTAATGTGGTTATTTCCTGCTCCTCTGATTATTTTTCTGCCTGTTTGTCAAGTCAGCTGTGGAGCCAGGCTCTGCTCCCTGCCTGGCTGCTCCACAGTGGGCAGCCCCAGGAAACTTKGCTATCAGGCACTTTGCTGTGCTGGGTGTTTGTATAAACTCCTTGACTCCCAGTGCACTTAGGAAAGGCAACTGAAGTTCTGCTWATGAGAAAAAGATTAGATGAGAYTTTTATTTTTTTATTGCYGTGCTTTTCCAAATGTGAAAACAACTGTGAAATAATCAGGAATGGATTAAAGCTGAAGACACTGAGTGATTTTTTTTCCCCAAAGCTATTTTTTGAATCGCTTTTTTTTGTTAGCACACAGTTTTAAATGCTATCACACCTATCACATTGTTCTCAGTTGAGTTAAACTCAGTGGTTTGAGTCCTAATGTGARCCAAAAGTAGATACCTTGACTGATATTGGTACCTGACTGTGAATTTCAAAATATACTTTATAAAAATTGGTCAATAGCATAAACTAATTAACCCAAAAACTCATTCACTGCCCTTCAAATAAACACTCCTGCTWCAGGTATAACTTTTTACTGCAGTATATGGGTGGGATGGTTGCAAAATGCACTTGGAGCACTACAAAATGATGATTTTGGTACAGAGCTGTTGTCCAGRTTGTCAATATTCCATCTGCTTTAATGATTGAGTACTTCAAAGCATAAGCTGCTCTTGATGCAGTTGATTGCATGTTGCTTTTCAGAGAAGAAAGCTGTGGGTTTCAGCTTCTTTATTTAGAAATAATTTAAGAGTTCCTGACATGGAGCTTGTTGGAGGAACTGAGGCACAAATTTCTAAGGAGGCAGCCTGCTACTGTTTGTTTCTGTGTAGAGCACATTTGTAGAAAGGAAAAAGGTGACATCAAACAGTATAGTCAAATTTTGCCAAGGGTTTCTTYCCCTAATAGGGAAAATCTATGAAAGTCCTCAATATTTGCTAGCTGCTTTGGCTGAAGCATTATGATATCAAGGTAATTTGCTTTTATTAACCCAGACATCCCTGTTTCAAGGGATAGCTGCTGGGTGTTTGGCTTTATAGACCTTCTTGTATGAGTAGTTCTATCCTTTATGAACAAGAAACCCTGAAGATGGTTGTGAAGGAAACTGAATCTCTAACAGTACCATAAAGTCATGAAGTACAACAAGCTGACTGAGACCATAAATAATAGCTGTGCTCCACAGAAAAGAGATMCTACAACCAGAAATAACATTCCTGAACCTACAATGTCACCTCACATGAAAAGGAACAACAGTGCAATTGCTGGGGTGACAAATAACTGGCAAGTGTAGAAAAATTGTCTCATGCAGGGATTTACCTGCTACAGTAACAAGTGAAATTCCTACCAAAGAATTGCTCATGGCAATGAGCTGATCCAGCACTATTTATCTGGTCAAAAAGGACTCAGGCTTCACCAGCCACTGATTTTTCTTGGGAGCACAGTTATGCTAATGGGGATTTTGAGAGGAATAACAGAGTAAAACATCTGTGTCTGATAAAAAGCAGGAAATTTGGGCCTGTGYTAAGGAGCAGTGAAGTTGCCCTCAGAACTCCAATCTCCAGTCCTGTTATCCAGTTAACACCTTCCATTCACTGAGAATTGTCATTACAGAGGTGGTGAGAATTAGAAAATCAGTTCAGCTGGGCTATTAGCAAGAATTAAATATTTAGAGGACCAGGAGACCCGAACTCATCCAGCACAGAAAAAAAAAAGCTTAAGGAGAGGACAGATGTTAATGAACTCTTTGAACCACCCAAAGCTTCCTTATTTAGTGCCTGAAGTACCACAGTAAACATGAAATGCTTCAGCTGTCATCTCTTCCATGTCTTCATCTCCTACGGTATCAGCACTTGCCTAGGTAAGCTGAAGGGTTTGACTTTCCACGCATGGCATAAAAGTGATATTTGTGGGGACTAAAAGGAGTAATACATGTTGAATGAGAGCTCAGTTACTGGTAGAAACCTCACTGGGAATAACATTTCAGACTCAATGCTTTCTCTCTTCAGACCCACTAATCACTGGTACAACTTTCTGTGGAATTTACTTGTCTATCTTACTTTCTATTTCAGAATATTTCACTTTACTGATAAAATATTGACCCATTCATTGGGCCACTTTACAATGAAACACATAATCTTTCATCTCATTGCAATTAAACACTTTCATGTTTCGGTACCTCTTTTGTTAGCAAACAGTAGTGTCTTCTAAAATGTATTAGTCAGGGTGTTCCAGCCAAATGGCCATCTTCTAAAAATGAGGCTAATCCAGCAGCAGTTCTCTTAAGAATCCCGAGTTTTTATTAAGGGCCAGGAAACAGCAGCCTGCAAAAAGCAAGTCTGTATTTACCAGGAATCTGTGTGTGTTGCACTGTACTGTTTGAGTGTGGTTCATCTGGGGATTGCAGTGTGATTACAGGTTCTGCTCTTCCATCTGTGATTTACTTTAAGGATAGTATTTACTGAAACAAACCCAGCTCCTTTGAGARCAGGCTTGATGAGAGGTTCATTCAAGCACTTTACAGACGGGTGTGAATCATGGCATGAGTGCATATACAAACCTGGGCTATATATTTACCCTTTCCAAGGTGAAGTTCACTAGCCAGGCCCCAAAAAGTTAACATCCCTTTGATGCAGGGCTTGTAGCATTAAGGTATGCCCTTGTAGCATCTCACTAGGACTGTCTGTGCTGGCACASAAATAATTTAGGGCATTCTCAGTCCYRGCTTCCCCTCATCTTGGGGCAACTYGMGTGGGAGYTTAGCAGTGAATTTTGTCTCCTCCTATACTTCAACATGCACTCATTTTACAGCCTCAGAAAAAGCTTGTTTTGGTGACARCTCAGACTGGTGACAGAGTTGAGGGCTAAGCTCTGGAAAACAACACCAGATAATCTGATTAGTTTCTTTACTCTATGATTGATTCAGCTGTAGGCTCCAGACATGCCATTCAATGTGTAATTCTGTTGTCTGTTTGTCTGTGTGTGCCAGTCAAGACACCACAGTGTGTTTGACCCCTCCAGACAGGACTGGGGGATGTGATACAGGAGAGCCTTGACCTCCTGCCTTGGGTGCAAGAGGGCAGGTGGACACCAACATGCAATCTATCTGCAGTCACCCACTGTTGTATTTCCCCTGAGAAACTGTTTTCCTCCCCCCAGGATATGGAATGCTTWGATACCCTTCCTGACTTTCCCCTCTYCCCCTATCCCATTGGCCAGGGGCCAAAAATCCCCTCCTCAAGATAAGCCCYYATRAGACCCTGCATTTCCTTGTTCGTTCTCTTTCCCRCATGGACCACCACRAATAAAGACCCTCAGACATCTCTAGRGGAGAGCATCCTKCTGGTAAATCCYRGTCYTACCTCTGGGATATTTCCCCCCTAAGCCTTGTAGGGATCTGAGCTAGCCTAGWGTCTTGGGGGCTGCAGGGGGGRRWAATCTCAACCCTCCTGTGAGGAGGACGCCTCAGTCTTTTTTAAGAGTGAACTCAATGGAACCACTGAGTTTAGGACARGATTCATCTCTTCTGTCTTCCAGACCCTCATACCTGGGCTGATGACACACCTTAAAATCTTTCAGCTGTATTGTCAATATTTTTTCTGTAGTTATGGGGATGAGGCAACCCCCGTAAACTGTATAAATCTACTTGAAGACAATTAAAGTTGAGAAGAACCTACTCAATCTCCTTTTGTTTTGCTTTCATCTGAAAAATGTGGACAATATTTTCTCCTTTCGCCATTATTAAATCCCTACAYGATCCATGYTSTAAATCCCTCCAGTCAGRGGTTTATTCTTGCCCCTTTCTGSAGGTAGATGAYGCAGCAGAGTGGTGGCCTACATCTRCTGTGTCTGGACATTCAGAAGTCAATCACAGCTGGCTGGGGAGAGATGCTGGTACCATTTGTTAAAATATAGGAATTTGAATCTCATGGAAATATCACACCAGTAAAAAAAAAAAAAATCACACTCTTTCTAAAAAAAATTAAACCCTTTTTATTTGTATATTTATTTTTATATATAAAAGAAATACAAAAAACAACCCCACAAACAATGCTGATTATGGCAATTCAGTTTTGTCAGCCCCCTCTGCTTGGGCTGCTGCCTCAGACCCACCRGGAGTGAGCAAAGTCCTCCGGTTGTAATGTCCTTTTATGATTCCAGAGTTATTGTTCTCATTAAGAATTTGCTTCTGTTTTTGCCTGTTAAGAGACTGTACAAGTCCTAATACAACAGCTGCTAATGAATACTGTCCAGTAAGTTTTCTTGGTTGTAAGATGAGAGGATTTGGTTGAACTCTTCCTAGAAGAAAATATGTTTTGATTTTTCCTTCCTGTTCACTGATACCTTTGACATAAATTTCTCCCCGGTAGTCGAAGGCGAATCCCCGGTCCTTCAGGATCAGATACGTTTCTTCAGGCACTTGGATTCTGTCACTAACACCTGTGCTGTCCATTCGACTGGCCAAATTCACTGTTTTGCCCCAGATATCGTACTGGGGYTTCTTAGCACCGATAACTCCTGCTACGACAGAGCCATGGCTAATCCCTAATTAAACAAAGAAAAAGGAAAGAAGAAAAAAGGGAAAATAAACCTGTGTACAATAATGACTATAACCCATATTTGCACTTTACAACCAGATGAAGCCTGGTTCAGATACGCTTATCTCCAGGCTAAAGAAAGAGGTGCATATATAAAGAAATTAAACAAACAAACCAAAAACCCCACAACCTGTAAAAGCTAGAAAACTTGAAAAGTGATATCAACAGGGCTATTTTATGGGACTCTCATGTCAGTGGAATCACAAAATTTATGTGTCATCTGTGTTCTGCGCGTTATTGCCAAAGCTCCTGAAAACTTATTCTCAGGCAGTAGGAAAAAATTTTAGGAACTGCACTTGTTGAGGGTGACCTTGTCAGTGCTATACAGTCAAGAAATTGCATTCTTATGTTTTGTGAAGTGAAAATAAATAAGCATTCTCTGAAGTTGTTGAAAGACTACATTTTGTAAGGKTATTGCTTAAAAAGACAAGCAACAGAAATTTTTTTTTTCTATAACAGTGATTAAGAGTAGTTGTAGTTGAGTGTAAGATATCTTTTGGAAAAGTAGTTTAGTTTTAAGGTTTTTTTTCCTTTTTTAAAGTATTTTTAAATGATGATAGAAATATTATCAAGTACTTTTGCATTCATGCTCTATGAAATCTTTGCMTGTGATCCACACTTACTAAGGGTGGATGCCTGTTCCTTGAGAAATCTTGGGAACTATGTGTTTTGCCTTCAAAAGTGTTAGGAAGTGCAGATCAGACAGCAATGCTGTGACCTTCCATGCTGTGACCCTCCATGCTGTGACTGATGAATATAATTCAGCTTTTCTATGACAGGGTTATCTATAAAAGACATGTYCCTTCCAGGTGTATTTTTGTTTTGGCCAATGATTGAGTCAGCATGAGAAGTCATCAAATTTACTCCTGTTATGTGTCATATATTCAGGGCATTTTTAAATGTCCCATCCCAATAGCAGGATATTCCATCCAGAGCAACAGCTTACCCATCACAGCAATTCAGAGCTGCTGCCACTGGGCAGGTCAGAGATGGAATTCAATTTTTGTGCAAAACAGAAGTACTACTCCCAGGGTTTAGGAGAAACTACTTTTGTCCTTTTACTGAAGAAGAATATTACATGGGGAGATTAATTAGGGACTGTGTGAGTATCAGTCTTGGGGTTGGATCTAGGCTGTCCTGTTTAYTTTTTGTGCTATATCTATGGGTTCTTAGTACCAGACTTACTAAAGACAGTAAATTAATCATGTTCCCCATTCACAATTCACTGAAACTTTAAACTCCTGCAAACCCAAAATCAGGGCCTTTGTTCCGCAAATCGAGTATTTCACATTTCTGACTGCCTGGGTTGAAATCAATTTAAAAACAGAGGATACAGTATTTGGGCTCCTAAATTTTGCATGTCCTTGCAAAGTCCCTGCAGAGTGCACTCTGTGGGGTYACATCCTTGCAGACAAAACCCCATTTCAATTCTTGTGTTTGAAGCATGCTTACCAATACGGAGTTCAAAGTTGTTGAACGAATGCTTGTTGATCTCCTGTATGCTTTCATTCAAAGCTATGGAGAAGTCAGCCAGGGCACACAAATGTCCCCATTTGTCTTCACATTGCTGAGGAAAAAGTTATGCACCAATATGTAAATAGAGTTTTGCATTTACCCAGCTGCCACCCATCCCTACAACTACCAAGTGTTTRCATTTGGAATCTAGCCTCAACATAGTAGATGAAAGAGAGGTACACTGCTATTAATGGTAATGTTTCCCATCATGTTATACTTGTATAACTGAATAGAGAACAGATTAAAAGGCCAGAGAAAGCAGCTTTCTGTCAACAATCTGACAGGCAATMATGAGAATTAACAAGGCATGTGAAACATGTTTAAGGCTGAGAAAGGAAGTATAGAGAGGATTGAGACTGGTCAGGCTCTAATGAGAACAAGGGATCACCCACATGAGCCAGAAGTGGAGTGAAAGAAGTGAAGCATGTGTCATTCTTCTTTGCTGAAACTGTCACCCWRGAAAAGCATCGATTCAAGTGCTCTCAGAGATGTAATGATGACATGAACAACAGGGCAAGCCAGGCAATCTGGGGTTGGTTAAGGGAGAGAGCAAAGTCTCTTCTGTGGGTCATTAATTGCCTTTRCTTAGGGCAGGCAAGTCACTCCCTGCTCCTTCCCTCCTATTCCYGTTCCTACAAAGCAGTTGATGTACAGATGGGAACCAGCAGCAGGTTTTAGTCTTCCCAGAACACCAAGAGAACAAATGATGGGGCAGGGACTCTCAAGGGAGGCAGCAGAATAAAGAACAGCTGTGAGTTTGGCCCAATGATTGYATGAAGTCTTCTCATCTGTTCTGAAGCAAGGTAATTCCTCAAATTTCCAGTTCATAGTACAAAGGATTGCAAGTCTCTCCATGGGTCATGCAGTCCAGCCCYATGAGTTTTCACCATCCTRTGTGTTTRACACTGAACATGAACATCTCCTTGGCATCACCCTGTTCTGTTCACACCATGCTTGGTCCTTATCCTTAACTCGCTCCGTTCGCAGCATGCCAACCTCCCTCAGCAGCCTGCACCTCTTAGGTGCTGACAAAGTGACAGACATGTAAGTATGACAAGTATATTTAAAACATCCATTAAAATTCCATTAAGCTATTACAGTTCAAGAAAAGAGACGACTTAATCAGTCTTGGAAAGGCAGCAAAGCTTTTCTTCCTTTGAATTTTTACCCCCATCAAGAGTCAAAGGAAGTGATTAGGAGCTGTGTAGCTATAACCAACTATCTCCCTGGTGTTCAATCCTTCTTTGCTCATGTCTACACAGAAGCATTCTGACAATCAAAAATCCCATGCATTTCTAGTTTTATGGATTCTAGCTGTCAGCATCACTTGTTACTCTGTAGGCGGGAGATGCTCAGCTAGTTACACTCCATGTGTTTTATAATGTATTCCTAACAAACAGTGGAAATTTTCTGGTTTATAAAGCTCATGATAATCTGGCTTCTGCTTTTCAGAAGTTGTGATCAGTGTGGGCAAATCTGATTCCCAGCCTGTGCCCGATCAGGGGCAGCACACCCTTTTGTGCTGCTCTTCCTGGGGACAGGCTTTAGTAGCCAAAAAAACAGATTTCAGMAACAGATGACTTCTCTTTGGATGTATTTTAGTGCCTCATCTGATTTGTTTCCAGGCAAATTCTTGATTTATGAATGAATTTCTTTCATCTGACCTATAYGACGTTTATAGCTGTGACTATGTATGTCCTCTGTGACTGTTTATCCCCTCAGCTTGGTTTGCTTGTTTGTCAGTTGAACACATGATATGCTTTCTTTTTKACATGTAGTTATCATGCTGTCTGTAGATATGCTGTATCAAAAGAGTATAAATGCATAAGCATGCTGTCAGTTAATAGATCCTCTCTCTTCATCGATTATTGGAGGTTGCCAGTCATGCTCCTGTCTGAGTTACTGAGGTGGCTTTAGAGTATGTCTGAAGATATAGATAAACCTGATCTAGATTCACATTGGTGTGACTGAAAGGAAATTTTTTTCTCCTCTATAGCTAAATTTGAGGAAAGGATCCATATGTTTCTTGTTCCAAGTACAAGATGGCATTTCAATTCATCAAGAAGTGCAACTGCTGTCTGCCAGAAGCCCCAAATGTCTATTTTATTTTAGCAAAACAAGTTTTATGAACAACATAAAGATAACACTTATATTTTTGGATATGAATGGTCAGAATAATAGCAAGCTTTGCTTCTTAAAAAAAAAAAAGTATCCTCTTACCTGTTTTTCAGGTGATAATCCTGACACGGCCATGTATGTGCTGCCAATTGTTTTAATTTTTTCAATATCTTGAAATCTCTCTTCACCTAGTAACTAATACATATGTAAAAAGAAAAATACTGTCACTTCAGTAATTCCCAACACAAAATGCTTCTAAAGGTGTGAGAATTTATCTTTACACCTGTGGTATCTTCCAGTCAGTCATGTCACACATCTTATTCTGGGTTATGTGGAACACTGGTCTGTAACTCTGGAGCATCATCTACTCACTGAGTGCATGCAAGCTAAATTGTGCTGTTTGGAAAATTCCACAATGGATCATATAAGACATATTCACTCCAGCCTCAGAGAAATGCATCCAAGTCCTGCATTTCCTGAGGTATGATCACTAAATATTAGTGAAGACAAACTCTCTGTGTATGTATATGTGAATAGAAGACTTGATCACTTAAAAGTGTTACTAAAACKCTACTGGAGGAACACAGTTTGCAAATTAAGTGCTGCTACAGCAAGAATTAACATGATGAGACCAGTATCCAAGACCAGGCTGGTTGGGGCTCTGAGCAACCTGGTCCAGTGSRARKTGTCCCTGACCATGGCAGGGGGGCTGGAATGAGATGATCTTCCAACCCAAACCATTCTATAATTCTGTGATCTGATCTGACACAGTCAATGGATAGAGGTGGATGCCTCCAAAGAAATCCTGTRAGAGACCAAGTCCTCTTATATCCCCTGCTTCCCTCTACTTAGTGTCAGACTGGACACCAGCATGTCTGTTGGATCTTTCAGTCTGTACATTTGTCATGTATTTTCTCCTTCTAACAAAAATTCCAAGAACCAATGGAAAATGGTTAATCCCTGTATCTATTTGGGATTTGCTATAGCTATRGGTGTGAAGTAGGTATAACGAACTGTTCAGATTGAGAGTCTGGAAGAGGAAGAATCAATTTAGTTGAGTGAAGCACTGAAGGAAGTGGGAGTGAAAGTTTGGTCCCTATTGCAAGTTCGTATTTATGGTTTAACTTAAGACTTTCCATTAAATAGAAACCAGAGCCTTACACTCCTTGAAAGACCTTAGCAGAGTTCAGGATGTAGATWTTATCAGTGGSARCAGAATGTRGGATATAGGCATTAATCACCTCATYAYAGGAAAATGTTTGTTGTTGGTGTTAATGCCAAATACCCTGTGAAACTTYGTGATAAACTGTATGGTATCTAATAAATTTAGGGATCAATATGGTTATGAAGTAATGGTAGAAAAAAAGCACTTCATCAGTAAAAGGAATTTCCAACTTTCAATTCTAAAGGCTCAATTTATTTGGGGTTTAAATGGAAAGAAGTCTTTTTGTGGTCAGGCAAAAATGCAATGGAATATTTTCCTCTTTCTTTTTCTACACTGTTCCTTCTTCCATCTTGTGGGTTGGAATTTCCTGTCCACTGGAGGGATAATTTCATTCCAAGGGAGAAATGTGACAATGGCATAACACGAAATGTCCCCAGCCACTGAAGTAACCCCAGCTCACTTCAGCCGGAGTGCGGGGGCCTCGGAATCTTTGCTGTTGGTGTGCAGATATCACACCATCTGTCTCTAATGGGAGGCTGCTCACTGGGAACACAAAGCCATATGGTTAATGGCTCCTGTCCAAGCCACAAAAGTCCAAAGACTTGACCTGCTTCTCATTTTTCTTCGAACTGCCAGAACAGCCCATTGTGTACCTTTCCCTCTTGCAAGGGCAGCTCTTCTAACAGCTCTCTTAAAGAAAAAGAATTGTTTCTTGTGGCTCTGCCTCTGTGAGCAGTCTGAGAGCACCATGTGTGTGGGCAAGGGAAGAAAATGCTCTTGCTKGAAAACAGTCCATATTTTCATTTCCAGATGGTTGCTGGAAGCAACAGCAAACAGCACACTRATTTAAAATTTATAATAAATATCTRRAATTACCCTTTTTAGGAAAGAAAAAACCATTGGCGCTGATTCAATTTAAGAAAAATTATCCCAAGTAATGGGTTTTTTCCTCAGTCATTATTATTTCCAAATCTCCTGTTTGTTTCTTCCCCACCCCCCTGCTTTATATGGCCTGTTCAATAGTTTCTTTCCTTCTTCAAATAATAATCTATTTATTAATTACTTTCTTCATGGTGTGACAGGATGATGGATTTTGATATTGAAAAAAGATATCCCAACTTAGTCCTAGATCAGCTGCCATTTATTAAACATTCTAAATAGGCTGTTAATTTAACATTTTCAAACTCTAGAATATGGTTTGTGTCAAGAAAAGGCTTGATGCTGCAATTCATGTACAGCCAAGGTTGTGTGGAKGTCAGACCCTGGGATCATGTGTACAAAACTGCACAAAAAAGAATATTGAAGGCCATGGCAAACAACTGCAAAGCAATCAAAGAATCTGAAAGCAGGATCCAGTGTTCTGTTGAAACCTCTGYTTGTGGGAACATAATATATTAATACCTGTTGTGATATGCACTATTAAATCATTGCAGGATAAATAAAATGYAAGAAACTCATAATAATAAAAAAAGAATCTGTGAACAAGAAAGCTGTTCTGAAAACACAAATCTCAACTGTAACATTAACATACATAAATGACAGATTAAAAAGCCTAGAAAGAATATTACATTTWAAAAAAACTCCTTCAAGACTCATAACATCTGCAGAAATGTTATAAYGTTAATTTTTTGGTCCACCATCTCTGAGAAAGGGAGTTTAGCCCTGTATGTGTCTTAGAATTACAGTCATATAAAAAGCAAGTAGTTATAAAAGTAGGTTTTCAATGTTTATATTCATTTCTTTATGCCAGTCCAGAAACCAGCACCTCCTGTTCTGCCTCAGCTGGCAGAAAGACTGGATAATTTGGAAGTCAAAAAATTTGTGAACCATGAGGGAAAAAGAGCAACTGAGTGTATTTTGTATTTTGACAATAGTCAGGTACCTATTCTGCAAAACTGACTYTTGGACCACATTCTCCCACTCCCTAAGAAACACCCAGTCACAATCTGACACTCCTGTGTGGGCATTTACCCCATGCAGTTTTCAGAACAGGTTCTGTTTCAGGTTCTGTTCCAACATTCACTAGTTATTTAGTATTTTTTTTTTCTAACTAGCTTTGTCTCTCTAACGTGGGTCTGTTATGTGGAGAGCAAAGTACCACATCCAGACTGTAACCTTGCTGTGTTGCATTAAGAAGGAAAACCCTCTAAAAAGAATAAATAACCTAGATTTCCTTCTTGTGTACCTGTCACATTTTCCAAATCAGGTCAGTTTGTATTTTTACCACAGCTTCCATTCAGAAGCATCATTTTGACCCTGTAGACAGATCACCTGTAATACAATTATCTCTGTAAGGAAAAGAGGCAATTCACAGTGTAGAATCTGATCTGAGCTTAGGCACTCAATTCTAAACATATATGTCTAAACATAAATGTCCAGTGTGATCTAGAGTACTCTTGCCTTGAAAACCTCCATGGCTTGCTCCAGAACATAAGTTTTCTGACCATGCAGTACTGACAATCCCCTGTGGGCGTCCCAAATCACCCAGGATGTGTCAAATGGCATCAGGTGCCTGTGTCTTACACTCCTGGGCTAAGATTTCCTCATTAGGGTATCTCTACAGAGGTGTTAATGCTGAGAAGCAGACTT
This sequence comes from Alauda arvensis, assembly GCA_902810485.1. NCBI lineage: Eukaryota > Metazoa > Chordata > Aves > Passeriformes > Alaudidae > Alauda > Alauda arvensis. The sequence continues at coordinate 79,724 of CADDXX010000237.1, forward strand.
TCCCCATGGGTAGCAGAGCTGTTCTGCTCTCAAGATGCACACCTGCATTTTGGTTCCGGAGCTGTATTGGAACTGCAGGCAATCTTGGCGAGGAACACAGGGGAAAAAAAGGAATAGTGACATTGTATAGTGTCAGTCAATAGTGACATGGAAACATTGCTAGCCCTGAAACATTGCACCTGGAATGATTCCTGGTTCCTTTGCTRTGGATAAGGTTGCTCCTTTCAGTTGTTCTGTCTGGCAGATCACCTTTTAGATTGCTTAGACATTAAACTAATGACACGACCATGCTGCAAGTAGGTTAGCAGTCAGCAGGGGATCCCATCATTTCATTAGCTACCTGTACCAAGAATTTATCTATTCTTCAACTAAACATGTCTGGGACATAATAGAGTCCTTAATTGGGTCCTTCATTAATTACCAAGAAGGTGTTAGGGGCCTGGAATTAATATTGTGTTAGGGTTTTGATTAAAACTTTGCCTTCAGTAATTGCCACAGCAGCAAAGGAATTTTGTTGTGAAGATTACATGAATGTGCATGACAAGATATCTTAATGCAAAGACTATTGCTATGAATTAATTTGGATGGTAATCATTTTAATCAGGTCTGGAAATAAAAACAAAACTATTAATCAAGAAGCATGCTGACAGCTGTGCTAGATCCTGGAGGTAAGAAGCAGGCATTTATATCCATGGGGAATGCAGTGCAGGAGCTTAGCAGGTGAAAGAGTTCTTGTGTTGGAGAAATTTTGTTCTCTGTAAAAATGCACAGGGAAGTGTTTTCCATGAATTCTTCTATTTCCCACTCATAGTTTTAGTATCTCACCAATTATATGGATACATTCTCAATTTCAGTGTCCTTAATCTTAGCCTTGATACAATCTGTGTGAGCAAGCACTCATTCCCCACACAGTGCCCAGGGTGGAAGTCACAGACCAGTGACACCATATTTTCTACTTCCCTTTTCTTTCTRGACAGTCTGGTGCACAGGTCCAATCTCTTTGATAAGTAGAAGTGGTTCCAATTCTATTTTTACCACTCAGGGAACTCAGAAGGGCTACACACTCCTGAAAACTGCCTGCAGTATAGAGGTTAAAATTCTCTCTGCCAGGTAATTWTGGCTGTACTTTTTCATCCTTCCTGGTTTTGAAATTTTCTAAGGCTCTTTATTGGCCTATGCTTTATCTTGTTTGTTAATTCCTCTTGGGCTCATTGCAGGACATGATACCACCTGTCTAAGCTACCTTACAAACTTCTTTGCAGAGTATGCAAATTTCTCCTGACTTCCACTTAGAAATAGCTACATTGGGGATTTGACTTCTCCCTTTTATCTTSTCCCCTTCTCAGATCCTTTTCTGAAATTAACTGGACAGAATACCTAAATAAATTCTTATTCCTTTCTGTGTTCTTTCCATTAAAAAAAGAAAAATCTCTTCACTTCTGAATTCCTTGGTGAAAAAAGCATCGAAACTTCATTTATCTCTCTATAAAAGTTCTAGCCAGACAAGCATCCTCCATTAATATGTCACCATCACCTTTCATTTTCTATTTAATATTTGCTTCTGAGCTGTGTGCTTCACATTTAACTGGACACTGTTTTACCCTTTAACACTCATTGAGTCCATTCAACCAACACCTATAAAGCAGCACCTTTACCTGTTGCTATTTAGACCATTATTTTCCAGAACAATTGTGGATATTTTAATACTTCTTTCTTCTACAGAACTGAAGTATTTTCTACTTTCAGGTACTCTGGTAAAAATTTGTGCTTTTATGGATGTTTATACTTGTGYATTGCTTTCATTCTCTGTCTCATTAGATCATTCAGACCAATGTTTGGTAAGATGAAGGGAAAAAAAACAAACCTGACAATTTTAATACAAGCAAAAAAAAAATAAATCAGAGAACTATTGGAAGCAAAATAATTACYAAATTTAGGATAATTTAGGATGACATAATTGCCATTTGGAAACTCTTAGCTTAAACACTATCTGTTTTCCTGTAGTAGCTGGTATTACCTCATCAAAGTCTGCAATGATTTCGTTCAGTAAGCGCAGACATTCCACTCCTTGGTTGTTCATCTCAGTCTGGGAATAAAAGTCAGCAAATCCCGGAATAGAAGCAAACATCACACCAACAGCATCATAAGACTGAGAGTATAATTCCTAAAAAATAAAAAAAAACAATGAGGAAAAATGAAGTGATAACATAAGGGAGAAAATGTAATTGTCAGCAATTAAAATAGTTTTCTTAATTTTTCTGTGCTTAATACCTAAACATCTGATGTTGGCATTTGTATAGTAGGGGTTAGCCARGTTCAACAGGAGGATGCTGACAGCTCTTAATGTTTTATTGTAGATTGTATATAGGGTTTTCCCATTCTTTGAATGCCTGTTCTTTCTGCTTCTCAAATCAAGGAGCTACACCAGCAAAAATGAAATGGAAATTTTGCTTTTGATTTATGTGGGGAATGACTTGAAGACATGAAGGATTCATTGCCAAGTACAARTACTAGTTATCACATTTTCTGGTGGATAATTTGTATTTCACACYACTGCAGCTCTTAACAAGTTTGTTTATTCACAAGTTTTCAGGAAACCCTTATTCTCTGGTAAACTCTGGTTCTCCTAAGGTGGCTGTGGAGTTCTTTGGTTGCCTGGCTCTGGGAGGTGCTCCTGCTCTTAGGGTTCAAAGAGGGAGAAACAGAAGTGGGAGTGATAATAGAGTTACTGGAGAGGACAGAAAGCAGCTTATAAGGAATCAGTCACAGAAGGCTATTAGAATAAAATATGCCCTGGAATAAGCTCCCACTTACATTATTTGTATAATTCACTCTGGTACTGAATGACAGATTTATTTATGGAGGGGCTTGTGCCATTACACATGTGAAAATGTTGACAGTTCTTGTCTGAACTAAAGCTAATTTTTAGGAAAAWAAMTAATTTCAACTTAAAAGATTCCAAGGAGTGCTACCACAACTCCTGGTATGCTTTTCTTTTGGCTAATATACCACCATCATAAGTATGATCCTTTGATTTTTTTTTTCCCAGCTTCAACTTCTGCAGTTTTACCTAATGGTGGACACTATTGATTTCTTCTTGCCCTTACCCTATCTTTCACTGAAGAACATCTTCAGAGTCATGGAAGCCATACTCTAAGAACACTCTTATTCCCTTTTGTGGGTATAGGAAAAGGTAATAAATGTTAATTCATGGATGCTTATGAAAGATTTGACAATATGTGCTAGGAGAAGCATGAATACACTCAGCCATACTCCTGCCTTGGATCATGAAGATGGAAAACAACTGCCTGAGCCTTCAGTTGCTCCATTTTTCTATTTTTGGTAAGGAGCATAGGAACAGAAATAATACATCCATAAGAAAATGCTACAGTACACATTTGGAAATTCATTTTTTTTGAGAGCAGAGAAATTAACTTAATGGCCAGACATGAACTGCAGGATTGATTGCACTGAAATCTGGTAGATCTTACTGACTGCCAGCTCATGTATAAATCATCCCCAAGTATAGTTACTCTGGAAATTGCCTTACAAAAAGCAGGGGTGGTGGAATTTAATTCAGTGGCAAATTATTGAAGCATCAGCAGTGATCCATGGGGCATCTGCTTGCTTCTGAAGATTATTATGCATGTGACTGTACGTGAATGAAAGTGTGAGATGGGAAASTTATTCCCCAAAAATCCATAATGCAGATATGCCAGAATTCTTGGCTGGTATCGAGGTCTGCTCCATTTGCAATGAAACATTTTAACCTGCTTGGCTTTCACAMTCACATTCTCTCATGTGCATAGCAGGGTTTCTGTGGCACTTTCATACCCACAGAGTGTAAAATTTCTCAAGAGTGATTTCTAAAGTGCCTTTTCTTGTAGTTTCTCACTGTGTCATCCTTCCCTAGGTGATACTTGAAATCAGAACACAATGATTCCTCATTGTGCAGTCTAATTTCTCTGGCTACATCCATTTCCAAAAATGCACAACAGAAAATTGTAACCTCAGTTCCTTTTTGCTGCATGATCAGTAGATATGTCAGTGCTGGCAAGGTGAATCTTGCAACGTTCCTCCCCGTTATAAAAGATAATTCCAACATTACATGAAAAAAATTCCAATTCTGTCATACAGTACCTCCATATGTTTCTATTCTATTCTATTCTATTCTATTCTATTCTATTCTATTCTATTCTATTCTATTCTATTCTATTCTATTCTATTCTGCATTTACTTTGTTTCAGATAAGGAGTAAGTGACTTGTGTCTGCTGCTTTCAGAAACAATTTCTGGACTTTTCTTTTATCCATCTTGAAACTTTGGAAATATTCAGAGACTCCATTATCATGCTTTCCTTTTGTACTGCAAACACTTTTTAGGAACACAGCCACAAACTATGTCTCTGAAATGGATGTTTTGTTATCTGCCACAAACAGGCAATTCAGGGGCACTGTGAAATGGTAAAATGTTCTCTTGTGTCTGAAGATATGAGAGCCTCAGGTCTGTTGTAGCTTGTTCCTTCCATAGTCACTGTCAGGGCTCTAATAATRCTTCTGCAACACTGGGTTATCATAAACTTGCTCAGACATTCTRTTAAATTCATGTATCCTTTTTATGAAAAGTAGATTTTCATAGACCCAAATTCTAGATTTTCTAGATTTCTAGAAAATTACAGATTTACTAGACTCATAGATTGGAACAGACTTCTGAACCTCATTTAATACAGTTTGCTTTCAAAGCAAGACTAATTAGACCAAGTCTTTCACAGTCCTTTTGATTTGAGGGTTGAGCCCTGCTCTGCCTTCACAGAATCACAAAACCACAGAATCACAGAATTTCTGGKGTTGAAAGAGACCTCTGGAGGTCAYCCAGGCCAACCCCTGTGCCCAGGCAGGGTCTCTGAAAGCAGGTTACACAGGAATGAATCCTGTGTAATGGGATTGGTTTGGAATGTCTCCAGAGGGGGAGACTCCATGACCTCTGTGAACAACCTCTTCCAGAGCTCTGCCACCCTCTGTGTAAAGCAGTTCTTCCTCTTGTTGAGTTGGTTCATTTTTTGTTTTAATTTATGGCCATTGGCCTTCATCCTGTCCCTGGGCACCACTGAAAAGAGCCTGGCACCACCCTCTTGGTGCCTGCCTTGGAGACATTCAATTGCACTAAGGAGATCCCTTCTCAGTCTTCTCTTTCCAAAACTGTCCTCATAAGAGAGATGTCCCAGGCCCCTAATAATGTCTTCTTTATAAGCACTCATTAGGTACTTGAAGACAACAATGAGATGCTCTTTCAGTCTTTTCYTCCTGAAGTTGCATGATCKCAGGTCTCTCAGCCWCTCCTCGTGCATTATTGACCCCAATCCCAGAACCACCTTGGTGAATTATTGCTGGAGTTTCTCTGTGTGTGGCCCATGTGTTTCCTACTGCTGAGGCTGACTGTGGAAACATCACTCCAGATGTGGTCTTGAACTCTCATTTCCAAACATGATTATCTATCTTTCAATGTTGATCAGATATCACGTATTGGCAGCGTTTGTGCAATGAACCCTATTGAGAAATAAGCTCCAACAATTTCCAACCAGATCTACTTTTCCTTCACTAATGAGACAAAAATATCAGAAAACTGCCACATACTTCATTATCCCGATCCTTCTCCAGGAAGTGACGGGCAACGTGACTGGGTAAGATGTTCCGTAGCATGTTTTCATTGTGCTCCCTTAGCTCCTTCATYTCATTGATTTCTTCTTTCGCTTGGACACGCCACAGAAAATCCAGCCTTGCTGTGTATTCGAGCTGTAGTTTCAGAAACAAGAGGCAAAAATAAAAACCTGACAAGATAAGAATAGAGATTGTATTGCCATCCTGGCAGGCTGCTCCTGCCATGCAGCCACCTTCAGTGCTGCTGAAGATCTCTGTAASAATTTGATTTTCTTGCCAGAAAAAGAGATTATTTCTTTGCCTTATGTACAGAGAGACTCTCAGAGTAATCTTGAGCGAAATAATATTTGTCATGTAACTGCTATGGTCAGTGGATATAAACTGTCACCAAATTATTTTTCCCTTTAAGCATCTCTTTATCATTTAGATAATGAAGTCAGACAGAAGATAAGGTATTGGCAGGTATTGATATGAAATAAATATGTTCCCCTTTTCATAAGTGTTTTCAAATTAAATGAGAAAATTAGCACAAGGCTAACTCCAAACTCTTGGCAAGGATGTCCTTCTCAAGAATGARCATCTTTCAGCAAAACTCTGTATTAACAGCCCAAAGTCCTCCCAAAGAGAATGTCCAAATCTGTGGCACAAAAATGATGTAGTTATACTGKTGGGACATGCAGTTATTTGCAACTTTAATCTTATAAAAAATAATGGAAAACATGTTATTTGCCATCCCCTCCAATTCTCTGTGCCTGTGTTTTGGGATCAGAGTCTACAATTGCAGTGTGTACATGCCACTCACTGCCTGATACCCACAGCTAAAAACTGAAGTGAAATGATTTCCAGTGCAGTGTGTGTGCAAAACAAAAGCTGTGCACAGCACGTGTGTGTCAGCACATGGAYAAGCCCAGCACTGCCAGAGATTTTGTGTGCATTACACTGAAGCAGAGTTTTCAGCAGATTTCAAGGCAGCTGATACTGCAGCTTGCACACTGGGTGACTTATTAAGGTACAGCATTACTGAAAATAATGGAAATATATATATATATATAATCAGTAAACTGAAAGAGAAAATATATTTGTGAGGTCTGAGATGCTCCAACCAGWGATAATAATACCCAGCAAAGAAATGTGTTATGCCAGCAAATAGATGAATTTTACAATTTGAGACATCAAAAGATGCTGGGATAGAGGAATTTTTTGAAATATAACTCATATAACAAACTAAAATAAAGGAACAGCCTGGAGTGGGTGGGAATGACTAAGAGGGGGTTCAGGCATTGTTTAGTGACTCATCTTGGTCACAGTTTKAGTCAGCAGCAGTCATGAATGGCAAACTCTTCAGAAGAAAAAAAGCAAAGCACTCTGCAAGAGATCTGATATGTTGGTTGTCCTCTAGGGAGCTTTCCTTCCTAAAAGCTTAAAGTGACCATGGCTTGATATAAACTTCCAAAGTCTSTATGGAATTTGGCAGTAATTTACTTGCCCTCTGGGTGCTGTTGCCAGCTTTATAACTTTTTTCTACTCATATGATGATCTTCTCTCTTGCGACCATTAATTCCTGGAATTATTGGCAACAAAAAAAGTCTGTTGGGAAAGAGTATTTTAAACAATTTTTCAACATTTTTCAGTTTTCTTTGCCCTTCTTTCATGTTAGAAGACAGAGCCCATACMAGATAACTGACTTTTATCTCTACCAACTAACTGAGAAGAAAAAATTAAATATGCAAGGAGCTCTAAAGGTATTTCAAAGACTGACTTCAAATAGGAGCTGCTGCTGGATTTTGAATTCTTTGATGCAAGATATTTAAAGCTACTACAATAGGATTAAAAAAAAAGCTGTGGTATTTTTTCAGAGCTGATTTTTTTATGCTGCTCTGCAGGGAAATGTYACATCTCTAAGCCTAGCTCAGAATAGCAGCAGCTAATTTTTACATTTTAGATAACGTCATTCCGGTCACTTGTGATCACATTTCAACATGAAATACTTTTCTTTCATCCTCGGTGGACTACCAAGATGACACTGTCAGCTTAGAAAGAAAGGAATAAGATATATAAATATATATATATATATATATATATATTTGAAAATAGAAAATGATTAAGAGATGCTAAGTTCCTATGTTTGCTAAAACTAAAAGAATTCAGAGGTCTTTAGCTTAATTCTATAATAAGAAATCAAACAATTCAATTAAATGTTCCTGGACTCTGCCATTGGATGCTGTTAAATTGACAGACTGGAYTTATGAATCATTTGGGGGAGCTTGCAGGACTGAGCACATCTTAGGGACCATTTCCAAGGGCAGTATTAGTACAAKCATCCTGTTTTATGGAACAAGAAAGGTTAATAAAATCAAAAWTTACTTGTGTTCTGCTTACAGGCCTCTGGACTGGAAAACACTCTTAAACACCCCAGCTCAGGCTTTTGTAGAAGACAGACATTTACACTCAGGGTTGGGATCCTGAACAGCATTGCCTGGCTTCTGCCTAAGTCTCACTCCACCTAAACTCCTCTAGTGTTGTTTTTCTTAATACCTTGGCTGATTCCCAAGCCTGAGATTTTTATCTTGACATATGTTAATAATCATTGGGAATACTATAAGGCTTATCACAAATTTGAGTTGTTCAATTCCTATTTGTTCTATAGTTTTCCTAAGTGGACTTTATGTCTTTATAAAGACATGTCACAGTTCATTGCTTTCCATCAAATTTAAATGTGCAAAACACTTTTCATCCCTTGCTTCCCCTACTCACTCATTCCCCATTCCCTCAAAAAGAAGAAAAATTGGGAAATAAGTAGAAAAATTAATGGAATATTTAGGTGTTGGCTTCTTTTTGCTCTCCTGTGGAAGGAATGGAGACTAATTTCTGGGACAGCTTAGAAAGTTATTGTAATAAAGTATATAATATTGTCCTGTTCATCACAGCATCATTCCTCTCTTACTGCCTCATTCCAGGAGGATTGGGAAATGCTGGATGGTCTTGAGGGGAAAATCTTAAGGCAAATCAGCAATGTCTAAAGGCAACTGTGCTTGGTGCTTTCTTTCAGTGTGCCCCTTGCTGCCCCAACTCAGCATTTTTGTTATCCAGAGCCTGAGAGCTAGAAACACTGCAGAGAAAACACCCTGCTTTAGGTGGTTTTTATTCAATTTGCCATAATTCTCTCTCCCTGTGTATTGTGTACATATTCCTGAAATACCCAGTTTCTCAATTCCTCCTCAAGGATATCAGTCCTAAAGCTCTGAGGCCCCTCAATCCTGTTTAGGATCTAGCTCCATGTGAAAGGATTCTTGTAAATGGTCCATGACACAGATGAGTAAGTACTGCTGCTTAACCCAAATTTTCCTAATTTTCTCAAACCTGCTGTTTTCTCTTTATAAGTATATTAAGCTATTTCACTGCAGTTTCATTATTTACTGGTTTTTATTCCCTTCTGTATTTTGTGTATATGTCTATTCAAGTGCAGTGAAGCTCTCAGGTGCCTCCAGAACTGCACAAGTGTCTAAAATAATGGTGTCCTGTTGGTTTCTTCAAACAGAAAATGCAATGTAATTTGAGTATTGCTGAATAGAATATTGCACATGTTCTTTAAGAATGCTAGGCAGTGTCAGGTGTGGGTTTATTTAATCAGATTCTGCATATGGTTTATTAAATTGTGAAAGGTCATATGCTCAAGAGGGTAAAAAGGCAGATGGTATTTTAAAAGTAATTSTTGTCACATCTTGTAATTGCAAGGGACAAAGAGAAAGGTTGAAGAAAATGTTTGCATTACCTGTTGACCATGATAAAATACTGCTAAAAGGAACATTGCCATCAGYAGTAAAGATGCCTCCTTTGTACCCAGGAAGTCTGTGCTGGAAAAAAAAAAACAAACAAACAACAAAGTAAAATACAGTTATTGGTTTGTCAGTGTTGGAATTGTTCAGAAATTTCATTTATTAGGTAGTACTTTTTGTTCTTTAAAAAAAAAATCCGCTGTATTTGAAAATACAATTTAGCAGTAATTAATTGGAGAGAGCTGGAGTGTAATTGGAGAGTTCCCTGTTTGGAGGCACATCTTAAGTAACTAAATTGTAGCCCACGGGAGGTACACAGGAGGTGATGAGCTCTCACTTTCAAATGTGATATGCAAGCTGTGTGTCAGTCACTCTCTTCCTGGGAGCTKGGTAAACAGCCCCTGTGGAGTGCAGGAGGTGGCATCCTGGGAGGGGGAAAGGTTGAGCTGGAGCTGACAAAGGGAAACTTSCAGGCTGTGAAAGTGAAAGCCCAGTGAATAAGGCTAGAGATAAAGGATGAACTCCAAGGTAGGAGCTGAAATTAAACATCYCCATACTGTGAGGAGGGTTTGGAGGTGACAGGATTAAAAGAGGACCAAAAAAAATGGCAAACAGTAGCTAGGACTGGTTTTACTGAGCTACAAAGAGGAGACCAGGAGAAGCCTGTGACAAGGGATGTAAAGGAAACCTTTGCAGACCACAGGGAAGCAGAGCAAATGAGCCAAGCAGGTACTGGCTGTATGAAATCTGCTGTATGAAATCACTGACCTGCTGTGTATAGAGCACACAAAATTTAAAATAAAATGAAAGGGGTTAAAAGCAGTAACAGGATATTTCAAATATTGAGAGAAATTACAGTTMTGTAGAAAGATGAATAAAAACTGAAGAAAGTATCTCTGTATGCCAGGGTGTTTTTTAAAAAGCATGTTTCCCAGGGAACAGACAAATGAGGTTGAGGAACATATAGTAAAGCAAATGAGAGAAGAAAGTAAATTTGGAAGTGAATCAAACAGGGRTGCTTGTCAATTGTTTTGTTGAAGGAAAATGAGACAAGGAAGTTGTTATGTGGTGATAAAATCTTGAAATTTTGAAAATAATAACAAGTGAGTAAATGAGGATCAGGAATTGGAAAGATTTTGGGGCAGTCTTTAGTCTGCCTTGAGATCTAAAAACAAAGCAAATTCCAAATACTGGATCTGTTTTCCATAGTAATTTTTAAAGAAATACTGGATAATATTTATCAGAGAAGAATTCATGTGGCAGAGAAATTAAAGAAAGAAAGAAAGAAAGAACTTGAGACTAAACCAGAAGGAAACTTTCTAGTGAGAGAGATAACTGAACTGAGTTTGTGGTCCTAATGAATTTACTGTGCTGGAAATATGCTGCTATTGGATGAGTCATCAATATAGAGCAAGAGCAAGCAGGAAGTACCCTTGTCATCTGCAAGTATGCTGGAATTCAAATGGTTCCTATTTTGAAGTTGCCCAAAATTCAGCCTCCAAATGAACGCATTCCAAAAGGACCCCTTGTACACTGACTAAAGGCAAGAGCCTTAAAGGTTTTAGTTATAAACTCACCTGTTATTGCATATTGTGTTGTAGTTATACCCACCATAGTTGGATGAGTTTTGTAAGAAGTTGCAAATTCTTTTATTCAAATGATTTATAAAGCCAAAAACCCAATAATTTTCAGGGCACACAATCTTGTACTTCTTTCTCCCTAATATCAGAGCTTAAGTTCATATCCTTGTTGGATATCTCAAAAATCTCAATATATCAGTGGAGCATCTCAACTGATTTCCCTGTGTCTTGGGCTGTTGGCTGTTCCAGGGAATATTCCTGCCTCTTTCTCACTCTTCTGTGAGAACAGCCATGGGAGTTTCATTGACACAGGGAATAGAGGCTACTCTGAGTTCTTCAAGATTTTCACACAAAAGAGATTCTTTGGCATGCTTGGTTAGTGACAATTATCATGATTTCTACTTCTGGTTACTTAGCCAGAGTATTGCTTARTGYCATCTGCCAGATTTGCTGGGGTCTGCTCTGGGTATGTGATATKTGATATACAATGCATYARTAAAAGSAATTGCACCCCAAATCTCTGGTACCTTGCTACTGCAGAACGCAAGTAAGGAAAGATGAGCATGCAGAGCATTGCTATGTGTAAGGACGTGGCTCTTGTGAGAATTAATGGTACTGCAAATCCATGCTTTTCTCTCWCTCTGAGCATCTTCATCTGCACTTACAAGCACAAGCAACTGCAATACTACACTGGCCAAATATCGAGGACTGAAAAAGTGTTTTCCTGAATGATTTAAATTACTGCTGCTCTAGACACAGTTATTGCAACAGTAATTGCACCTCKGACTCTGCAAATCATTGTGGTTCTTCTGTTCTCCTTTTCCGTTCCTCTWGCTGGGAAAGAAACCTGGGAGGAGGAAGAGGAGGAGTGTGTCCTTCACTCTCCTACAAAACAAGATATCCCTGTGTTTCATATATCTTCCACAACTGCACATTATTTGTTTGGATTTTATTCTAARGAGTCAATTGTTGTCCTAGGGTGACATTATGACGTTTGTGTCCCCAATCACCTGTTGAATTTATGCTGGATGTTGCACTCTGTGCACTGTGGTGTTGGGTCTGGGAGCAGGGGGGAGGGAGAGGTGCAGTTTTTCAGAGGCTCTGCTCCTCCGAGTGGCCGTGAGCGTCTGAGTGCGATAACACACGATGTGGGATGGAGAGGCTCTTTTTTTTCCCCCCTCTTTTTTCTTTAGTTCATTAGTTAGTGTAGTTAGCTTAGGTAGAGAAGTTTTTTTCCTTTGATTCTTTCTTTTATTTTCTTTCTTTTTAAAAATTTATTTATTTATTTAATTTTTATTTTTTTTCCTTTTCCCTGTTGGCACATCTCTGGACTGGGGACCCGGGGGAGCACCAGGGGGCTCGCACCTGGGACCCACTCAAATCTACCCTGCACAGCAACTTCTCCCAGCACCAGAGAGACTGAGAACAGAGCAACCACCTTCAGGGGAGAACTTCTTTCTGAATTCATCATCTCTCCAGAGCAGCACAAAGTTCTTGTCATCTGGTATTGTTCAATTTATTGTGCTGGGGAGTGCTTTGCCTATTTAATAAACAGGTTTCTTTCCACTCCGCTCTGAGGAAGTTTTTCCTGAACTGTTTGGGGGGAGGGGAGAGAAAGAGCCCCTTAGGAGGTTTTCTCCCAGATTTGTACTAGTGAACTAGTACAATTGTTCACTCCCATTTTCTTAAACTGAAAGGAATTTTTCAACTGGTATCTATGGAGCTTTCCAGAATAGAAATGACCAAGGTATCCACATTGCAATGTATATTTTTAGTCAACATTGATAGACTACAGGAGACATATGCTCAATATTTAAATGTCCTCATGAAACAAACATTTTAATAAAAAAAGCTTGAGAAAGAAGCAAATTATAATTATTTTGAATTAGTCATTGCCTGTTGCAACCTTTACTCCATATTTAATTATGGTGCTATCCAATGCACTCATACTCTGGCAAGGCTTGAACCATCACCTTAAGAAAAAACAGTTCCTGAAGGGGGCTATGAACACTTACTCTCCRTTGTGGTGGAAGTTGTCATATTGCAGAAAAAGGGAAGCATAAATGGTCTCAGTCAGCAGAGAGTAGATGGCAATCATGATGAGAAGTACTGCCAGCTTCAGGACAGAGTTGAGACGAAGAAAGACTGCACAAGTCACCATTGCCAGCACACCAGTGAAGACAAAATACTGAACAGAAAACAGCACTGGTTAATGTTGGTGATCAGGGATAAATATCTATGTAAATAATCAAGTAACCAGAAGTACAGAAAGATTATTTTGGATTTCAGCATTCAGCTAAGTCCTCATTTGAAAATAAATGTTTTGCTACAATAGAATGTGAAATTACAAATTCCCTATTTTTCACGGTACCTCCATGTCAGCAGAGACAGTTTCCTGTGCTTTTATGACATTTTCAGTGCATTATAAGGGAAATAGCATCCTCTATAATTAAAAGAGGAAAGAGAGAGATGCTGCATGCAGTAGCTTGCTACTGAAAAGTCAACTGGGAGAAAACAATTTATATTCCTTTGGAGTCTAAATTTCCACAAGACCCACAAAATACTCAGAATGAGAGAATCATATTTCTACTTTAATTCTTCCCATGTTACTGAAGAAAGGGGATAAAGCCACAGGCTTGGACTTTTTTTCYTYTTTTAAAAWATTTTTAATATAGTAGGTCTAGCTTGGTTACATTACTCTCTTAAAATGTGATGCCTGGAAATTTTATTCATATCTTATTTTCTAATCTTTTCATTGTCTCATTTTTCTCAATGATTAGTCATCTGCCAAATGCAATCCATGCAGCTGATACTGGATAGAGACAATCATGGCCATGAGCTGTTCAGGCTTAAAATARCAACACCAACACCCACAGTCCAAATGTAGTTTAAATTAACTCCAATCCCAAAGCTTTAGGAGTGATTGTATTCATTTTCCTGGGTACAGTTTTTCTTTRGTACAGTTTCTCTGTAGGAAAGTCTGCATCCCTGCTGTTTGGAGCACACTGCTGGCAGTATCATGACACTGCCATATGACTTTCTAAGCAACATACTTCTCTTATCTACACATGACCAACACATTGGTTTTGCTGCCTGCTTGCTCATCTTAGAGAGGATTTCTTTWTTTTTTTTYCTCTAAAACCAATCTTAAAATAACCAAAGCAGTCTAAATACTGTCTTTGTCATGTAAGAAGTTTTGCTCTCCATTAATTTCATGCAAATTAGGTGTTTTATTGCACTGGGTTCGTTGAATCATTGCTGGGTATGTTCTCAGCATAAAGGTTCTGCATAAACTTCAAGGGTTAAATCTTATCTAATGCCCCGTTAGATCATAAGGTTAATTTCTTCTTTAACCAGCCTCTGCTTTTTCTACCAATATATGGTTAGATGGAAATGTTCCCTTCTCCAGTGTTGAGCCCTGGACTCCACCACAAGGCAGTGGTTGCCATAAAACCTTTGTGGATCCACACCTCAGATTCAAAAGTACCCTCAGAAATACCTCAGGAGAGGAACAGATGTCTGTAAAAGAAGCAGAAGAATTGAAGGTCTGGTTCTTCAGGGCTATTGGTTTGTCAAAATCACACCACAGCTGTGAAGAAATAAAACAAAATCAGGGTTGTATTGTGCACTGCTGACTAATAGCTTGTCTGTCTGTCTGTCTGTCTGTCTGGGTTCAGGGTGGGACGGGCTGAATGCTGCTCTGCATGCCAGCTCCCCAGCTGGCACCAAGGACTGAATAAATGGACAGTAAGAAGACATCCTGTGGAGATGAAATGCAAGAGGGAGAGCTATTTGTGCTGCAGACATTCAGCATGTGAATRGCCTCCCTGTGCTCTCTTTTCAGAGCAGAAAGATGAGCTCCTCTGGGATTTCCAGAGGACTGATCTTGGATTCTCAAGAATTACCTCTAAAAGTGCTTAGACTGTGCTATAAACTATAGAGAAAATTATTTAATTGGAAGCATAAAATCAGATTGAATGTGTGCCTTTTCTGCAAGCTGTTTTCATCTACTATGAATAGTGTYATCCCTTTGGATATGGGACATCCATCCTTCATTTTCGTGGTATCACACAGACCTGGTTGTGCCAAAACATGATGTGGTTCCAGAACAGCAACTGTGGTGCTTRCAATGGAAGGGAATAAAAATTAACTGATGAAACAATGGTTCTGATAATGTAATTTTGCTTTTTGCTGTTACGACTTGCATTAATTTTAATGGTATTTCCAACCAAGAGTATTCAATACAAAGAAACCAGCAGTGTCAAATTAGAATACATTGTGGTCTTATAATGAAGGAAAAAAATCATWCATTGTTTCATGTTTTGACACTTAAAGCAGATGGAATCTCCTGTCATATATTTTTATTTACTCTGGATGATTATAATAGGTCATGTCATCAATCTGGTATGTAAAAGCTAGTTATAGGTCTTTTTTTCCAATTGTTAGAGAAATCATTTAATGGGGCCCAATTTCTTATCATTAAATTTGAATTAATTTTRAACTTGGGACTCTTTTGTCTGTTCTTTTAGCCATTCAGCCATCTCTGCAGTGCAGGAGTGTTACCTGGCTGGCTGTGCASTCTTCTATGACACCAGACAATTAATGGTGCCTTCTGAATGTTTATGAGGTATACAGCACCTCTCTGCAGACCAGAAAGTTACAATAACAAGCACAGATGTGTTTTAGAAAGACTTTCAGGATCACAAACTTAATTTTATAACAATGAGAATGCACTTCTGTAAGACTCATTTGCCCCCTGATGAAACCAAAGCTTTATGGCTCTTCTGAGAAAGTGTCTGGGTCTTAGACCCCTCAGCTGGCTGCATGTGAACTCAGTGARCACATAAAGCTGCAAGGCTGAGATGCATTACCTGTTTTTATATGCATGCAGGYTCCTCCTGCACAAACTGTTATCATTATGGAAGAACTTCAGCATATAAAATAATGTGGTTGTATTAATGTTGTCATTGCCTATAAAGGTCAGGACTCAGTGACTCMATCATTGTCCACCTAAACATATCACAATACATATGACTGTTTGCTACCTAATAGAAAACCACTGATGTGATTCTAAAAAGCAACAATTTTCTATTGACTGTCTTTGGATTAGCCAACCCAGAAAATTGCAGAGTACACAACCTTAAAAAATAATGAACAAGWCAAGACTAATTGGGCATGGATAGTGTGTTAGAGCTCTTGTTTTAAGATCAAGACTAATTCTACCAAAATCTTTCCTGAAAGGTGTTTGTTGGACATGATTTTAAAACCTCTGAAATCTAAAACACAGTTTAGTGATTTATATTGTAATACCCCATTGTACTTCTCTTCAGGAAGTTTTCAGCCCAATTGGACTTCCTGACATTTACTGTATTTATATTTTTTCTGTAATGATAGAAATCAGTGGGTGCATTTTTCTTTCTCTGACTTACTCTCCTATCAGTGACACTTTCAGTCCATCAGTGAGATATTTACCACATTCATGGCTCAGACTTAGCACCTGTCTAATTTATGCAAAAGTTTCTCATGTTGCTGAATTCATCAGGATAATCAGGGTTCGACTGCAATTTTTAAAATTATTSTTTTAGCAATTGTTTTATTTTTCTTCATAATCTAAATGTTAGTAGAACTGTAAGATGAGCTGAGAACTTATGAGAGAAAGAATTTAATATCCATAAGCATTTTTTGATTTACAGGCTCTAAGAAAGTATTTCAGCATGTCAGAAAATTACAAATGGTCCTCAAAGGGTGGATATTTTGAACAGAAAGTCAGCAAAAGGTTTTAAAATAGATACTACCCATGAGGGAGAAATAATTAGATAKTTCAGAAATTCATAGATTAAGCAATGGATTGAGTTTCTTGAAGCTGTGATGCTTTGCCTTTTATATGTTATCTAAAACACAGCTGGCTTATAGACATAGCAAGTCCTGTAGGAAACTTAATAATACATAAATCATCATTTCCTGTGTAATATTCCTTAGTTCCCTATAAGCTTACAATATTGATGATGGCTCCAAGAAAATTAATCAGAATGGATGCAAATATAATGACATTCCTTGCCAAGTAGGTCTCATTAATCCAGCAGCAAGTTTTCCGGAGCATTAGGGGTAAACATTTGTAATCCTCTGCCGTGGTTATCAGCACRAGGGCGGAGTGCAGCATAATCAGGATAGAAAACTGAATCACCATTGGTATCACTCTGGGAAAAAAATAGAAAAAAATCCAGCATTAAACATCAACACAGTCAGTAAATCAAGGGAAAAGCTGGACAACATGTCCATGTAGAACTAGTCAAGGSAGTCAGGAGGGCTCATCACCTGTGTAGTTTTGGATACAATTAATCTCACTGCAAAGTAGTCTCTTAGATTTATGAAGATAGAAGGCACCTTGAGATTTAGATTGATTCATTCTCCAGTGGCTATACTTTGATKTGGGTTATGGACACTGACAGAGGATCATGCAAGATTAATTCCTTCAGTTCCCCTCAGTAGAGCAGTGCTCTGCACCAGCCTTCTTGCTTTGCAAAGCCAAGAGCCTGCGATCCGATTTGGAACTGATAGTTTCTAACTATATCCCAGCTATACATAGACAGTCTATATATGCTGGTGTAGCCTACCAGTTCTGCTATCCCAGCCTGRTCCAGCTCTGAACAAAACCAAATTCAGGCCTTCAGAGAGATTAGGATCAAGCCTCAAGAGGTCCAGCCTGAGGACACTAAACCTTAGTTCYTATTTTGGACTGCCAAACTCTACATGTAAGACCCATGTTGCTGAATTAAGGGACTATAAAGGGAGGATCTACACACCTAAGTCTGGGATATAAACCCAAAATAACCTGCTTATGTGCCTGAGAAACTGAGACCTTGTATTTGTTCACAATACATTTATAGGCAACAATTTTTTTTGCATTGTTGCTGTTCAACTGAAGATTGATGTGCTTGTCTCTTGCCTAAGCCTGCTTGATTTAAAAGCAAAACTGAAGGGGACATAGTTTGGCCTCTCAGATGAACAATCCAGTATTTGTGCTGATTTTGATGGGAGTATGCTGATAGGATCAGGTACAATAAAATGCATGGACAAGGTTAGAGGAATTCAAACAAAAAAACATAATAATTTTCTGTCCGTGAACTTCCCCAGAATTAGGACACCTGGCCTGGATCACCCCTTCATTCAAGAAGAGGTTCAAGACCAATTGATTTTATTTTAGGGATTTTCTTACTGCCAAGATCAAGTAAAGTTTAAAAAAAGTCTTTGCCTTCCCTCTTCCTCATGTACAGTCCCAAATCAACTGATTTGAGCCAAAAGGACAACTTGTGTAAAACAGAACACTCAAGTGTTTAAATTAATAGCAATTTGAAATCTGCTTTCCTCCTTCACAAGAATRACCCAGTGAAAAATGGCAGAAATAAGAGTATTTCAGCAGTCTACTCTATTAAGACCTACTGTCCATGTGAGCATATAAGTRGTTCATTGCAGGAAATTAATGAAACTCCCAGGCCTCTCAGATGGAGAAGATGAATCACTGTAAGGCTGGCAATGTCATATAATGGTTTTGTAAAGGACAGTTATGGTAAAAAATATGGCGTTAATTTATCTCACTTAGAGTAATTTCCCTAACTCCATATTTCAAAGAATGAAAACTATTGCAAAGATTTTTAAATTCACGTGTGTCTGCCCTGTCAGGGAAAATTGCATGAATGGATCAAATATTTATCCTTAGGGAGATAGATATGAACTGAGATAAAATTCTGAAACTCCCATACAMATTAGAGTTGAGATATGATTCCCTTCTTTAACATGCAGACTGACGTAAACTCTGGGAAACTCCCTGAAGAACCTTAGTAATGTATGTTCTATGACAATTTAAATAGAATTTTCACCAAATTTYAAGAAACCAAAACACTCAGCTCAAAAAATATTCACACATCTACTTAAGCAAATACAAAATTTCACCCTTGTTCAACAGAAATCTGAAGCATTCACTGAAAAAAACTCTTATATGTGTTTTAAGGAAATGGGTAGGCATGAAGACTGAATTATAGTTTGGTAGTGGTTTCTTGGAAATTGTTTCCATGGTTTTCCACCCTAGTATTTAACTTCTCTGATATTTACCAGAGGTGTAACAAATGAAAATGCAATTATTTCAAAGATTTTCTGAATCCAAATCCTGTCTAAATTTGTGATAGTTTGTTCAATTGCTCATGCCTTGAACTGCTTTTAGAACTGGAACTTAGGAAATTTGAACTTCCAGATTATTTTCTCATCCAATATGTTTAAGCATATTGAAACCTTCTCACTCAAAACCCTTATCCTGTTATTTTAGGGTTGCTCATCTGTTGACAGGCATGTTTTTTAAAAARCTGAAGCATATTTTTTGAAGCAGATTATCAGAACTTGAAAAAACAGGATCAAAATTTGTCTCCTTAAGCCTGCCTTGACAGTGATCTTCAGAACATAGGAACTGCCATAAAATACCCATGTGTCTCCAAAACTTTTCTCACAAAAGAGGCAGTGGTAAATACCCTTTCCCTAAATATCTTCCCAGGTTCCAGAAATCAAACTTTCAGGGCATTCTTGAAGATGAGGTAATATTTTTTTAAAAACCTCTGCAGGTCTTTTCTTGTAGGAATTTATCTAATCTTCATTTTGACCTATTTGTTTTTGCAGCCTCTTTAACATTCAGTGACAAAAAGGTCCTCAGGGAAAAACACAAGACTGCTGGCAAGATGAGAAACTAGGAGGTGAGACAGCTGCAGGCAATGTGTTTGTGTGACTCCTTCCCCCTCATTCCAATGGCACTGGAAACCCTCACAAGAATTAACAGAGATGAATCTGTGCAGATAGAAAAAAAAATATTTTTTTTTCTCCCACTGGTATGGCAGTGATTGATGTAGCAGCAGAAATCTTTTTGGAAAACAGGTTCTGTTAATAAGATCCATAAATCTTCTTGTACATACTGAGGAAAAAACCCCAAACAAAAAAAACCCACACAAACAAACAAACAAAAGCATCTAGCAGAAATGAAGAACTTTAAATTTGTAATGGGAGAAGAGCTTTTAAAAAGCAAGCAAACTTTCTAGGGGCAATATAACACACAAGGAACAACAGAAGGTCACGTGCTACTCTGGGTACTTTCTCAGCTGAGAATTACAAAACATATGAGTAACCACTGCTACAGACTGTTGTTCCCTGCACCTAAACCACAACACTTTGGTGTTCTCAGACATCAGCCTGGTAGCTCACATCTTCCACAGATGATCCAAGAACTCTTGCTGCACTACTGTAACTCAATAAGTGTCTTATTTCTTGTAAAAATAATGTATTTTCAAAGTTACTCTACTGCCAGCCATAAGATAAGGTTCATTTGAGTGCTAGAAACTACCTGAGAAATATGTTAACATGGACATTTCTCTTTTAACACTTGCTCTGTCAAAGAACAAAGGGGACCACAGGGTTGTTGTAGTGGCAGTCCTGTTCCAGAAAACTGACCTCAGTCTTTGTAGATACTCCTATGATCTCATTATTACATTGTAGACAAAAATAACAAATGATAGGTTTGAGTCTGTGAAATGTGGACRCTGAGGTCTCATCTATGTCCCATTTTCATCACCTTGATGGGAATATATTGCTTGGTCAGCCCCAAAGAAGGGCGGAAGTGAAAACAGATCTACCAGATCTCCTCCGAGCTTATTAATGGCCTGAGAGTGCTTTTCCAAGCTGGGCAAATCACACTGTCAGCAGCAAAGCAAGCAGCACAATTCTCTTACAAAGCATTTATGAGACAAAACCCAGAGAGTCACTGATACCCAAGGTGATTATCAATCACTTAGCAAAGAGGCACAGCTATTGTTCTGGATCATGTTTCACCAGGATTCACTGTGGCAAACTTTTGTAACCCAAAATTTCCACTRAACTTGATGGTAAGTTCTGCTTGGAAACATAACAACGTAACAGCAGTACCTGCTGCTGTCTTGCTTGAAAATATGTAGATGATGTGGTAAAAAAGCAGATATAGAGATATATTTCTGTATTTACCTGGAAGAAGGGAGCAAGCTTTGGATAGCGGTGATAAATACAAGAACAATAAATGCACACACCAAGTTTGATTTGAATACTTCATCCCGCATTTGAGAATACTGGAATAAAGAAAAAAACACACACAGAAAAGTAAATTAGCTGCTAACACATGCAGTCATTTCATTAAGGCTGATGCATACAGGAGTCATGGGGAAAATTAGCATAATGCACCAATAAATCAATAAACCTGAATTTTTTGTTTTAAATCAAACCCAAAAAAATTTTAATAACCWGGTAAAATATTTTAACCAAGAGAGMAAAAATCTGTAATTTGCAATACRAAATTGTTCTGCTTAGTTCCAAATTATTTGCTTTAAAAATCCTGAGGTAGATACCAGGAGCTTGTGTTGCTGAGTAGAATATTAAACATTTAATCACTTAGTAAAATACTTAATAACCAGAGAAACTACAAACTTTCTCACATGAAGACAAGCACTGGAGTCATCKATGACTCTGCATGTGTGATGGCACAGAGGTGTCTCCGTGATGGCCAAATTGAGGCTGCTCTGCTATTTTATCTAATTGAAGAAAATTATGTAGTTAGAACATTCTGTGACTATTTGGGATGCTGGAACTCTGTATCCTAACTTAGAGGCTGTGTGGAAACTTGGTGATAAGGGCATTCTCCAAATGTAAAAGACTACTGGAGATGTATTATTTTAAAGATTTATTGAAAAAAAAATTTTCCTCCAGCATATCAAACAATTGAGAATGATATCAGGTTCCTTTATTTATGTGAATTACCAAGAAATGGAGTAACAGACACATTGATAGACTGCAGTGGATCAGTTAAAGAGGAAATATTAACCAGGTCCTCAGCTGTTATTTATCATTGCTAATTCAATTAAACTGCAGCTGTTTACAGCAGATAAAGATTGCAGCAGATGAAGATTACAGCAGATAAAGATAGTCCATAGGAACATTTTTTGTAATTCTCTATATCTTTYATGGATGCCACCAAAGTTTCTTTGTCTTATAAGAAATTCTGCAAAGGCAYGCCCCAACCATTTTTCTTCCTCTGAACAATAACTTCATTTGTTTAAACCATTGCAATTTTAAGAGGCTGAAAAAAAGGTTATAAAAGCAATATCAGATACCAGAATCTCTCTCCAGAAATTTGGAAATAGGGAGAACTGCTGTTATAAATCCCTAGAAAGCATCATAACATAAAAAAAAAAATCATTAAGAAACGTGTTAAGAACATACACTGAGAGAATATAGCTATGAACTGGATTTCATAGCTAATTTGCTCTTGAAAAAAGATCCTAGCTAGACTTAGAGTATTTTACCTACATGGACCTTTGGTCAGGACATCAGCTCAGCTATTAACATCTGGTCAAAACAGTCTCAAGCTCCCTTTTTTCCAGATGGAAAAAAGGTTTCTCACTTTCCTGCTCCCATTTCTCACGAGTAAGAGAGGGTTTAATTTATTGGTGTCCCTCATTTTGACTCCTCCTTTCCTGTGATTAGACCTTGTGTCTGCTGTTGGCAGTATCACTTTGGCACGATTTTTGATAGYGCTCACAGGTAAAGTAGTGCTCACTTCCTTTTGCTGCTGGAACCCCAGAGGCAGTGACCCTGATTTCAGGATGCAAGGAAACAGAACTGCATCACTCTGCATCAATAATGGACCAGCGATTTTTTTCAAATAGAGAAAAAGTACGTTCCTTAAAATATAACATGAAATCCCAACTGTTCCATAGGGAAATTAAGGCAAACTAGATGAATGAAACACAAACATAGAATGTCCTGCTGTGTTGAGCATTATGTCAAAAGGATGGATGCTGTGTTCTAATCAGTAACAACATTCTGATGAGGAATTGTTGGCATCCCTAGGCAGCACTGACAYAAATGATAAACGTAGCAGTTCTCTAGCAGTCTACCCCTTAATGACTTGGAGAAGTAATTGAAGGACTGACTAAGCCTCAAGGCCCTTCAAAAAGCATGGGGAGGCATGCAGCCAACCAGAGCTGTGTAGAGTGGTGGGAAGAATCATGATGTGACCTTGTCTGCAGTGGAAACCTTCACTGCAGCATCCCAGGGAGGCACCTGCGCTGGTGTGACTTGCTCATGGCTCAGTGAAGGCTCCCATGGGGCTTGCACTGTTGGGAGGGAACAGCTTATCCATGTGCTTGCCCAGCCTGCTGGCTGAAATCAAGAAAGGCCAGGCTTCTTTGCTGAGTGATGTCACCCTGAATTTTTAAGCCTTCTGATAAGTTGTAGCTTGGAGTCAGTTTTCCCATGGGTTTTCATGTAAATAACAGGYGTTGTTTTCTAACTAGCTTGGATGTTTACATTCTYYTTAGTGGGATRGATTTCTTTGACRAGCATGTGTATTAGCCAGTGTGTGTSTAGAGGTRGTGCTTTCCTCCACCTATCAGAACCTTTTATTCCTTTTGCMTAAAYATCCCTGAAATTCARTAAACCTTCTTCTTCTTRTTTCCCCTCTTGACTGCGTGTCGTGTGTTCTTTTTGGTATCASTGYGACAGAGTAATGCTGCTTATTCCTCACCTCTCWCTTCCAAAGCCTCTTTGAAAGGGRGKCACCAGTAATATGGCAGGCTTCACATGTTCCTCTAAAGAAAATGTTTGTGCTCTGGGGAAGAAGGTTTTTGGTCTTATCCTCCCTGCTGCTCTTTCACTCAGATAGGACCTCAGAGATGAAAAGGGAGACCAGGTTTTTTTCTTCAGCAGAGTGATGTTGGAAAAGTTCTTGCAATACAGGAGAGGGACAGAAGAATGTGTTTCAGGAAGTCTTAAGACAGGAGAGGAAATGAACTCCTGAGAAGTCCAAAGAGCAGGCAGAGATGCAGTTGCTGACCAATGATGGAAAAATTGCTGAACAGGCAGAGTTTGCCCAGTGTCTCTTGCARACCTCCTTGCAACTGGAAGTTGCTGAGTTGAAGGAAGGAGGTGATGCCTGTGTCTGCTGAGATACAGCAATCACAAACAGCARAATTGTTTTCCTACTCATGTAATTTCTATTTATCTTACCAGTCAGAAATTCTGAAACAGAGAAACTCAGATATTTAGGTCTAATATTTGAACTAAGAAAATGTGTACTTWGAAATTCAAAGCTGTTTTGATATTTCCAGTGTGCTCACCTCAGAAAATAGGTAAATGTTTCATGTCTAAGCCCAGCCTGTTTTGTAATCCAAGTACAAATATGCAGGAAGACTTTGAATATCCTTATACAAACCTTTACATTGGAAACTTGCTTTAACAAATCCCTGCCAGCATGTGAATTTTCCTGTGTCTCTGCTTTACCCTGTATGAAAGTACATGATATGGATATTTTCAAGTTGCTGATATTTAGGGAGATCATTATGATGATATCTTTTAATTATTGGAATAATTTGAAGTAGTATCAGATTTTCCCATGAGCTGTTACATATTTGGAAATTTGGGTATCTTTTCATGCTACAAACAGAAGTACTTTCCTGTGATATAGGCAGTTGCTCTATCTGCCTGCAAGCAATTTGTGAAAAAAGCCTCTAGCAAAATTGAGGGTGAATTGTCTCTAAATGACAAATAAAGTATTAATTAAGTGAAGTACAGGTTAGTAATGAGTAGTCCATTTTGGTAAAGAATCTATAAAATATATCAGGTGGGCTCCTGCACAAATCCTATGAAAAATGAAGTATTGCAGAATTCATACAGAAATACACATAATACCCCAGGAATATAACCCATTCTCCAATGTAACTGCTGCTGCTCGCTGTGGAATACACACTTATCACCATAGAGGGACAAAGAGCAATGAGATTAGAGAGGAGYGGCAAGATGTTCCAGTGGCTTAAACTGCAGTGACATAGCAGTTATSTAAACCACTGTAAACCAGGATCTCTGCTAGCTCTATGGTAGTTTTGTGCATGTTGATTCCAGAATTGTTTTGGGTTTTTTTTTTCTAACTTCTTGAAACCTTAAAGGAAGAAAACCAGAAATTTCATGGCTAGTGTAAACCTGATATCTGGACTTGCTTTATAGTGAAAAAATTCAAACCAACCCAGACTGTTTAAGCAGAAGTCCAGTGTAACATTTCAGGTCACCCCATGATCCCACATCATGGTAGTCCTGTTACTAATGCAGGAGGAAGAACTRTAGTTTACTGTTCATGTGGTTACCCACTTTTCTGTCATTTGAAGTACAGAACATTAACACAATTCTCACTGAACAAGGTAAAGGTAGCACTTCTTGGCTGGGATCTCAGCTATGAGAGATGGTTTTTATGCCTCCTGTGAGAGACATTTGCAGATTATAGAAACGAGTATTTAGCAGATGTCAGTGCTACCTGCAAGTGGGATGGCCAAATGAAACGGCACAAGATTTTACATGGGGGAGGTTACYTTACTTCAGAGCTCCCTCTGGCTTGAAGCTGTCCCTGTGCTGAGCAGAAGGTGGGTGCCAGCCAAGGGGAACAGCCCTGGGAGAGGGGAGGCCCACAGACACTCAGCCACACCCTGGGGAGCAGCTCAAGGTGTTCGTGTAGAAGGTCACGTAAGCAGTACCAAAATGTTCATGGCTGGAACAAAACCCACAATTCCAGACTGAAAGGTCAGGGGTGGGGGGAGCAGAGGGAAAAGGCTGCTGAAAGAGCTTTGTGATGCTCTTAGTTAAACCTGAGTTKGGTGTGTTTCCTAAATAGACTGGAAGAAGGAAGGAAGTGGTAGTTGCAAGATAGCAYGGAGGAAATARYTACTTTCTGCAGGGAAAAKATTCAAATATTACTTTTTCCATGASTTGCTGTAACCTATGGTTAAASACCAAGGTTATRAGGACAAACCTGTAATTRCTGTACAGGCATGCAGGAGGGAAGGGACATTTCCCATGCTGTCCCACAAGACAMTTGCTCCTATCTACAACAAAGAAGACACTATGTTTCATCTTCCCTTATCTACATAATTCCTTTGTATCCTGGTACATTTTCCATCACTGTCTGAGCACTCATGATGTCCCAGCACCCTGAACAGAAGCAAGGTGTTGCTGACCAGAGGCTGTCCAGCTGTTGGAGGTGGATGTGCCAGAACAAATAAAGCAGTGATATRAGAAACCAGTTTAATTTATGGAACAGAAAGAAGACTCAGTCAACTTTGCTGAAAGGATTTTATGTTTCCATTTCCTGTGCCTAGAGGTTGGGACTAACATCTAAGGTAATATTGAACGAAAGCATAATTCTCCAAATACTGCAGCCCAATTCTCAATTGAAAATGTCCTACTGGGAAGAAAATGTATCAAACCTGTTAAAATGTTAACTTTTAAATAGACTTCTYTTCATTCAGATGCAATTAAAAACTTCATTAATATTTTATATCTGACCTATGTAATGTGATGGATTAAACCATGGATCTTCTTTTAGTTCCTTAAATTGCATTTAAATTGAATCCTGTACTTCCCTTAAAGTTTTTCCTTTGTGGCTGACAATTATGAAATCTAAAATAATAAAAAAGTTTATATTCTGGATATGGGATCTGATTCTGGGCAGTGCCCCTTTACACCAGCCTGTGCTCAGGCCTTGTGTGATTAAATAGCAAAGTAGGGCAAGGTGAACCACTGACAAGTTTGCTCAATMAGCAAGTTTTTTGTGACCAGGCTGTTTCCTCCTTTGTACAAAAAATTTCAGATTCTTTCACCATATTTTTTTATCTTGTGACTTCTGGGACTTCATGTAGTAATTCACGTGATATCAGAGACCTTGAATTTTGCTTCCTCTGGGTCTCTGTCAGCTTTTCATGATGACTGCACTGRAAGAAATATCTTCATATCTTCCTTTTCAACAGATAATTATTTGTGGATAATTTCGTTTTGGGGATTTTACCTAGTGTCTCAGTATAAATATGCTCATGGGGAAATGCAATCTTGTATTTTTGTTTTAACAAACATTTCTTGTTTCTTCTACAAGATTACTAGTGCAATAAGGGTTTAGATATATTTCAAGCAGAATCTTCAGAATCTTTCTTTTCCAGTTGTCTTGCTAAAACTCTCACCCATCAGCCTTCCTGAGGAGTAGTCTCTCATAAATCAAGTAAAAATGTCTGTTTTCCAGTGGAAGTTAGAGTGATGATGGAGAAGTGAGCCTCCATGCTTCCAATTCCCCACTATTTTTATTTCCTTTCAGTCAAGTGCACAGTGTATTGCAGACCTGCTGTTGCTGCATATGAGCAGATGAAATTATCAATGAAAGTCAATGAAATTATTTGAGATCTGGGCAACCTCACCCCGTGCCATCAGCTTTCAAAGAGTGTTCTTCCATTACCTTATCTTTTAAAACTTATAACTTACATCTGGATGTAGACTGAAAGAGAAGTTAATGAGATCATATTGCTGTTGAGAAGCAGCAAAGACACGAACCATATTTAGCTCTTAGATTTTTAAAGAAGGATGTTTAAAACAAAGTTGAAAAATTACTGTTGACCTGAAATAAATATTGCAGCTGCATAGAGGACATCAGAGGGATTCTATGAATAAATGGAAGGAAAATATCTATACAAATATAGATATATATTTTTTGAATAGAAATGTCAGTTTATCAATATGCTCAATCATTGTTAGTGCCAAAGTAACCTGTCATCTGACAGAAAACTGCTTGTACTCAATACCAAGTTCAACCCAAATAGTGGCTGTAATTTTCAGAAACTGAGTTTGCTCAGTGTACATATTTTCCAACAAAGAAATGCAATCATTTCAGCATTGTAACACCTGCATCATGTCACTGGGTATGATGAACTCCAGCTCATCCCTGCCTTCCGAAAACTGAAACAAAATGAAAAAGAAAAAAACAAAGCAAGAAAATAAACAACACAAGCCAGAACCTACAGCTTCTCTACTTCAGTGAACATTTATTACAGCTTGAGTTGTGAATAATGCAGCTACCAAGCCCCAGCTACCTTATGCTCCAGGCTGGAGTCTTTAAACATCAGTGAAAAAGGCTTGATATGCTCTCTTCTCAATTTATCGCCACTCCGTAAGTCGATGGTGTGCTCTATTCGCTTGTTAATTTCCTCAGGCCCAGACTGGACATGCAAAGCTTGTGCAAGATGGTTTGGAAGCAGATTTATTGAATTTCTTGTTAGGGCAGCCAGAGTCTAGGGGAAAGCACATGCAAACAGAATAAACCTGCTGGTCCCCTTGGGTTAAAAATGCAATGTTTTAGTTCATGTCGCATTGCAAACCGTTACAGCATTCCATGCAATTCATTCAATGAAATCTACAGAAGTGTAAAATAGTAAGTCTGTTCCACTAAACACATACAGTACATTAAGGGGAGCACTTTAATGCCTTATTTTTTATAGGTTAGGAGGTTTGTTGCTGCACTGAGCAATAGGAATATATTCTGCATGCCAAATTTGGTATTTGGTTATTAAAGCATGCATGAGGGGAGTAYACACACCAAACTCACAGCAGGATATCGAATGCAGTGGTGTGTTTTAATAAATAAGATGGAAGCCATATTAAAAAAAAACCCACAAAACTGGAGTAATGAAGTTTTTCTTATATCAAAGTTACTGGATGTGTGTAGGAACAGATCTCTCCGTCAGGAGTGAAGAAGGTGACGTTTCTAATTACTTCAGCATGGATTTTCAGRTAATATGTTCTTCTTCACTACTGGTATATTTCAGTCAATCTAGATTACAGTTAGGCTATATGATTTAATTTAACTGTAATTCATGTTATTATTTCAAGTATCATCTCAAATGCATCATTCCTTTGGTATTTCAATGACTAATCAAAGGAAAAAATGAAAATACTTTTGCTTCACAAAGGAATTCTAGCACATATAGTATGAAGGGTGTTTCATCTTCAGCAAAGAGTTAGAGTTTGCTTTCATAAAGAGAATAACTCATTCCCATTTCATGGTGCCATTTCATGACACAAACCACAGTGAAGCAGCTCTTTCCCACTTGGATGGGAAAATAAACTCTGCTACTGTAATATTCCCAAGGGTTAAGAAATGTTAATGAATGGAAAGGATGTGAAACTTCATACATCATAGCATAAGACATTTCAGCATCATTATGGGTGGGGAAATAAAATTCTGCCTGAGAAAAGTTATTCCACGGGTCCTTCTTGAAAAGACCTTCAGCTCARTCTCCTATTGGGAGTTGTTGAAACAGAAGCTTAAGATTTTTTGTCACCAGATGCCCCTGGAAAGCCGATTCTTTTGTATCACAGGATTACATAAGGGCAAGTGCAAGGGCAAATGTAATCCTGTGATACAAAATGGAGATTTTCCTTGTTATTCAAACTMTAGTTTACAAGCATATTCTAATGAATCTTGGCCAGCACATTAAAACACAGGAAGGGTCTCAGGTACCCACTGCCAAAGCCCAGGTGACAACTTTCTCTACAATCCTAAAATCAAGTCCATGGACTCTGTAGTCATGAGATAATATTTCATATTCCATCTCATTATTGGTAATTTAAAATCCTCAAATACAGGCAGAAAAGTATGTCAGGATTGAAATCTCTCTGTTTAAGTGAAAAGTAATTTTCCTGTTTGTTTAGTAGAAAAAGTATTTTAGTAGAGAAGGTTTGGGAAGATATTCTACTCAAATTCTCCCTTCTTCTCTCTGGCAAATCAGCATCATCAACATTAGGAGAAAAAAACAGTATCAAAGAAACTTTTCTCCTGCTTAGGTTTCAGATATATCTGAATTCATATCTTGGCCTTGGAGAAAACAGTCAAAGCAAGTGGATAAATGCTATATTATTACGGGCTGTGGCACTAGTTTAAGTGCTCCTATCTCTCTTAAACTGAGCTAGGAARAAAAGCMTTT